>VXAZ01005564.1:652375-954719 GCA_013399875.1 Gymnorhina tibicen | reverse complement strand
AAAAAAAAAAAAGAAAAATCAAGTAATTTTTGCCTGCTTCAGTCATTCCTGACTGCGGGAAGCAGGGAGTTTTCATTTTTACCTTGTTACTCCAATAATCCTACCGGATGACAAACAGACACACACCAGCTCCTCTTGCTTTGTAGGGAATGTATAAAGCCGTGGCTGTCGGCAGCCACGCGCAGGGACTCTGGAAATTTAGGATTTGCATAAGCTGCAGTCTCGCTCACCGCTCCTCCCAGGGCTGCCATCTCCGCTCCAGCCATCCTCCTCCCCTTCCAGCTACTTTGTTCTTCACTTCCACATAGATCCCTTAACAGGTTCATGGTAGACATGATCGAGGCTTTGACCAACACAAGCACTGACATATTTATATTAAAAAATAGTGCAAAATTTCAACATTTATATAAATAACTCTAAACCCCTGCTTTTGATTTTTTTTTGTTTTTTGTTTTTTTACAATGTAATACACGCTTTTTGAGTTGGCACTCAAAAAATTGCCATTTTTTCTTCTAGTTCAGAAAACAACTTTTTTTTTTTTTGAATAGGCCTCTTCTAATACAAAAATACTCCTGCTCCTTACACATACACTTTCTCTTATTTTTAATATATATTTATATATTTATATTGCAGATCTTTAAACAAAATGGTTTTTGTGCAAATATTTTGTTTTTAAAGATAAGTGAAATAATCAAACAAAAAAAAAAAGCATTCACACACAGCCCAACTAGAAACGAAAAAAAAAAGACTACAGTTGATTTTTTTTTTCTTTTTAAACGTCTAGACACAGCTCAATAAAGAAATGTTTTTGCAAGCTTGGTAGGCTTGTGCATTCAGACCAGACATAACAAGTAAATATTTATACACTGAGAGATGGGGAAGGGCTTTTTTTTTTCTTTGCTCATCTTCCTCAACTCTCTCTCTCTCTCTCTCTCTCCTTTTTCTTTTAATGAGAAGTGCAGAGTGTTTCGTTTACTTTCTTGCCATTTTTTTTCCTTTTTTCCTTTTTTTTTTTTTTTTTTTTTAAGGGGGTTTTCTTTTTTTTTTTTTTTTTTTAAAAGGGGTGCCCTTTTTGTTTCTCTTTCTCTTTGTTCCACGCCGTCGTCGTTGTTGTGCTCTCAAGGCCATTGATCTGTGAGGGATGGAGTCTGCTGCCCTCCAAGATGGGGGGCATCCCGTTGCTGTTCTGCTGGTGCTGGTAAAAGGTGGAGCCGGGGTAGTGGCCGATCACCTCGCTGTAGGTCGGCGGCGGCCCCTCCATCCTGCCACTGCTGCCGTAGCAGGTGGCGCTGATGCCAGAGTTACTGCTGGGGGGGCACGGCCCCCCGAACACGGAGTTATCTATCAAGTCACTGTCGAAGATGGTTCTGTTTGGGGGGGCCCGCACGGACTCCCTGTTGAGCTCCATCTGCTGCTCGGGGTCGCGCAGCTGCAGCGTGCAGGGTCCCTGGTAGGGCGGGGGCTCCTCGCCGTCCGACAGCGAGATGGTGGGCGGCAGGTCGATCTCGTGCTGCAGGTACGGGTACGTGGGCTGGAACCGGTTGAAGCGGTCCCTCTGCAGGAAGGAGGGCACTGCCAGGCGCTCGCTGGGCCGCGGGGTGTAGATCTGCTGCTGGAAGGAGAGAAGGGAGAGGGTGAGAGGCGCGAGGCGCCGCGGGACGGGGGGCAGCGGGACGGGACGGGCGGCGGCACCGCCAGGCGCCCTCACCTCGGTTATGCCGGTCCCCGACACGGTGCTTTCCGAAGGCCACAGGCTTCCCTCCTGCATGGGAGAGGAGAAGAGAGGGCAGGGTGAGTCTGATGCCAGGGGGATTAAAGCTCCTTCTGCAAGCAGCTCGTGCCAGGCGTCACCTAGAGAAGACACTGCCACCAACGTGTTCCTGACCCGCCCGCACCAACTCCAACCAGCATCTCCAACCGTGATCATTTGTGCTGGGCATCACGGGGACGGGTGCTCCAGCGTTACCACATCACCACTGAGAACACCCCTTCCGATCAAAACTTCCCTCCCCTTGCACCTCTGTCTCCATTTAATGGATCGTTTGCAGAATGAATGATGAGAACGGCACCAGCAAACAACCCCCTCCCGTTTGCAGACTTCCCCCCTCCCACCCCCACACCCCCAGCACGGTTCCTTCCCTGGTTCAAACATGCCAGAGGAGTATTTTTCAATTTGTGATCCATGAGCCGTGGGTGATTCACAAGACATCAAAAAATGCTCCATGAAATAATGACAAGATTAAAAAAAAAAACAACGCAACAAAACGAACAAAAACCAAACCAAAAAAAAACCCCTCACACCCACATTCTGATGCTCACAACCACGGACATCCTGGGAAAATGAAGATAATAAGTGAATAACCAAATGTTAAGCCTAATTTTGATTTGGCTAAAAAAAAGAAAAAAACTCTGTAGCAACAGGATGGTTTCAGAGTATTTTTTCCCCAAAGAGTAAGTGGTCCTTGGCTGATATAGACTGAGGGACTGAAGTGTAGAGGCTTCCTTACACTGCAAGCATCACCCTGATCCTGAGATCCAAACCTCTGTGCCAACAACCCCAGGCACGGTGAAGCCACGATTTCCCCCAAACCCTGAGACTAGTTTACAATTCATGATCAAAACAAACAAACAAAGGTTCTTCCCATCTGCTGGTGATACTCCGAGCACGAACAGCTCACCCCAGACATTTTTGCCTTAGGAGCTGCAATATTTAAATATTGCTAATATTCACATATAGCAACATCCCTCTGGCAGGCAGAGCTGGAGGAAAACAGCCAGAAGGCTTGTAATTATAACTTGGAACTTCCCAGTTCCTTGCAGGTGAATCTCCAGTTCTGGCACTAGTAAGCCAGGCACAGGCAGAAGTATTTACCACCAGTGAAAAAAAAAGGCAAGGGAGAAAGAAACCCCCTTTTTCCCTTTAAGTGTTGCACTCAGAAGCCAGTCTGAGCAA
This sequence comes from Gymnorhina tibicen, assembly GCA_013399875.1. Classification (NCBI taxonomy): domain Eukaryota; kingdom Metazoa; phylum Chordata; class Aves; order Passeriformes; family Artamidae; genus Gymnorhina; species Gymnorhina tibicen. The sequence goes on along the minus strand of VXAZ01005564.1, from coordinate 951,766 downwards.
ACCACACACCTTCCTGCCATGAGAACACCTATTACTCTACCTGCCCCAAATACAGCACTAGCACCATGTTAAAATCTCCAGAGAAACCACCCATTATATCCTATTTTTTTCATTTTCCCCAGTGCTGGAACATATTTTCTCCTGTGGCATTGCACATGGTATCAGGTATGGAGAGAATCCATCATGTTTCTGGGTTTTGAAGCTCAGCTCTGCACGCAAACCTCAAGGCAGTGCTGGTGCCAGCGCAAGGAAAACAGCGATTAAAATGGAAATGAGACCGCCCAGAGTCTTCCCCCTTCTCCACGGTTTTTTCAGGAGCATCTCCTTGGAGCAGAGGTGAAGTGCCACAGTGCCAGCACCTTCCCTGGCCACAGCTGAGGAATGTGCTGGCTGAGCTCGGCCCCACGGCCCTTCCCGAGCAAGACAACCCTGTTTCATTCCAGACCCCGAGACTCCAACATGCAACTGTTTACACAGGCATCGACTGTTTAGTCTGGTCCATTTTACACGGATTTCTTGCCTGCAGGGAGAGTCTGCAGTCAAATTCCCCCAGCAGCCAAAAGATCCAAGAGGAACTGCATCTGCCACAGGACAAATCCTCACCTCCAACTCTGCGCCCAGGCACCGACACCAAAGGGCCCGGGGAGGATTTCCAGTGCCACCACAGGCGCTGCCCGCCCGTCACCCCACCCCAAAGGACGCCGAAGCAGTGGGCAGGAGCGGGAAGCGCTCCGAAAATTGTGTTTACTTTGCCGTGCCCCCGTGGCAGACTTCCTGAGCAGCGAGTACCCCGCTGCCTTCTGCTAGATGTTTTATATTTAACTTGGCAGTGGGCAGTGCCATGGCAATATCCCATCTGCTCCCCCCTTTCCCGGGAGTGATGTCAGCCGGCTCCCACGGGGGTGGCTGCAGCCTGGTGCTCCCCAGCCCCGCCAGGCTCAGCTGGGACATCCCTGGGTGGCAGGGGATGGGCAGGGCTGCTCCACCCAAAACAGGCCCTACACCCCTAAGTGCCCGCTCACCCAGAGCCTGCCCACGTGTTTGGAATCGAAGCTCTGGCTCACACACCATTCATCTGTTTGTACAGACGAAGTCCAGGAATGATGCCCTGGGCAAGATGTGGATGCAAGAGTAGCAAAGCTGCAAAAACAGCACTAAAATGGGATGTGCAGAGAGAGGAGCAGCAGACAGGAGACCCGTTTTCTGTAGGAGCTGGATCTCTGCTGCCAGTATTAACCACTCTCCCAGGACTCCAGGGCCTGGCCACGCTCCTGTGCCCACAGCTGACCGACCACAGGCACCCAGTGCCCCCCAGCACCCAGCCCTGCCTCACACACTACCACAAAGCCCCTCTGGGGAACATCTCAGCTCTCCTGAAAACTCCACAGCAAGATTAAAACTGCTGGAAATCAGCAGCCAGAGGAGGGCAAAGCCTCAGGGACAGAATACATCCCTGCTTTTAGCCTTCTCTTTGGCCCTGGGATGGCTCCCCAGCCTCACTGAGCCAAGCAAAACTGCAGGAGCAACACCACTGCAAACCCTCGGCCTCTCCTCACTCACCTCCGATTTCCAGCATATTTAGGACTTGAATCCACCTCAACAATGAACAGTCTAGAAAGTCACAGGTTTCTGAAATGAAAGCTGAGATTGTGCTGTCTCGTGAGCAACACAGCTGTAAAAGCCTCCGCAAGTACTGCAGGACTTGCTGCAGAACCTAAAATTACTTTTAGATTTCTTTTTAGAGATCAATCTTTGACTTTTTTAGAACTACTTGTTTTACTGATGTCAGAGAATTTTCTCTGTAAAGCTGCACGGTACAGATTAAGTCTCTGAGACTTCAGGAAGACTCATATTTCCTATTTTGGGGGACAAAGGTTTGCTTGGAAATTGCACTTACACTATCTGTTCTTGGGGGAGTGGGATACCACTGTTCCAAAGCTGCAGGGACAGTACCATCCTTATGGCAAAAAAAGTTCTCAGCAGCATTTCTTAAATATTCTTAGTTGTGGAAAATCAAAGGTACTTGTCATGAGGAGACAAGAGTTTAAGTACAGCGAGAACGGTGAGGGAGAAACGCATGAAGTAATACAAAAACTGCTTGCCAGCAAGAGCCGCATTAAAAAACCCTTTAGGGAAATTAATTTCTCCTTCAGCTGTAATTTCTGAGCTGCAGCAACAAAAAAGGACAACTCCAGCAGACCCAGCAGCATCCTGACCATGGGATGAACTGCTTTAATATTTCAGCAGATGAGAAGCGTGAATGCAGCTCCAGTGCCCGTCTGCGGTCATGACACCAAAATGAAGTTTGGGATTTAAAAAGCCCAACACCAGTTCAGTGCAAGTTTAATGGATTGCATAAACCAGTATCCAGCCCAGTGTGGCCTCTGCCTGCCAGGCTCCAGCCCTCCTTCAAGGCTGGAGCTGTTTTCCACTGACAGACATGCTGCGCTGAGCCTGAAAGGTGCTGCCTTTAACATCTTTATTATGCTGGATCCCCCCGTAACGAGCTTCCCGCTCGTTAGCACACGAGGGGCTTCTCTGTCCCATCAGGAGGGTGCTGGGACCACAGGGAATCTCTGCTGCCACTCCATCAGTGCTGCACACACAGCAGGGACAGGACAGGGAGGTGGGGAACGACCATCAAGACGGGAAATAATTAAAAAACCAACCAAAATCATATATTCCTATTTCTCTCCTTAGCTCCAAAAAAGGTTTTGAAGACTCCACATCCTCACTGGGGTCGAGCAGAGGCACGGAGGTCAAACTCTGCTGAAAAGCCATTTAATCACTGATGTGTCTGAAGGCTGAATAAGTAACAGAGCTGAGCCAAAAAATGGCTGGAAATTTTGGCCTGGTAAAATTTAAAATAGAAAAAAATAATAAAGGGGAAAAAGGAATAGCTTTTTAAAGAGTCAATTTTTCATTCAACCTGAAATTTTTGGTCAATCTCCATGTGATTTTCTCTTCTCTTTCCATGTTAGCCTTCTTAACTCTCTTTAAAGAAAATAAAAAGCAGGCCACTTAAGAAAAACAGAAATTACTGTATTAAAATTAAAGAGGGCTTGAGCTGAACTTTGCTTTGAAAATGCAAAATGACACAATTTGGCATTGTGCAAGTAAAACATTCTGGACACGATAATACCGTAAAAGAATCTGAAAATGGGAAAACAATGTTTCTGCTATTTTTAATAACTCATGTGCTCGGATGCCCACACACTGCTGCTGCTGGAAGTGGGTGCACGGGACCGTAAGAGGAACGTAAGATTTCCGGGTGGAGCTGGGATATGTGTGGGGAGTTGGGCTCTGATCCCCAAAGCAGGGAGGTGCCTGAGCCATCTCCACCCTCACACCAGCTGGTCTAACGTGGGATCAGGCATCCCGTGGGATCAGGCATTCCCAGCACGCTGATGCCGCTGCAGCATCCGCAGACGGCCCCGGGCTGGGACCGTGCCCTCCGGAGAGGCGCAGCACAGCCCATGGAATGAGGGGGGGGGTTAACTGGGTTGGGGTTTGCACAGCTCCCTTTCCCATGGGGCATCCCCCTCCCAAAGAGGCTGAAAAGGGACCTCTGTCTGCGGCGTGTGGTGTGGGACAAACCAGCAGCTACGAGGGACAGCCCTGGGCAGCCTTCGACAGAAGCCTGGCTTAGTGAAAGATTTTAGGTATCTCTCTCTCAAAAAAAAAAAAAAAAAAGGAAGAAAATGGAAAAACAGAAGAAAAAACCCCCAAGCAATCCCAGTATTTGATCTTTTTCCTGCAGCGAGCATGGATCTGATTCAGGGGAGGCACAGCCCCACACAGAGCACCCCACAGCACCAGCGGTGCGTCCAGCCTGCCCCGGCAGCCTGCAGAGGAGGGGCGTGGAGCAGTGACCTTGAGGGAGCCCTACTTAAAGGGCTCTAAGACCCTTCAGGGTGAATGCTAAAAAAGGGAAGTATCAGTACAAGACAGCCCCGCTCTGAAGACAGAGCCACGGAGGCAGCAGTGAACAGTACACGCTCACCCTCCAAGAAAATGTGATGCCTTTTCTCTATACATCCTTCTGAGTCTCTCTGAGCCACTACATTTAAGGAAACTGCATGAACCAACATCTGCCTCGAGGCTGGAGAGGTTTCCCCTAAAATCCCTGTCAGAGGTGCAATTCACACATCTCTCCTCGGGCTTCTATGAAGCCGGGAGCCAGGGTTACAGAGACATCTCTGCTTGTCTGGCTGACAGGCGTTTGCTGCCCCTTCCACTGCAGTAATGGCAGCAGCACTGGTGAAAACTGGAGCAAGTCAGTCAGGATTTCCTGCTCCCTGCAAGGCAGGCAGGAAGTTTTTATACAGTCACTTGAGACTCTCTTAACTGGAGCCAAAGGACTGGATAGTTTGGGACTGCTAAGCCAAGGCATATGAAACTCCAACCAGATGAGGGTGGTGGTTTGAGGAAGAGGACATGCCAAGAACAGCCTCGTGCAGTCACTTTACTGATGTAAAATCAGATTTGCAAAGCTCAGGGCAAAGGCAGAGGCTATGGCTGTCCATACACACACAGCACCCTAAAGAGCCAGAGGCACCCCTAAAACGCCCTCCCACCCCCAATAACAGAGACAGACGATGCCAAGGCCAAACACAACCCGGCATGTGTGGCTGCAAGAGCAGGGTGTGACTTACTGAGGAGAGGTTCTCGTCTCGCCGCCTGCCCTGGCTGTGCCGGCTGATGAAGGATCGTGCAGAGAGTTTGTAGTGGTTCAGCAGGCACGTGATCACCACCACCATCACCATCATCACCACCACGATTATGATTATCTGTACAAACTCCAACTCCGCTGCAAGAGACACAGACAGACAGACTTTGAGCCATCAGGAACAGCACCAGGTAACTGAGCACAAGCACAATAAAGTGGCTGAGACACCACTGACAAAACTGCACCCTTCCCATTACAGCTTTTACATGTGGGCTCTGCGTGCCCTGAGCCCACAAAAACCTCATTCATTCACTTTTTCAGTGTCACAGAAGAGTCTCCAGGAGGGATCTTTAAAAAGACCATCTATACTGCAGAGTGTTTCCAGGCTACAGCACAGAGTGGACTTCCCAAAGCCCTCCTCAGTGCTGGGCACAAAACCAGGAGCATCCCGGTGCCTCTCTCGAGGCCGTGGAGCCATGAACCAACACGAGTCATCCTAATGAAACAGCTCATCTAAATGCAAGCTAAATTTCTGCAGTTCTCTTCCCATCACCACCACTGCTTCCTCCAGGGAGGACAGGACCGAGTCCTCCTCGGCACATCCCCGCACAAGCACGCGTCCCCTGTGTCCCAGGGGTCAGACAGCGGGGGCCCAGGGGACGGCACAGCACGGCAGGCAGTGGCAGCCCCCCGTCTCTGGGCTGCCCACCCGCCACAGGAAGCGGGCGGGGAGAGCTCCTGCTCTCGGGTGAGACGCCAGATGGGCGCGATGCTCCTGCCACGGGGCCGCATCCCGGAGCTCCAGACAGCCCTCGGCTCGGGGCTCGGCCAGCTGACAGTGGCAGCTTGAGTGGCTTGAACTGGCAGAAAGGAAAACTGCCAAAAACCCCTCCAAACAAACAAGAACAAGCAAACAACAGACTATCCCGTTAACTCTGCAGACACTTGGCAGGAGACAGCGAGAAGCCACTCCTAAAATTTCCTAAGGAAATAATTCCTCACACCTCTCTGAGGCTTAGGAAAATTGAGTACTGGAGGCAAACATAGTGCTGGGTCATTATTTCCATGAATTTGGTGCCCAGGGAGTACATGCCATTCCCAAACTGCTCAGTCACTCCCCCCCCCACCCCCATCCCCTTTCATGCCAGCAGTGCCCAGGACTGGGCAGCAGCAACTCCAATGCCCAGCATAAAGGAGGGGCCAGACAGCAAAATTCAATCATTCTGGGGATTTACACTTTGTTTGCTTCTCAGCAGCGACAGCTATAAAATCCAGTTCGGGAAAGCCATGCCCGAAGCGATCATGGATGCTGCCATCTGTATTTAATCTATACAGACACACACATCTATAGCTGCAGATGCACAGCAAGGCCCATCAGACCTCAAAGGGCACCACTCATAACAGCTGGGGTGGCTTCTGCTGAGTCAGGCAAATTTATTTGATTTTTTGGGTTTTTTTTTATGGAAAGTTTTCTCCTGACAGGTGGCATTTGAGTGCCAGTAAAAGCAAATAAATGTCAAGAAAACAGTCCAGGTGGTGAGTGCTGCCAGTTACCTTGGAGCTCTTTCTGCTAAACAGCAGCTATTTCTGCCACTGCCCAAAATCCTCCACCAGCTCTACCCACTGCCTGCAGAAAGCAGAATTATGCCTTGAAAGCAGCAGCCTTATCTGGCACTTGGAGTTGGATGGATGAGGGACTTGGAGCCCATGTCCTTCCAGCACCCCTAAAACACAGCTGCCCCTGCTCTGGAAGGTTGAGGGATTAAAAGACTAACACTGTAAAGGAGTTTTGCCTTGAAAATGCTTTTTAGCTAGAATAAAAGACAAGCTCTGGGTCTTCCGCAGCAACCCCAACAAGGTGCCCAGTGCCACCGTGACAGGAAGAGCATGGAAGAAAACCACATTTCCAAAAATCTGATCCAGCCCCAAAGCAGCACAGCTCATCTGTGGGACCCAAAAGCTGCCCCTGGTGCCCCGTGCTGGAGGAACTGGCTGGAACAGGAGTTCATTGCTTCTGAGCGGAACCCAGACTGACCACAGGCACAAACACACCAAAACCTACAGGGCTGCCAGAGGGGACGATGCAAAACCATTCCAAAAAAGGCACAGCGACTCTTCCCATGTCACCCCCACTATGTAGGGGTGTCCCTACATACCCCAAAGACATTCCTGGTGCCAGCTGTAACTGAGCACTGACAGCATCCCCCTGACCTCCAGCACCCAACAACCAGCAGGGCACCCCACAGTTCCCCTGGGTGCTCCCCTGGTCACCCATGAAGAGCCAGATCCCAGAGCCCCTGTGCCTGCCCTCCCCACAGGCAGCAAAGCAGCCACCCAGCCTGGGTGCAGAGCCCATCTTCTGCACAAATCATTATGGAAAAGAAAAAACTAAACAAAAAACCCCCAAATGTTTTTAAGAAGATGAGTCACGTCAGCCTCAAAATGCAGCATGTGCTTTGGCCATGGTAAGAAAACACAAGAAAAAATATAAATGAAGCCAGTGATGGAAAACTTCCTTTTCTGTTAAAAGGGGTTATATTTCTGAAGAAAAACAAGGCCAAAGTAGTAGTAAAGAAAAGTTCCTTTCCTAGGACAAGAGATCCCTTAAATGAACCAAACCTTGCTAAATGGGTCCTGGTACTTCAGTGCCACGGGCGAAGTTTTGGCCATCGGGGAGTGCTGCCCCAACTCCTTCCCAGGAAGGAACACACGAGATGTGTCACTTACAAATGAGCTAAACCAGGCTTCCTGCACACACAGACACAGAACCAGCAGAGCCTGGAGCTGAAGAAAGGATGGGAATTCCATCAGCATCTGGGACAACACAGCAATGTCTCATCCATCCCTCGGTGCTCTGGGACTGCTGTAATCGGGGATTACACAACACTCGCCAAGAGGTGCGACAGGAAGGCACAGGAGGATTACCAGAACAAAGGGGATGCTGCTTTCCAGCAGGGATGCTCCTCCTGCCCCATCTCTACCCCAAGCCCGGGCTCTGAGGAGCAGCCCAGCCTTACCATGCCCAGGAGCAAACCCATCCCGTATGCAGAGATGAGCTTTAATCCCAAGAACACTCAGGTTGCCCAATCTGGCCTTTGGAAAAAATAAAAGTCAAACCAAACAAAAAAAAGAAAGCCCACACACTCAATTTGTGCTTTTCATCTTTCAAGAGACTCATACCCACTCGAGGCACCAAAGTTTCTGCCAACTCTCCCTCTGTTTTAACTTGTCTTCATGGGCTTCTTTTCTGCAAAAGGGAAAACAAACCCAACACACTGGAAAGCTGGATATACTCAGTAAGATTTTTATCCAAGCAGCTCAGTCAAACTAATGAAGAAAGATCATTAAAAACCCAAAGTTTGAGTTAATATGTTATTATACAAGTGCAATTCAGCTGCTATGCTAATAAAAAGCCTTTGGGGAATGAAAAACAAGCCAAACTGCAAAGCACATAATTTATAATTCTACTGGTATTCTTAAAAACACACACACAACAAAACAAGAAAAAAAAATACTCAACACATTTTGTATTTGGCTTCCTAATCATTGTCACTTTTCAATTAGAAGAGACCTCATTCCATTTCTCTCTGTAATTTTCCCCAAGGGAAGTGTTATAAATGCACTAGGCTTTACAAGATGGGCATATTCCGCCTCCAAATGCAAAGCAAGGTCACACTAATTTAATTTTGCATAATTTTTATTCCAGAATACGTTTCAAACTAACAGGTTCAGACATCACATTTAAGTGACACAACCTGCTTTTCCGTATTTTCTGTCTAGACGCGGCAGCTCCGGGAGCCGGGCACCGTGCGTGCAACCGTTTTGCAACTAAGCAATTTCCCCCCCCCCCAGATTCTCACCGCCCTAAAACGGGGTATTCGTGACCAAGGAGAAGGACTTGTCACGTCCCATTCTTCATGTTCGCTGCTGGCTTGCCACTTCAAACCGCGCGTGGCCTTGAACAAGGGCTTCGCGGCGGATTACACGAATGCATTAACGACTGATGGGGACTCCGCTGCTTCCCAAAGCCTGTGGGCTCCGCTCTCCTGTATTTAGAAAAGCTCATGCCCTTGCTGCCCACCCTGCTGTCCAGTCACCAACACCACAAAGCTCTAAAGTGTCTGAAATGTATGGATTTACGGCCGCTCTCCTCCCACTGCAGACCCCACTCACGGCTCCACAGAAGCTGCTGCAGGAAGGTGCACCTGGGAGCTTCCCCGAGTCCTTATCAACGAGATACTGGCACCCACAGGTTTAAATTAATTAATGTATTTACAAGGAGGGAGAGTGATTTGAGTCGGTGATGATGCTGGGAGCACCCTCACGGCCGTAGGGGAGGTGAGGCTGGGTTACACTTTAAATGCATTGCCTTGCCTTTTACAGCTACACTCCAGTTCATAAAATGCTTCCTATAAACTTTGTTGATGCTGTTCCTTCCACACAGAGTATCTCTGCAGAAGACAAACTCTCCAAACCACCACAAGTACAAAGGAGAAAAAAAAAAAAATCCAAAACCTGTATTTTGCTGCAATCATTTCAGACACTCCAGCCATCATTTACAGGTGGACAGAACAGCCTTCAGGCAGGGTCTCAGCCAAGATGACCCTTGCTTTCAGCCAGGTGTAACACACATCTGCAGGTCAAACCAGTCATCCTCAAGCTTCAGTTACAATTCCTATGTGTACTGGAATTGTGTATCGTGTGAGAAGTGATGAGAGGAAGTGAAATTACTCAGGAGATAACGGCTAAGCTGAAGAAATGTAGCTGCACTAGCCACAATTTGTAAAAAAAGAAGTTTAGAGAACCTCACGCTCTTATACACTCACACACGCTCTTACACACTCTTACTCCCTTTAAAGAGTGTTCTCCCTCTCAGAGGCTGTGGACAGCAAAGAAGAGATGAAAGAACAAAGAACTTCAGCCGGCAGATTACTCACCCTCTGCCGCTCGTCTGCTAGGTCATCTTAGAAACAATCAGAGCAGGCGAAGTCATTACTGCACTATTTTTGTATTAGCATCTGCTACATTTATCTTCTAATGTCTCCATAAAACCAGATACGAAGGGCCCATCAGATTGTCAACAATTGTATTTGTTTACAAGACAGCACAGGAAGTACTGCAGATAGATACAGAATACGATCTCAATATTGATAGTGCCACTGCTGGCACTGACTGGCAGCACCTTGAAGCTGCAGCAGCACCGAGGCATCAAAGGGACCAGGATCGGGCCTGTGACAACAGGCAGGACAGCTGGGAAGAGCTCATACTGGGCCTGCTTCACGCATCATCAGTACAGTTAACAGCTAAACTGCATTTCTGGATTCAGCACAGTCAATTCTGATGCAGCGAGCAGAAACGACACCGTGCGAGCCAGCGATGACAGGCTGAGATGGGGCAGGAGGGCAAGGAGCAAGTGAGACTCAGAAGAGGAGCCAGCTGAGAAAAAACATTGCTGGAAAACAGGGGATAGGGCTCCAAGAAGTCCTGTTCATAGTGCCAAGCCTTGGGCCATAATTGTGTTTAATATAGCTCTTCTTCTTCAGCTGTCACCCCAGGTAATCAAGCATCACATCCTCTGAGTCACTGGCAAATGATGGCCTCATCCCCCCACCCCCATTCTTGTTTGTTTTAAAGGAAACAGCCCCATTTCATGCTTAATAGTCACAGAAATATCAGACTGGTTGGGCCTCAGAAAATTTTTTAGTGCTTAAATAACACAGCAACTGTCCTGGCCACACCACTGGGCCTGTCCGCAGAAGGTGACCTTCCCCAGCTCGCACGGCTCGGTGGCAGCTGTGGGGAGTGGGACACACATCCGAGGGCCAGAAAGGCAGGATCAGCACGGCAGAACTCAGCTTTTACAGGGAAATGGCAAATGTGAGAGCTGGGATCAGCAGCTCTGTCAGCCAGGACACTTTCCAGCTCCGAGCAGAGACCTGTCAGCCGGAGACTTGTTCAGAGAAACTCCTGAAGACATGAAATAGCTCCCTCAGAGCAATGAGAACTAACAAGGTTCTTTGGGACACACAGACTCTCTGAAATCTTGCATATGCTACCCCCTTCTCTCTTTTCTGTACCTATTTCTCTCACCCTCCCCTTTTCCAGGATTTTTAGACAAGGTACTTCACACGCAGTAAGGCTGATCCCAGCCTACTGAGATGACTGGAAGGAGTACATGGCTTTTGAAGTTACTCCCAAGGGTGAGAACAGCCAAACTGGATTAAAAGAATAAAGTCATTTTGATTTTGCACTTAAAAGACAGGTAAATTTGCTTGCTCACTAGAAAGTGTTGAGCAGGGCTCATGGCCCCCACCAAGCTGAGAACATCCAGAGTATCTCCTGCTTCCCGAGAGGAAGCACAGTGGCATCAGGCCTGGATGATGTCTGGGCAGAGCTGAGGGCGGAATATCGCCCACCCCTTTGAACATGAGCATCCAGAGGGAGGGACACAGGAATGAGAGTTTACCATCTGCAATCATAAATAGCCTGAACCAGAAAAAAAAAAAAAATCTACCAAATAATGAGCGAAAAAACACAGCACACAACATCCGGATCAAACCCCACACCAGCTGACCCTGAAAGACCAAACAGGTTTTGTTTGTCAGGGGTATTTCTAACAGCCAGTAAAAATAAACACATTAATAAATAAGTATTTTCGTATACCCTGGAAACACTCCTGATCAATATGTGGCTTGCTACTGTAGAGGTTTTTTTTCCTTCCACCCAGCAGAAACTCATGACAAAGGAAAGCACATCTCATTTATGAACTTAGCTATAAATACTTTTGCTAACTGCCATTTAGGAATTTCATTTCCTGCTTGAGCAAGTCCTGTTGAAAGAGGCAATTACCAAATTTGTTTCTAGTTATAGAAATAGATGTTTGTCGCTGCCCACATCTGTTTCCACAGACAAACTGCCAGACGCGGACGCTCCAAGGAGAGCAAGTGCTCCATGCAGGGAGGGCTTTGCCCCCTCTCCAAACGGCAATTACAGGGATTGGGTTTCTGATTCCAGCTTCCTCTGAGCCCTGTCTCCCACTGCAGCAGAGCTGCCTCAAACTGATGGGGCACCTGCAGCCTCCATCAGCTGCATCCACCTGCGCCGCGTCACCCGGCAGCGCCGGAGCTGCTCCCTCCTCCTGCTGCCGCCAAGACACCAGGGAATGTGGGGAATATGGGATCCATTTGTCACCCAGCCCAGCACAACAAGGCGCCTTGGATCGTGGAGGTCACGAGGAGCCAGGAGGCTGCACTTGCTGCGCACGCAGGAAGGCGGGCAGCGGCAGAGCAGGGAGATGGCACAGGCTGTCCTGCTCCGTGTGGGACGCCCCAGCGCATGACAGCCGGTGGGGATGGCACGAGGGTGTGGGGACGGGGCTTTGTGGATGTCATCAGCATCAACCACAGCCTCTTCCAGCTGAACAAACGCCATATACACTGGGCTTCACCAGGTGTCTCTCCACCCTGGCTGTCCCCAGGAAAGTTTCTATTTCCACTTCTTCTTGGGGAAACCATCTGTGGGTCAATCCCCAGTGCGCTCAGCCGTGGCCCTGTCAGAGCCCAAGGCAGCTCCAGGTGCCCCAGGGCCAGCACCCAACCCCTGTCACGGTGCCCAGCGAGTCCTGTGGGACCAGTGCTCAAGCAGGGGCACCTCGAGTGAGACACATACAGCAGCAGTGCCTGTGCCTCCCTGCCACAAGCATGACACCCATCAACTCATACCCAGCACCCAGCTAGGGACGTGACTGAGCTGCAGAAAAGCCACAAAACACCCTGAACAGCGGCTGGGGAACCTGTGCTCCTCCAGCATTTCTCCTCTGTACCAGCATGGCTCCCTCACACCACCTCAGTTATCAGCCAGCACAGCCCTGAGGCGCCCCGTGACATTTGGGAGCGGTGCCGGGGACCCTGCCGTGCCCCTGTCCTGAGGCTGCAGCTCCCCCGGGGGCTCCAGCACACGCAGCCCTGGGCAGCAGAGCCACAGGGGCTGCCCTGGCTCGCAGACGGGTGTCGAAACCCAGATTGAGCAAGTTGGCCAAAGCCACACAGGTCATGACAGGGCTGGAACTGCGACCGGATTTCCTCAGCACCGTCCAGGGCCAAAAAACGGGAAGCGCTCCCCGCTCTGCCTCTTCCCAAGCACCGTTGTCATCTGTGCCACTCTGCAGCTCCCGCTCACCAGAGGAGCAGCCTTTCACAAGGCAAGTTACTCCCAGGGAGCAAGGACAATCTTAAGTTACAGGCAAAATTATGCATTGCAGGGAAAAAATATGCAAAACGAATGCAAATGCCCAGACAGGCACACTGTGTCTGGTCACTGCAGGATTTAAGTTCAGCTCTTGAACTGGTCTGAACTGGTCGCTACCACCAGATGGGAGCGAATGCATGTGCACACTCTCACAGAGATGGGAGAAATATTATATTTTTATATATATACACACACAGCAGAGTGAATGGGGGAGGTGAGTACAACCGCCCCAAATCTGACAAAATTAAAGGTAATAAATTTACTTCCACCTCAGCTGCAGCAACAGCCTGAGAAAGGTTTTAACTCCCACAGCAGATCTGCTGGGAAGTCTGTTTCATTGGGGGGTTCTGCATGTGCAGGTTTTAGGGTGCACACAAAAAGAAGGCCAGGCACAGATGGGGTTTGGGGCCAAGAACAGGGCTGGGGTCACCTGCCCTTCCTGAACATCCTTGTCCTGGGTTTCTCTGAGCATCCCCATCCTGGGGCTCCCTGCCCTCTCTAAGCAACCCCATCCCCATCCCCATCCCGGGGTGCTCTGCCCCCTCCCCCGAGCATCCCCACCCCGGCCCATCTGCGTCCCTCCTGCCGCCCCATTGTCCCGCTCCCCCGTCCCATCCCCAGACACGCGGGGCGGGGGGCCTGCAAGGAGCCGACCCCCGGGTCAGCCCCCACAATGGGCCCGGGGGGAGGCGGCAGAGCCCCGGCTGGCCCGTCCCGGCCGCTGTCGGGCCGGCACTGCCCCGCCACCTGCCCGCCGGGATGCGGGATGCGGGCAGCTGCCCCGCACCGGGCGGGAGGGGGCACAGCACCGACGGGAGGATTATCCACGGACACAGCCTGTCCCCTTTTCACTGCGTTTAACAATAAAGCGGTAGCTATAGCAACGGGGTTAATTAATGCATCGATTTGCATAACTAAAACTCCGCACCCATTCAAACCCCGCCGATGTGCTCGCCCGTACGGGCCCGCGGCTGGGGACCCGCACCCACGGCGGGGACAGGGCTGCGGGGACACCCCGGGGCGGCGACACCCGAGAGCCATCCCCTCCTCACACCTCCGTCCCCACAAAGCGCTCGCACGCCAGCGTGTGGGAAAGTGCAGGAAAACGGGGGCTGAAGCGTCCTTCAAAAAATGAAACCGAGGGAAAAAAGTGATTTTCGGGGATGGAGGGAGTAGAGCGCATTCCAAGGCAGAGGGGGTAAGGAGATAGGGAATGTAAAGGTTTCAGACTATCGTATAACCAGAGGGGGAAATGTCTTCTCACCACAAACATGCATCTGCATGATGTCTAGACAGTCATAAAAAGGGCAATTAAAGTACTGCAGGCTGCAGTAAGCCAATGTCTCCTCTCCCAGTCTAAACAGTTGAAACATACTGCACGAACTTCGAAAAAAAAAAATATATAGGATAGAGAGAGAAAAAGACAAGTTTGTAAGGAAAAATGTTTTGAAACTCAGTTTTAAATAAGCCAGTAAATTAATTCAACCTTGTCACATCTCTGCCTTATAACATATCAAATATTCCGCCTGCGTCCTGTCTAGACTGCGATAACAAAGGGCATTTAAAGCCCTGCAAGATGCGCTGACAGAGTAGCCATTTAAAGATGCAGTATTGCTTTCTCCATCTAAAACGATTTGTCAGATGGAGTTAAAATGAAAATGATAAGTAATCACTCTGGTTCACAACCATTTCAAAGGAAAAAAAAAAACCACAAAACCCCCACAGCTCATAGATATAAATCCCACTAAAATCATTCCAATGTATCATTCCAGTGGGATTTGTCTGGCCTCTTTTTTTTTTTTATGGCATTTGCTTTTTTTTTTTTATTAATTTATTTTATTAATCTGAGATGTCAGTAGCTTTCTGCAGCACACGCATTTCTAAATAGGAGTGTATTAAGTTTGAAAAAGCCAGCTCCAAGTTTTAACTGATTTACTGGCAAAAAATGATGACTTGGGGAGAGACACTATTACAACCCCAAGGGTTAACACTGAAAAGGAATTTTTTGGTTTTATTTACTTAGAAACAAAAGAATAAACTGTATCACATGAGAAAAACTGGCCAGTCCCCATCACTGACATAGCTGAGCCTGGTCAGTCCCAGTCTTCAGGAATGCAAAAGAGAAAAGAAAGTTAAAGCAAACTATGTGGGTGAGCAGAGTGTTGCTTTTTTTACTGAGAAAGGACGGTTTTCTGGAAAAAGCAAAACAAGATATAATCCTGTCTAACACAAGAAACATTCTCCTCCCTCTCTGAGCTTTATCAGCTGTCGAAGAACCAAAAAAACCTCAAAATAAAATACACAGGCAAAATCACCGATCTGCTGAACAGCAGGGCAAATGCTGCCTGTGACAGGGCCAGGCCACAGCCACCCCCGGGCCACCACTTCCACCCCAGTGCAAGACTGGCTTGAGAAACTGTTTTGTTGTGACATGGCATGACCACACGTCCCTGGCATGACCTGTGCCCAGCCCCAGGTCCAACCTCACTGCCCAGTCCCTTCTACAGGGGAGGGTCATGGTGGGAGTCACCCCTGGAAGTTCAGAACCAGGTCGAATTCAGTTCTTCTCTGCTCCTCACCCTACAGCATCCCACCACCACCTCATCTGCACCTCCCCCTGTCTCCCAACCCTTGTTTCTTAATTATTATTTTAATAAGACTGTTTCCAACTTCATTGTTCATTCCACAATAGCCCAAGGGCTACAACTGTTCATTAGACAGAATTTCTGCTTTAATTGCACTGACACAGATGTGTAGGTTATCTGGAAGAAATTACTAAAATGAGCAGTAAAGAATGGGGCTGGATGCTTTTCTTCCCTTACGGAGAGTTTAATTTAACATTATTTCCCCCCGTGCCCCGTACAAGCAGCATCGTTTGCTGCACTGCGGGTTTGCAGAGGAATTAACCCCAAACTGCTCCCACTGCACACAGGTGCATGAGGATTCCCATGGGGGCAACAGGGGCCGGTCTGGGAGCTCTGTGATCTCCACCACTGCCGGTGGGATGGTCTGTGTCCCCCTCGTGTCCCCCAGGCAGCACAAATCAGTGACATTCCCCTGAGAGTGGAAGCATCTGGGATCACAGATAAAGCTTTGGAGAAGAAGTCGGGCCACCACTGCCCACCGTGCCAGGACAGGGGTGGGAAATAGGCTCCCTTGGTCCCCCCTCACCCTCTGAAAAGAAGAAACACCAAAAAATGTCATCACTTCTGCTCAACAGTGTCTGGGCTTCGAACCCACCATGGCTGTGCAGCTGTCAAATCAGCCATGGAGTTCACATGAACTTCCTCTGCAATTCATGTTGGCAAGAGCCAGGCACACAATAGCCTTGGATTCGGGGAGAAAGAGCTGCCAGCATTATTTCTATTTAAAACCTCTATTTGAGCTTCATAGACTCATTCTTCACACATGATACACACACACACACACACAAAATGCAGAAGTGAGCCAGATCCAGAAGCATTTCACTTCACCAAGAGCAGCAATTGCCTAACAGCAATTTCAGGTTTTGGCTCTCTGTTACTATTTAATAGATTTTAATTCAATAATAAAAAGCATGAAGCTGTGTCTTCTTGCCAGGAAGAAGAAAAAAGTTGTTCCCAACTTCTCCATCGAACCATTCCCTCCTCTGCACCTCCCTCCTCCAGACAAGGGGCTGCAGCCCAGAAGCACCTCCTGGCCTGGGCAAGGCTGACAAGGGTGGGCTGGGGCAGGGGCAACACCACAGGTTCAAGTCCCATCTCTAAATATGTCTAAAAGCCACTAAAAATGTCTCCTTCAGCCAAACTTGTCTTTAAGGGGGAGGGAAAATTTCACAAATGCTTCATGTTAAGAAAGCCTGCATTAAGGGAAAAACCATCCCTTTGTTGCTAGGGGACTTGCTTTGTATCTGCAGAAAACCTTTAAAATGCCACCATTGTATTAAAAAAAACCCCAACCCCGAGACTGAAGCACCTCATGTGCTAAAAATCAAGAGACAGAACACATCAGTTCCATCCTTCGTTTGCAAGTACTTTGCTCAGGCCTGACTTCGTTCTGTATCTTGGTCCTCGATGCTTTTTGGCAGTTTGCTCCAGACTTACTGGCAAGGGCTAAAAGGTTTCTATTTAGCTGGTGTCAGCTGAGCATCTGTGCCGGCAAGAACTGGAGTGGGGGTGATCCCGACTGCCTTTCAAAAGCACATTTCTTTCTGGGAGCTGCCACAATAATTTTAAGTCTCAGCGTGTTTGGGTAGCTGGGTGACTCCCTCCGGAGGGGTGCCCCGGTGCAGCACTGGATGCGGGGAGGGATTCCTGATCAGCGGAGGGAAAAGGAGCTGGGAACGCTCCCTAACCTGTGACCCTGACAACAAAAGGCAGGGAGAGCGTCTAGACCTCCAGTCTGACGGGGAGTGAAGGGAGCATTGTGCTCCGGCACACTGGGGCTGCTCAGACAAGGCGGGCACAGAGGCGCTGCGGGGCAGGAGCAGCGCGGCAGCCCCAGCTGCAGCCCCGGCATCGCCCCGAAACGCTGCCGGGGGAGGGAGGGGGCACAGCCCACCCTTCCTTCCTCCCCAGCACAGCCCACCCTTCCTCCCCAGCACAGCCTTTGCAGCAGGCTCGCTGCCGCTTCCCAGCGCAGCTGGAACGCGGAGGTGAAGGAGCCCATCGGATTTCCAGCCCCGGGTTTCCCTCAGCCTCCGTGTCTTTTACACGTACCATCCTCACACTCCTGAACACAGCGATCCTGCAATTCCAGCTCCGTGCAGCTTGCCAACAGGAAAGAGGGGGAAAAAAATATATGCTTCTTTCCACAGAGCCTTTATTTTCTGCTTTGCCTGTCTGGCTCAGTTAAAAGGGGACAAAGCAAGATGTTCCCTCTCTGCCAAGCCTAGAGGTCAGCTCAACATTCAGAAAAAGCTGAAGTCCCAGCTTTAACACGTATTTCTTGTGTGACCCTGATCAAACCCCTTGGCTTCTCAGTGTTGAGGTCCCCGCATATAAAAATACAAATACCCTAAATAAATGCTGGAGCTAATGGCCGGTTACTGCCAGGGAACCGCACGAAGAGAAAACAAAAGACCTATTAAAAGCCCTCGTTCGTCTCTCCCAGAAAGAAAACACTATTACCCAGTACTTAAAAAGATGCATTAAAGGAGAGAGAGCATCCGGGGGGGGTTAAGGACACCCCTGGCAGAGCGGTGAGGGGAAGCACTCCTGGCCAGCCACCCCCGTGTGCCCTCAGGATAAGGTTTTGGGGTGATCCCACGCCCTGGCCATGCCCTGACCATGTCAGCACAGGCAGCAGGAGCAGCAGCTGCCCCGGGCACACCCAGCACACGCTGGGACCTCACATAAACCTGGGAACCCACAGAGCAGAACTCTGGGCAAAACAAAACCCTCCAGTTTCACTGTTCCTGAAGGAAAGGTAAGTACCTGGAGAACGTGCTCCAGCCCAGCTGTACAGATGTGAAACCAGCGTGACCCATGGTGGCACTGCTGTGGTGCCACCCTGGGCATCAGTGACACTCACTGGCCCAGTGGCACCGCTCCACACGGGACCTGCGACCCTGGGCACAACCAGCAGCCACCTCAGGGGACCCCCCATCCTTCTGCCACCTCCAGGCTGGACCTCTGGACTTACAGCCTGAGACCAAGCAAAACCAGAGCCAGCAGCTGAGACAGTTTAAACAGCTATGAAATCCCCACCTCCTTGTGACGAGAGGTGAAATATCAACAGCTGATGGTGAATGCAGTGAATTCAGAGCAAGAGAGGAGTTTTACTATCCTGGTAGCCACGTGATGCCAATCCTTCACCAGCACGCCTTACCACATCCATACCTTACCCAACAAAAAGGTGAGGGACGAGGACTTTCTTGTCCCCCTGCCTCGGTTGCTTCCTACCCCACCTCCAAAACATCACCAGTCCTGTGGCAACTCCTTCCCCAGGTGCTCCAGGTCCCTGGGACCACTGAGGCACCAACAGAACCGGGAGCTGTGGCAGCGTCCTGTGTGGCGGCACCAGGGTGAGATGCCACGCACCTGCAGCCTCAGCAGGGTCCAGCCAGAACTTCCTCGCAGCTTGGCACCTGCCATGGCAGCAGCTCATCTCCTGACAACTGCCTGGGATTTATTTTTGGTGCACATGCACGGGGAGACTGAGAGATCCCACACTGGGATTTTATCAGCAGCGTGCAGCTATGGAAACAAACGCATTTAAGACTAATATAACAAAATGCCCAAACCCACAACAATAAAATAAAGAACGGTGCACATTGGCATTTTCACAGGGGAGCATCTCAGTGAATGCAGAGCATGACCCCGCTTCTCCCAGAATTCACCCAAACCTCTAAGAAATCATGCATTTTCATGTACTTACATGTTTAGCTATGTGAATTTTGCTTGGTGCAAACCCTCCACCCTGCCCTTTGATTTTAGAGAGTTCAAGGAATGCATCTCCTCCTAAGTAAGATGAATAACCATTTGTTGAGGGCATTCCCTCTTCCCCCTCTGCACCCATTTCCAAGCCACCCTCTGTGAGAAGCAGGAGAACTGACACCAAATCCAGCAGAAACTGCAGCAGCTCTTTTTTTAGTCCCCATGGAAGGGACACAGCGTTGCCTGACCATGCTCCAGTGCACAGATCCGGGCAGAGGCCGCAGCTCAGCTGAACTGTTCCCTCTCAGCAGGCAAGAGAGGGATCCACAAGTCATTTACAGGAATCCAAGAGTCTGACATCCACACCGCAGACACCCAGGAGTTACCAGGGAGATGGTGGAATACCTTAAAAACCCAGGGGAAAAAAAGCCCAGTGAAAGCCAAACCTCCCTTGAGGGAGGGTAGTGCTGCTCCCTGCCCACATTTGGTGTTTTGACCCACCACGTGCAGGGCTTTATCCCAGGTGGCACAGGGATGGGCATGGGCATCTCCCCCTGGGGTTCTGGCTCTGCAGGCAGCACCAGGACGCTCCGGGAGGACGCGGGTGGTGGAGGTGGCGATGTCTGGGAATGCCGGCCCAGGCTGGAGCTGCAGACAAGGACCCAGACAACAAAGGCGAGGCAAAAAGCCGTCTGATAGAGGCAGCCCCGTCTGGCAGGCCGGGCTTTCAGAAGCCCGGGCATGCACTGATGTCTGCAAGCACAGCTCTTCGCTGGGCGCACAATTAACCCCGCAGCAAGATCACTGAAGTGTCCTGCAGCACACTCCAAATAGTATCCATCTGGTAAGATGAAAAAAACCCGAAGAGTACAGGAGTGCAGCAAAGGAGCAAACAACTGGAGACTGCAGGGAATGACTCTACAACAAACAAAAATTATACTTAATTTTCTGTTATTTATATTCTAAGAAAACCGCATGTTTTCACTTGCATCTCAGCCTCCCTCCCCGAGGCACAAACACACACACAGAATGGGAAGACCAGGGAAAGCAGGAAGAGCAGCACAGCTCGAGCACATCCCCGCTCACACACTCTCCCAAATCACAGCACGAGAAAACGGGTGCGAGTTTTACAACCGTGGAGCGACAGCCAAGCACCTTTTGCTGGAGCGAAAACGCCCCGAGCACGGGGACACCAGGGCTCCCTCCGCCCGCCTTATCTGCTGGGATCTTCAGGCATTAATATAAAATAAATGTAAATAAACCATTGACTGCTGCGGGACAGTTTCCCCACGGGCTGGTGTGAGCGTCCCAGCTCCGGGGCTGATCCCAGCCTCGGGCTCCCGCGGTTCCCTGCCTGATGTCTGCACCACGGTAACGCTGCCGGGGGACCGGTGGTGTCTTACAGCTTCTTTGCATAAGCAAGGACTGTCCTGCTGTGCAACCAAATTGTGCCACCAGGCTCGAAATAAAGGAACTGAAATAATTCGGGTTTTTCCTCTTTATTTTAGATTATGACTTTTACTAATTGATGCTTGATAAAAGCCCAATGAATGATTTGTAGGCATTATAAGCACGTTAAGGATCTGAGTGTGGTTATAAGCCAAGGTCATAAGCTCTATTGACTTCACAGGCTCTACAGCAATTGATTTGCCATTTATTAAAATCATTTATTCACCACTTGTTAACATTTTATTTAGCTGGTTCTTCCCCAGCAGGCTTGGGACACCACATTTGAGCAAAGACACCTTACTTTTGAGGTACTGTCATAAACTCAATTCTAAACTGAGAGACAGACCCACAAACATTGTAACAGTGTCTTTTAAAAGGCTCTTTTGCAAACAGGTTCAGCTCAAATCCAGGAGCCTGGTTTAGCAGGGCTTCCAACACCTAGTTTTGTCTGGGTTGAACATGAGCATCTCTGGCTACATTCAGCAGAAGTCCCACATCCCATGACTTAAAAAGGTTCAGGATGTCAACTGCTTTCATAAAATAGAGTGAAAGTCTCTTTCCTCAATGTCATGCTGCTCATCAGTTTGCCAGAGTAGCAGCACATGGAAGAGTGCTGGTGCTTAAAATGACACTCAGCTTTTGAACACATTTCTACATGTAACAGCAGAAGAAAAAAAATCCCATCCAGGATTACCAAAGTGCAGCCAGATACGGATAGACAAAAACCAGCAGGTTTGCACAGTCAGCCTCTGAAGACACCACTGCATCCCCCTCTGCACCAGAAGAGCAGGTACCTGCTGCTCTCGGGGCCAGGCCATGTCCCACCCGTTCCGTGGAGCAGCAACCGGGGTGTTTACGGTACAGCAGCTGCAATCATGCAATCAGCCTTCGTAATTAGATCTTGGCAACTCTTGAAATACTTCACTTACCCAGTTTACCTGGAAAGGTGCGACCTAAACATTCAGTGCCTGGAGACATTTGAAAGAAAAACAGAAAGGATCCGTCAGTGATGGGAGCCACCTCCGAGCGGCTGCACACACACCCCAGCTCCCCTCCTGGGGACTCGTCCTGGCAGAGCTCCCCCGTGGCCAGCAGACACCTGCTCCCACGCCTGCCACCTCTGCAGGGCCAGCAGGACCAGAGGTGCCACCACTCCTGCTTAATGACCCCACGTGCTTTTCCCACACCAGACGTTGTCTCTCGAGGTCCCATTCCTCTCTCCCCGGTTTCCCAGGACTGCTCTCCTGGTCTCGCCTGGTGGCAATGCCAAAGCTCTACAGAGGCTTGTGAAGTTTCTGGGATCACTCAGCCCTCACTCCAGAGACCTCCCTGCCACATCCAGCAGTGCCAGCCTGCCTGTCCATGGCCCTGGGCAGCACTCTACACTTCGAGGCACTGGTGGACTATTTATCACATTCCGTCTCCTCTGCAAACACACAGAGCTGAGCCCCACATGCTGCTGAGCCAGCTGAAAGCTCAGGGTCTCCTGACACCCCATGCCCAGAGCGGGGGCAGTGGCTGTGGAGCGCCGAAGAGGAAGAGCCACAGTAAAATCTTGCACAACACCCCAGGAGCAATGCCCAGCAGATGTATTTTCAAGTGAGGAGAGCAAAGCAGCAAAAAGTTTGCAACAGAAGACAACTCATGACTTCTCTCCCACCCATCAGTGTGTGACTACCTGCAACACTGAAAGGATTATGGGACATGGATCCTCCCCAGTGCCTGACAAGCTGAGACACTGTGGGCTGGGTGGGAGCTCTGCATCCCGCAGGAGGCTCGCCAGAGAAACACGTGTACACAGGACTCTTTTATGAAGCCTGTAAGGACTGTCTGTCACTGATAATGGTTAATTGGTACTAATTAGTATAGTCTGACCGGCAGGAGTCCTACTGGCCTATAAAAGTGGCCTTTAACCCGAGAGCAAAGGAGGCTGTCGCTGCCAGACACACCACGCTGGGGCCACGGACACGCCGCCCGCTCCTCACACTGCCCCCGCCTCTGCAGCAAGAGAGCAGGCTGGGAGGCTCAAGGGAATAAATCAGCACATCACTGCTCTCAAATAAAGCTTTAAAAAGTTACTTTCCATGTACCTGGGAGGACCGAGATAAGCAACTTTTTCATCCCAGGGAAGATTTAGGATCAGAGGGTCTCTGTAAATTACTGCAGCAGCTAAATAACGAGGGGTCACAGGCCGGGCTCACTGACGTGAAGTCAGGCTGCTTTAGATGCTTCACATGCAGGTGCTCAAAAGTGGCCCTGCAAAACATGAGGTGTCACCTGAATGCACACGGGCAGCCGAGAGCCTCCAGCCCCGTGTGCACCACCACCACCCCGCGGGAACGGGCACCGACACCAAGCATGACAGGAAGGGAAAGAAAGGAATTCTGCCGAGCCAAACACCGACGTGTGGCAACAAGCAGCAGGACCTCCTCCTCCTCCTCCTGCTCAGCCAGCTCACTGCACAGAGCCTGGAAAGGGGTGGGAGGCTAGGAAAGGAGTAAAAGGCCAAAAGAAGACTGGAGGCCAAAAAGGGTGGGAGTCCCAAAAGTAAAATGTAGAGTCTGAGAAAAACTGGATGCCAAAACGGCTTGGGAGACCCAAAAGGGTGGGAGTCCAAAGGAAATTTAAGGGCTGAGAAAAAGAGACCCTGTGCATGCAGCTGGCTGGATCAGGATCAGCTTTTCTCTGGCTGAATTTCCAAAAGGGTAGGAAGCAATGTCTCTCCCCTCCCTGCTCCACAGCCCAGGCGACGCAGCGTGACACCGTGTGCACACGTGGGCACACTGCCCCCATCACGTCTCATCCAAGATGTTTGGCCATGGTCTCGGATATGTGGGAGAAGCCAGCCTGAACCCTCTGAAGTCAGGCAAGATTTTGGGATGTTGCTTCTTTCCTCTCTCTTAGCACGCCTGCCTCTCCCATCCTCACATCTGCCCTTTAGGTTCAGCCATGCATTTGCCAAGTTTTTAAATGCAAATGGGCATTGGCACATAAAGTCGGTGCTTTAAACCTGACCAGAGCCACCCTCGGCTCTCCTCCCTCCCTCCTTATACGCATAAACTTTTTTTATGCAATCGGCAGCAGGGAAGAGATCCAGGGAGTGGCTGAGCCGTGCCCGGAGCCCTTCTGCAGCCGCAGTGCTGCCAGACAGCTCCATGGGAAGGGTGGCTCAGGCTCTGTGCCTACCAGCAGCAGCATGGAACCAGTAATTACCCTGGCTGGACCAACACCTGCTCGTGGTTGTCTTACACTGTTTGTGCAACCCAACAGGCTGCCAACAAGGCAGGGATGTACTTCGCCTGAACAGGTGAAAACATGAAACAGGGAACGGAGCTGCCGTGTTGGTCCCACAACGCCTCTGTGCAACACTCGCTGGAAAATCACCGCTGCTTCAGCCTGCGAGGCTGCAAAGCAGGGATGAGCATGGCATGCACCAAAAAGGCGAGTCTTTGCCGGGAAAGGATGGAAAAGGGCTGCCTGTCTGTAGAGCCCAGCTCCTGGATCCAGGCCCACACTGGTGCAGGGCACATGGATGTTCTTTGCTGGGCTGCAGCACCAGCACCAAAAAGCCTGGCTCGATGGGAGAGTCCCGCTAAGCAAAGCATCCCGCATGGAGGACGCGACAGCCCTCACCCACCCAGGGCTGCCTGCAGAGCAGAGCTGCTCCCAAAAATGCCCCATGCCAGTTTAGAGCAGAAGTGCCCATTCCCACGCCAGGGATCCGACCCCCGCACTCACGGAGCCAGAGCTCGGCAGTGGCATGGGAAGGGCAGCGGGAAGACCATGAGTGACCAAGGGCAAAGACCCCAAGGGAGCACCTGGGCCAGCCTCAGTCTGTTGCTTTTCTGCACGGCAGGAAAGGCAGGATCAGCTCCAACCCCACCAGGTCACACCCAAGATACGCTCTCCCCCCGTAGGCATGGGATTTGTTGTAGATGATTTGTCCTGGAATAAAAACACCAGCCCCACCTCTTGCAGCATATTTACTGAAAGCCACTAAACATTAAACAGAGGCAGAAAGTGTATCTCTTTTTCCAGCCACATCTGGAATTTATCCCTTCTTCCTTCTGCAAAAAAAAAAAAAAAAAATCAAGCTCTATTCTTTTAGAGAAAGAAAAGTGATTATATAGAATTATAATGCTGGAAGAAGATAGAGAAGAGCAGAGATTTCCTTTGAAACGCTGTTTAGACAACCAAAAAGGGATAGTTTCAAAGAAGCAGCAAATACTATCTCAGCTTTTTCCACCCTGTCTCACACTGCCAGGCCTTCCTCCCATGCCTTGGCTCAGAGACTCCAAGAGAAGCAACAGATTTTTTTCATCCTTGCAAGACCTTTAGTAAGCTAGAAAGGAAACCAGCTCTCAGGCCTAACTGTTTGAAGATAGACCAAATAAAAAAATTATTCTTCCAATTCCTGCCAACGGGATTCGAAGGCACCTTGATTTCTATGAAGAAAACCTGCTTTGGGACGAGCTTTCCAAAAGAGGATGTGTCAATCTTTACCCAGGAGAGCCAACGCTCTGTCTTCTCCAGAGAGAAGAACGGAAAGGCTTTAAATATTAAAACAGGAAAAACCATTGGGATTAATATGAGGATGCAAGGTCAAAATGTGATATCCTCCACTTCCTCAGGCTCCTGCTCCCAGAACGGCTGGACAACAACCCCACAGCATCAGCTGTGCCTGGATGCAGCTGGGGAAGCCTGGGTTCAGAGGGAAACCCTTCCCAGCCTTCCCGAGGGGGGAAGCGAAGCAGTCGCTCTCACGCCAAGCCCACAGAAGTGCCTCCAGCTACTAAATTACCCAACGACTTAAACGAACTGCATTGATCTGGCTGGAAAACAAAGCTGCAGCTCTTGGCACGTGCCCAGCTGGGAGGGTACAGCCGCATTTTTCACCTGCAAGCAGTTACAACCACGGTCAGAGATGCCCCTTCCCCTGACACGGGGCGGCTGAGGGCAGAGACCGAAGGGCAAGCACAGGTGAGAGGGAATCACTGCTCCAGACACCTCTCAGACACAGCAGAGCCTCACCGAATGACAGGTATGGCCAGTTTTGCAATCGAGGGCAAGGCTGTTCCTAGAACAAGTCCCATTACTCGGGCTCCTCAACCCCCATCTCCTCGGCTGCACGTGGACTGGATGCAGGATTTCACCAGGACATTAAACTCAGAAGCTGTAAAATCACTGTGCAAAAACCCAATTATACCTATTTTCGTAACAGCCAATTTAAGCTTGTATTTAGGTCCCCTCACATACCCCTACGTTACATAAAGCATTTCTTCCACTTGAAATGTAGCTTTCTAAAGGCCATTTTGCTTAATTTAATGGATGCTTTATGTGGTCTGCAAATCTCTAGAAACGCAACCAAGGAAGACACACGGCTGCAAGACGCGGCGTGATCCCTTCCCGAGCACGCAGCAAGAACAGGAGAGGATGAAAGGCATCTCCAAACCCATGAACCTGCTGCGACTGGAGTGCACTTGTGCTCTGAAGAGCAGCAAAACCCCACGGTCAAGTCAAAAGAGGAATTCCTGAACATCTGCACACGCTGTTAACCCGTTCCAGACCGGCCAGCGCTTCGCAGGCTGCGCAGCAGGAGGGATCCTTCCCTCATTCCACAACCACCAGCTGAACGGAGCCCACTCGGGCACGCTTCCCTCAGATCTGAAAGAGCTGCTTTCTGCTCTTCAAGTAAATAAATGCAGTCATCTCCTTCTCTCTCTTTTTGAAAAAGCTGCACTAATAAAAAGCTCATAGCGAAATCTACTAAACTGAGTCCATCCATTAGGTTTATTGTTCCTTACAATTCAGGCCTGGACGGCAACTCAGTGGAGGTTGAGAAGCGTATTTATCAAGAAAACCCATGAGAACGATGAGGATTAAAAGCTATCAGCAGGACAGAATGTGTCTGTAACCCTGCAGTTTGTTCTGCACCTTGCACGGGACCCCCATCACAGACCTCTGCCCCCTCTCCCGGTTTTTGAGCCCATCTCTGGCTCATCAGCTGACAGGACAGCCAGCACCTGCATTCCCAGAAAAAGCAGAGGAAGGTGCAGTGTGTATATACTGCAAGGAATAAGTCACACCAGAGAAACATAAACCCTGATTGCATTACACACCAGTGATCAGTATCATTAAGTGTTACACACCTTGTGTGTGTCTGAGCAGTCGGAGAGGGAAACGCTGAATTTGAAAACACATCTTCCCATTCCAGAGAAGTCCCATTACGGTAATGTAAGTGTAACAACAAAAATGAGATTCCTGCTTATTACGTGGGAAATAATTGCAATTTAAGATAATTTTTCCCTGAATTGTGTGAAGCAAGTGCCCATCAATCATGTTGTTTCTCCAGTGTCCTAAAGAGAGCACCTAGCAGGACAAGGTACTTTCAGAGCTCAGTGCTAAACAGCCTAATCTGTGTATGCTGTTCTGAGGTACTGAAGCCAAGAGACCACCCTTGGTAAGGTGGAATAATGGTGGAAATAACGGAAACAACGCAGAAAGAGCAGGACTTGCTCCTCCAGGAAAGCAGCTGAGACATCTGCCCTCAGTGAAGCCAAGCCCTGGCAGCCAAGCCAGCGCAGGGGACACCGACAACCACTGACTCTCACTGCACAAACACCTGTGAAGAGCACGAGGAAATCCAGCCTGGTTTCAGGCCTGGGACAGGCACCAAGGACGAGCCCAACCCCGGGTCATTCCAGCTGCTGAGCTGTGGGTTTCACCCCGCGAAGGGCTCCAAGAGTCAGCCCCAAGTACCCCCAGCGCCGTGGGAAACGGCGCGGGAGGGTGTGGGAGGCGCGGGGCTCCGCTCTGCTTTGGGGGGGATCTTTTGTTTTTGTAAGAAATAACGACATTAATCATAACATTAAACAGAAACCACTAAGGGGGAGAATTTCCAAGCTTGCTCAGCACAGAGTCCAGCCCGCAGGGGAGCTGCCAGCCAGCGGCCACAGCCGGCAAATTCCCTGGGACCCGTCCTCGGCAGCCAAAGCCACGGAGGGAAGAGGCGACGAGCAGATTCAGGACTGTTGTAGGACTCGGGCTTGGAAATGTGAGTCTGAACGCTCAGCGGTTAGATGTCTCTTGGGAATTCATCCAAATGGCACTGCTTCTCTCCCAGTTGCCCTGCAGGTAAATCTCGCATGTGGCTTACACAATCTGTTGACTTAAGTAAAGCAAGGGCAGGAGAAGAAAGCTGCTCAGACATCAGGAGAGACTCATCAGTCCTTTGGGCAAAAGTCTGGGTCACTTCCCCGTCCGCAGAGAACTCAGGGTGTCAGCCAGGACTCGTCTCCCTCCGTGGGAGCACATGCAGCGAGGGTGCAGCCGAATACAGGGCTCAAAACATCAGTGAAAGGACAACAACGACGTGTTGCCAAATTCTTCCATATTTTTGGCCAGCGCTGATGCTTAAATTCAGCTTACAGAAATTGGAGTCCGTGAGCTCTGTGTTCTGCTCAAGCCCTCTGAAATCATGCTGAGCAGTGAGTGTACAGGTCTCCCAGGGCTCGGGCAGACGAGGCCATGACCACCCCCAAACCTCATGGTGAGTAACACTCATCCATCCCGCAGACACGGGACGTTTCTAACACACTGTGAGACCGTTCCACGCTCTGCAAGGCCAAGATCTTGCTGGATACACGTATCTCAGGTGCAAAAGCAGCTGCAGTATGCAAGGCTGACGAGCAGGCAGGCTCTGGCAGTCAGGGGTCCAGAGGGAGCCAACGGAGACCCTCAACCATAGGAGTGCTTCTTGCCCTTCTGTTTCCTATTGCTGGTCTCAAACTCTCTCCTCCTCACAACCAATTCCAGCCCTGGGCCCGGCTCCTCCGCTCCTGAGCAGGGCAGGAGCACATGGCCTCCCCCAAAGCAAAAGCCTAAAACCTGAGCGGAGCAATCCTGACACAGCTGCAGTCAGGGCTGTTTGGTTATCAGAGTTACAAAGGCAAAATTAGTTCTCACAATTAGTGAAAAGGGAGTAGAGAAATGCCACCTTGTAAAATGCTGGTCATCTTCCCTCAAGATTTTAAACCACTGAGGATGCATTTGGAAGGAAAACTGACCACCTGACCACCACTGTGAGACGTGGCACGGCCGTTCTGCCTGGTGTGCCAATGACAAACCCTACCCTCATCATCAACACAAGTTAAGGGTAAGGCCAAATTCTGTGTGCAACGCTTGCAGTGACCAAGGTCTGCAACAGCAGAGACGGACTTTGCCACTACAAATATTCCCAGTGCAAGTTCCTGATCCCTGTCTGAATCTCAAGGAAGGCAGAAGAGCTGTGAGGATGGCGAGCTCCTCAGGAGGCAGGCTAGACACTCAATCCATCTCTCGTATCAGACCTGCGTTAACATTTAAACAGGACCTGCTGTTGTGATCTTCAGCAAGGAGCAGAAGTGGTTTTAAGTAATGGTGAGCGTTACTTAACCGGTTATAGTCACTAATGTAATTGACACCTATTCCATCATCCTTAATACACCCACTTCTTTCTCCGATACCATAAATAGATTAGAAAAGTTTCTGCAGATGGCCATGACCCCATTTGTTTGTGCACTTAGACATGTATGAATCACTCTTGGCTTGTAGCAGCACTCTGGAATTACTGAAAGATAACTAGTCGGCACAGACACCAATAAATGAATCATGCTTTCCACAAGACCAAACCTTTGGGCTTTTACAGACTCCAATTACAAAGTAAGAAGAAAAGAACAAAGAAATTACTCAGTCTATTTGCACAAAGTCATGCAGAGTTGATTCACAGTTTTACAGAATTATTACTGACAATCATTTGTAGGGGGTTAGAGTAACAAACCAGCTACTTTACATATTGGACAGAATGAAGAGATGGAAAAAAATCCCCAAGCCATGTCTTGCACATATTCTTTGAAAAGTAGCCTTGATTTTTGTGCCAGTAACTTTTTTCATCCTTGGTATGCTCCAAGCCTGGGGGGTTAATCAGTTTTCACTCGCCAAGGCTAAGTTCTGCTTTGCTGGGTTGCTTGGGCCAAGCTCGCAAATGTGGGAAATCCTGCTGCACCTGCTGAAGAGCACAAACCATCACGGGCCCAGTCCCTCAGCTCTGCAGGCATCAGCAGGGTCTCCTGAATGGTTCAGAGAACTGCCACGTGCCAAAGCACTCGCCTTTCTAACTGCACGTTTTTGAATGTATACTGCAAGTGAAAAAATTACCCAGTCTGCGGCACTTTATTAAAGAGATGTGCGAGACTGAACGCACCAAACACAAATGTGTGAACCACTTGAAAGCCCTGTGGACATCCACCAACACTGACAACTTGTGAGGCAAGTTTCCAAAGATGTGCAAGGTGTCTTCACGTAACACCATAGTCTGGGACACGCTAACACACACCACACACAGTGAAAAACACACCCTCTTCTAAACGCAGCATTAGCCTGGTCCTGTGTCAGCCAGAAACGGGAAGTCTAACTACCTGGGCTAATGGAAGTCTGACTACTGATGGATCACAGCCTTAGCATTCTTAGCTCGCTGTACGCAGTGAAAAAGTTGCCTTTAGTTTAAAAAAAAAATCTAAAAGTGAAGGTGGACTTGATACCAACCTGGGCCTGAACACAGACAGTGCCCTGGTTGTACCGACTCTGAGTGGGATGGATGATTGGCATGTCTTGGGGCCACACGCCCCAAATCAGCACCCTGCACCAGAGAGATCCAAAAACAGGGATAATGCCCGACTGAGCAGAGTCTCCGACAGTTTGGGAGAGATGCAAGTTAAATGTACACACAGCACTATTTGTCTAAGGCCTTCCAGTACCCTTTGCATGCACTGAAGACCCAACTTCCTGGGCGAATTTACCTTGCAAATGAAATGTGTGCCCTGTTTTACACAGCTGCTGCACAAGCAGAGAGCTGCCAGCCTGGTACAGCTCAGAGCCACAGCTCAGGAGAGGCCAAAACCAGCACCAGAAGAGCTGCCACACAGCTCTAAACCAATCTGGGAAAACCTGCTTACTTGTTCTCGTGCTTGAAGCTGCTGATTTCCAATGAGAGGTATAAACCCCTCCTCCCCAAATTGGATTCAAGATGCTAGGAAAAATTTAAATTAAAACCTTAATAAACATTCTCAATTCCTACCCCTCTCCATACTACATAAATTCATGCAACAAGCGCTCTTGTATAAGAACATGCAAGCAACAACAACCTTCTCCCTCCAATGAGAGTTTACTGAGGAGGTGCTGTAGATAGACAGGAAGGAAAAAGGTTCCCAGCAGGGATGTCCTTAGAAAGCTTGAGTCACTAGAGCCAAGTTTCAGGTGCAATGCAACACTAAAAAGATGCATGTGCTAAACAGTAGCGTGTCCTTCAGAAAGAAAAAAAGAAGCTATATCAGTAACCTGCAGTGTTAGGTGGATGCCTGGATAAACACTGCTCAGCACACCGCAGCAGAAATGCCAACGCAAGTTTAGTTTTCACACCGGAGAGATTTCAAAAGATTTGCAAAGCTTTGATAATATTTAACATCTTTACTAATTTCCTTTTTGGTGCAGTCATAAATTTACCATGGTAGCCAAAAGATCTGGGATGAACTACAAGTTCTAGCTGGCTCCAAAGCCAACAAGAATAATGTGTGCTGTTACTATTTTCTCTCAAAACATACCTCTGCAAAACTGACTCAAAATGAGAAAAGAAATTGTGAAACTGTCATTACAAAGAAGCATTTAAAATGCAGATCAAAGTGCTGCCTTAGAAGCTGTATTCCTTGCCAAATCATCAAAGCTCTCTTTACTCTCAATAGCTCCCCAAATCCTCTGATTTGAATGATAAATTCTTACAGCTGAAATTTATCTGCTTTAAAAAAACCAAAAAAACCAATCAAAAAAGCCCAAACCCCACAACTCCTTTCTCTGGTTACCAACTACTTCATTAACCAGTTCATGTGGAGCCACTTTCCTGTGTTACCAAATTCAGTTTCACGGATGTGTTTACGCCTGCGTGCCCGCACACACAGCACCCTGAGACCTCCTCAAGTATTGAAAACTTGTCAGCCCTTGGTGGTGGGTGTGTGTGCGTGTGTGTGCAGGGTCTCTCCAGCTCTCAGCACTGAGTGTCCAGGTTCCAGGTGCTGGCGCCCAGGGAGCTGGAACCCGAGTTCCCATGCTCAGCGCCGGGATCGCCCTTGCCCCGCTCCACTGCACCCCGCACTCACCCATCGCTCCCGGAGGAGCTCCCAGACCACTACTGCACTCCCTGCAGCAAGGAAGCAGCAACGCAGCAGCCACTGATCAGTGCTGGAAGACGGAGATGAGGGGTCAGATCCTGCTGCCACAGAACTGCTCCCTGTTCCTCCCTGTGCCGGACTCGGCCGCGCCGCTCGCAGACGGAGCAGGGCTGTGATGCCTTTCCTCACCCGGGACCTGCCCGAGTGACCTACCTTCTGCCAAAATAGTTATAAAATAATCACCCAGCAATTCAGCCACACAGACAGGAAGAACACTGCATAAAAACGTCCCTGTCGACATCAATGATTCCTGTGCTTTATGGACGTCTGGGAGTGTGCCCATGGCATGAACCAAGTTTCCACTTAATTGCAGCGAAGTGGTCCTTGTACCTCTCTCCTCACGAGCTCTCCAGCCAGGCTTTATCACTTTGAGGAAACCCGCCAGCAGCAGATGCACAGTGTATCAGAGAACAGGAAGGATCTGATAAGACAAACCACACACCAGTACGGGATCTCCCTCCAGGAAGCAAACTGGTTGGCAGTTTTCACACGAGACACCACTGCAAATAAATGACCTTTTTTTTCACTGATTAGGCTTAGCAAATTCTGACGACTGCTGCTACCTGAATGAAACAACACGGACAGACATGACTGTACAATGAGTTACTCAGGAAAGGAGCTGGGTTGTAATTACCCTCTATTAGTGACACTATGTAGTTTGGTACTTCCCTCGGAAAGGTCTCCTCATGTCTCTCCACTTATAATTTAGGTTTACAAATTCATTCTAAAACTGGATTTATCAAACCACCAACTTCAGCCTGGGAAATCTAAAATTATTAGTATATTTGGTGAGCAACAGCAAATAAAAGTAAGAACACGTGTTTGTAGGTGCTCTTCTCTCCATTCGCAAAGGAAGCAGTGGTAGCAGCTAATTCAATATCCCAAAAATTTAGAGGTGATCCCAGATCCCACCTTGGCAATTCCTGGCTTTAAGGAAAAGAATATGGTTGCTGTTCCCCACACACCCTTCAGTGCAGGTCCT
The DNA here is from genome assembly GCA_013399875.1 of Gymnorhina tibicen. Classification (NCBI taxonomy): domain Eukaryota; kingdom Metazoa; phylum Chordata; class Aves; order Passeriformes; family Artamidae; genus Gymnorhina; species Gymnorhina tibicen. The sequence goes on along the minus strand of VXAZ01005564.1, from coordinate 918,805 downwards.
CTCACAACCAGGATCCGAAAACACGCTACTAAACAAACGAAGGCAAACATTCAGGGGGTGGGGGATGCCTCCACGGCAGAAGGTAACAGAGCTCACTGCAGAAAACACCCTCCTCTGAAAACACCCTGACAGTGACTGAAAAGGAAGAATGAACCGTGTCTTGCCTCCACTTTGCATTATAAATGATCGCCTCCAATTATACAGGATCACCTCTGGTGCCCTGTGCCAGTCCCGCTGTGCAGCACAGCACAATCCAGGTGTTCATCCACAGGAAAAAACCAAAGTTTGACTGTTTTCCCTGCATTTCCTCCTCTGTGTCTTTTCATTCTCTCATTCAACATCCATTATAAAATGCTAAGATTAAAACCACTACCTGAGGGCACAAAATAAACTGTAATTTTAATAAAGACCCCAGTGCTGTTCAGGCTGAGGGAATCAGGCCTTTCCTTGGGTATGAGACATGGGACCCGTAGGGCTGGGACTGCAGTGTCCAGGCCCCCTGGGATGGCCAAGGGCAGACAGCTCTTGGGCCACCATAAGCAAAAGCCACCCATGCTCTGCTCCTCCAGGATCGCACCTTGGGACACTGATCTCAGCAAAAACCAGAACTTGTCATGGACACACGGCCAGAGGAAGACACAGGGAACTCCCCAGTTTGGCTGAGGTCAAACTGAGATGCCACAAACTGAACATCTCTGTGCAAGCACTTTTGGGCTTGCTGAAACACTGGGAGCAGCTCTGCCTTTCCTCCATGTGGAAAACTTTGGGGAGGAATAAAGAAGCACGTGGTTCTTATCCACTGTGCCCTGGAATAAGCCATAACTGCCGATGACAGAGTGTCAGTAAAGAAATGCGTTTGTCAGACAAGCAGTGTGAAAGTGGAAAGGAGACGTGATCCCTGGTTGAGCCATATGCATTCGGTTTGTTATTAAACCAAGGAATGTGAAAGCCTAGAAGTCTTGGCTCGGACAGGAACCCACTCCCATGGTTCGCTCAGCCCAGCCGGACACGGCGCTGCAGTCGGGGGGATCGGCCTCGACTCCCGGGAGATGCAACGACGCCTCCCAAAAATCCCAAACGCCTCAAACAACGTTCCTGCACGAGCAAAGCCTCTGCCGAGAGCCACCCAGCCCGGGGACAGCTGCCCTCACACCTCCCGCAGGGATGCCCAGGTGCCCGCGGGATCCCCGCCTTGGCACCCGCACCCCTCCGGGAGCCGTGCCCGCGGGATGGCCGGGGCGGGCAGGTGCCGGTGCCCGGTGGGGAGGCAGGCACGGCGCCTCGCTCCGCTCCTCGCACCAAATAATTAGTTATTTACAGCCTCTTCCGCCACGCCGGTCACCCCTGACCTCCTTCACCGAGCCGAGGCGATTAGAGCCCACTGCCGCAGACGTCTGGCTGCTTAGCACCGCCCGGCATATTGGCACTCCAGCCCGGCGGCGGGCGAGACTCGCGCCCCCACCCCCAAAAAACCCTTTTATAATCCTAATCTGGGAGCGCCACACACAGAAACCAGCTGCTTCCTCCACCGCAGCGCCGCGGCCGCCATACGGAATAAAGCCTGCGAGGAAAAGGGTTTTGGGCATCGGCCGGACAGTTAACCTATTTTAGATGGTTATAAATCAGATGAGTTTGCATGTTCCTCCCTGCGCCGCTTTCCTGAAGCGTTCCTGCCTGGTAACTGAAAATTTTGGCTGAAAAATTAAGGAGCATCTGGTGGTAGCTGCTCTGAGGTTCCCTCAAAGTCGTATCAGAAAGACACACAAAATCGAGCGACTGGAGGAGGAAAAATGCTGTAGGATGAATTTATCTCAGGGAGGCTCAGCTCTGCCCTTTCCACTGGAGCCAGGTGGAGCAAGCGATCAGGTAACAACCCTGCAGTGCCACCAAAGCTCTCCTGTAGCACAGAGGTGAGCGAAGGCTGCCCGCCATCAGCAGGAAATAAATAATAACACTGGTGATAAGAAACCTACACCAACATGAAATAAGGAAGGGCAGCAGTGAGGGAGCTCAGTCCAAGGCTCCCAGGAGCTAATGGGAACTCAGCACCTGAGTGTCAGGACCCCAGAGCTGACAGAGGGCAGGGGACAAGTCAGGGAAGGACCTCGGGAGCATCAGGCACGAGGCTCCCGCAACACCCATCCGAATTCAGGCAAGGTCTCTCTCCTCCGGTGTAATTCACTGTCCCCAGTCTCTCACACCCCCCATCCATAAGCAGCACCTGCCTCCTACCAAGCCTTTCATATGCTGAAAAAAATGGGGGAAAAAATTACAAACTATGCTATTTCTAAAAAGTCAAGGAGTGAATTAAAAGCCTGAGTTGTTCCAACAAAACCTCATGCCAAGAGTTAGACTGGAATAGAAGCTTTTTCTTCAAAAGACATTACACATTTTAATTCACAACTTTTATCATAACCATGAGCCTTGATCAGACACAAAGTAAAGTCTCTCATCCTTGGGATTCTGTGGGACACAGTTTATGTTCAGCAACTGGCTGACACAAAAAAGAACTGTATCTTCATTATTTATACACTGCTATTGGTATGCACATCTAGCCCGGCCTGTTAAAGTCAGGGAAGAATAATGGTCTATTCAGTACCGGTAGTGTTAATAAAATCAGGCAAATCCAGCTTAGTTTTGTCTGAACACGAATGAGATTAAATCAAGATTAAAAGTGCATACAGTACAAAGGGTATGGTTTATGCTAAAATTCAGAATGAACACATTTTAGTACCCGGTATACAAATGCCCGCAGACCTTCTCCGGGACTCAGACACCTGAATTAAACAACGATGAAACTGGAGAAGGAGAAGGCAGATGACACTGGACAAAAGCCATCCAAAATACCAAGGGACAGATGCTCTGCAGCCCCGCTGGAGGTAACGGGGCAGATCCTGTGCTAGCAGAAACAGGCACAGCTCAGCTGGCTCTCCCTGCACGCACCGAGCGCCAGCCTGCCCCGTCGCAGTGCCAGGAATATATGCAAAATCCAGACTTTCCCAAGTTTTCCTTTTGGGCCATTTTGCATTAGTCTGTGCAGGGTTTGGATTTCACGGCACTAAACAAGGTGCTAAGCAGGGTACAATCCTGACAACCCGCTCGGTCCGAGATGCCTTGAAAACCTTCCCCTTACAGAAAATACCATTTGCTCAAAACTGCCAAAGAGCCCAACTCATTCCTCTCCCCTCAGCAGTAATATTCCTTCTCTCTCACCTCCGTGCACTTCATTTCTAAGAGGGAAAGAGCACATAGAGAAGTGGCGGATATTTAGGTCAGGCACTGCCCTCACTCCTACTCTGCGAGGGTTGAAAAATATTAATGAAAAAACCCAAATCGCCCTTCGGAACAAAAAGCCCCGAGGAGCTGGAGACGGGGGGAACAGGTTCCCAAATACAAACCCTACTGGGGTGTCCGGACCGCGGTGCCCCCCGGTACCGAGGCGAGGGTGATTCACACGGGGGTAGCGCAGACCACCGGAGGAGGCTCGGGGGCCCCCCAGCATCACCCCCGCAGGACGGGAAGGCGCGGGGCAGAGGCACCAGGGCATCGCGGGGAAGGGGAGAGACGCGCGTGGTGATGGAGCCGCGATGGGGAAGAGCGGGGATCTCAGCCCCGGTGCCGGCGGGGAGCGGCCGGGGGAGGCTGATCCCGGGCAGCTCCGCCAGCCCGGCCCGCGCCGTGTCACACCCGCGGCGACATCCCAGCTGCAACAGATGAGAGAGCGGGGCTCGCTCGGAGGGGGAGGAAAACCACTCCGGGAAAGCGCATCGCAGCCAAGGGTCCCGGGCGCCGCCGGGAGCCCCCGCGGGAACTTCCCCGCCCGCGGCGGGGCCGCCGGGCACTCCCGCACCCCGGGCACCTCCCGCACCCTCCCTGGGAGGAGCAGGACGAGTACTTACTGATCTCCATGCTCTGGAACAAAGACCTTTTGCAGTTGCATGTGCAGGACACATTGGGCTGAATAGCTACGGCCGTGCTGTTCAGCCCCATGAAGTTATACATTTAAACACACCAAAAAAAAAAAAAAAAAAAAAAAAAAAAAAAAAAAAAAAAAAAAAAAAAAGGAAGGCGACGGCGACACAAAGAACTTCCCGGCCGCCGAGCGCTCCCCGGGCAGCACCACATAAAGCCGGGGCTCCTCCTCGGCGCGGGGGGGCGGAGGGAGGGAAATGCAGCTGCGATCAGAAATTGAAAATAAAAAACCCGGCGCGGCGCAGCGCCCCCGGCAGCGGCTCCGCTCGGCCCCACGGCTGCTCCGCGCCCCTCCGGCCCGGGAAGCGGCAGCGCTGGGCCCGGCCGCGGCAGCCCCGCACTTTTGTGGGGCGCGGCGCGGTGGGAGCGCGGTGGGAGCGCGGCCCGCCNCCCTTCCCTTCCCTTCCCTTCCCTTCCCTTCCCTTTTTCCCTTCCCCGCGCCGCCGCCGGGACCGGGGCCGGGGAGCGCCCGGTGCGGCCCCCCCGGGACGCGCCCAGGCGGGGCGGCGACAGCTCCCGGGGGGCGCGGGACCCCCGGAACCACAGAGCGGGTCAGGCTGGAAGGAACCACCGTGCGTCAGCTGGTGTCCCACCTCCCTGCTCAGGCAGGGTCATCCCAGAGCACAGGGCACAGGATTGTGTCCAGGCGGCTCTGGAATATCTCCAGTGAGGGAGACTCCACACCCTCTCTGGGCAGTCTGTTCTGTGCTCGTTCACCTGCACAGGAACAAAGTTCTTCGTCATGTTCTGGTGGACATTCCTGGCCATCAGTTTTGTAGCCTCTTGTCCTATTGCTCAGCACCACCAAACCAGAGCCTGGTCCATCTTTTTGGCTCCCTCCCTTCAGATATTTACACACATTGATGAGGTCCCCTCTCAGTCATCCCTTCTCCAGGCTGAAGGGGCCCAGCTCTCTCAGCTGTTCCTCGTAAGAGATGCTCCAGACATACTCGTGCACCCACCCACCCACAGTGGATCTTTAAAGTGCCACCTGCACTGAGCCCACCCTGGTGGGTCCAGTGGCACCCCTAGCTCCCAGTCTCCACCAGGACCTGGCAGAGATTTTGTAGATAAGCTCCAAAAGCACCTGGATTTGTGTATCCTGCTGGAAAACACCAGGCTCACCCTGCAACACCCACCCAGCTGTGGGGACCCCCTTCAGCCCTGGCCCCACAGCACTGAGCCACAGGGCTTCAGCCTCACTTCACACAGCCAGTCCCCCAGTGCAGCATTTCAGACAGAAAAATGGGAAAGAAATGTGGGGGATAAACCCGTAAGGGCCAGTCTGGCCATGGCTGAGCTCATTGAAAATTCTACCATTAGCTCCCATTGGCGTGCCACTGGTGCTGCTCAGAGCTCAGGAACTACTCCAGACCCATTCCCACTTTTGTTTCAAACCACACGCTGTAAAATGGAGTGACCCCATTCACTGCAAGACAGGTAAAAGTAAAAAACATAATCTCTTCCCCGAGGGCTCAGTGTGCCAAGCTTTAGTCAAGACAGATTTTTTTTTTTTTTCTGGGAAATAAACCTGTGAAAACAAAGGTTTATAATGAAAATGCTGAAACAAGCTCAACTACACTGGTGCGAAGTAGCTGCTGTACTACTTGGTGAATCCTGTTACTGGGAGATAAAGGCAGCTTCACTTATCTTCTAAGAAAGCACATTTTCCCATAACTGTTGATAGCTCTGGTTTAGGATTTGGGAGTATCTGAGGAATCCCCAGCTGGGTCTGTGCACCCCAGAGATGCTGCTGGGAAGATGCACTGAGGTGGGGATGGGCGACCGACCCGCAGAAATCCTGTTCCTACAAAGCTGAAGCAATCACAGGAGATGGATGGTTTCAAAATTTGGGTCAGAGACAGTGGCACTCACTGCTAAGGTTTAACCTTTACTTCCCTCCCCAAAAAAGGAATTTATTTCTACATGACTACTACAAACTAATGTTAAATACCCACCTGTACTTCTGCAGCCCCATTCAGTCCTGTGAAAATGCCTGGAGAGAAGGAACGAAGAATTGCCAGGTTGTTTAATCTTTTACTCTTTGCCGCTCGACAGATGGTAACTCCCAACAATTACTAATCCAAAGGAAACACAGAAGAGGATCGTGTGGCTCGGATAGAAATGAGCTTCGAGAAGTTTGTGCTTCCCAGCACTGGGCAGATGTGAATTATCCAACAAGTGCCATTCCCAAAGGCAGGGGGAGGCGCCGGGGTGGCACCAGGAGTGGGGGTTGGTGTGCAGGGAGATTAGGGACAATTACCTGAAAAAAAATCTGTGCTAGAACTGGAGATAAAGCATTTCCAATCCCATTTTATATTTTGTTCCCTGCCTCAGTTTCCTCATCCGTAACGCAGGAGGGGTAATCCTGATTCCTTCGGGTTATTCCTGGGGGCTCAATTTATTTTGTGGCAGTCAGATTTTTAGAAATGCTTTGTGAAAATGTGAAGAAACATTGCCCCTGTTACAGGGACATGGGCCTTGGGCAGGTGGGAGCCTACCAGCCCTGGAAAGGCCATCAAGAAAGTTAAAGCCAGGCACACACACGCTCGAAACTCTCAAGACAAATTCCAGTTCAGATACGCTTTATCAATCAACCCACTTTTATTATTATTTATCTGGAAATATATCTTTATATTATGTTTAAAACACTTGGCAGTTGAATATTAGCAATGCTTTTCCGAAGGACCTTGCTTGACTGGCCAGAAAAGGTGGCTGGAAGCTTATCTGAGCCTACCAGCTTGCAACTAACATCCTTTGCACTTAAAACACGCAGCACTGCCATAAATAAGTCAAGGTGAAGACTGCACGTGTCCCCGTGTCATGTGAGATCCCAGCTGGCAGCACCAGCCCTGCCACCTCTGCCAAGCCCTCCGAGCTCATCAGGTGCACGGATGTGGCCACAGCTCACGTTTGATTCAGAATTACTGGGTTTTAAGACAGCTGGGACACCCTTAAACAGTCTCAAGAGAGTAAATGCAGCTCTAAGTAATGGATTATTCTTCTGAGGCTGGTCAGTTCCTTGAGTGGAGGGTCCTTCTCTGCAATCTCTGCTGCGACAAGCACGGCTTTGCCTTTCAAAAGGCGTCACCCCTGGGCACAGGGATGGGAGACGGGGTGGCCTGAGCAGTGACACGGCCGGAACGCGGTGCCCGGGCTGCACCGGAGCTGTGGGAGAGGCGGCTGCAGCGGGGGAAAGGCGCCCGCCCTCACCCCGTGAATCAGCTTGTTCTAGGGAGAGTTTTTACAAGTTCCCAACGCTTTGGTGGATAAAGGCTCCCATTTCAGGTGCAGGCTGCTGCAAGTTCACACATCTTCCCAACCTTCTTTAAAAATAAAGAAAAAGTAACTGTTTGCAAGTCGATGCTGGTTTAAAAATGTTCTGTTTACCACCATCCCCATTTCATCTGAGCAACTCATGTGGCTTTAAGAATAATCAGCATTTTTCCACCATGATTTAAGAACAAATAATTAAAGTCATCCCAGATGGGCTTGTAAAAATTAAAAGCACATCAGCTAACTTAAATGCTTCACCCTGTTCTTTGTAATGACACCATCCAGCCTCCAGCCCCATGCATTTGTCAGAGCTTCTGTCCCAGCAGTGAGTGCTGCTGATCTGTGGGACACTTCCAGAACACACTGCTGTTGATTTTGGCTCCTGTATTCTGTCACTGATCAGCTTTTTTCCACTCCTTTTTATGTTTTCCCTGGAGACACCTCAGACGGCTCCAGGATGAGTCTGGAACTGTGAGATCTCCCTTCGATTCCTGGGTTTGCCATAAAATTTCAGGGAGAGCCAAAGCTGCTCCCTGGGCCTCAGGCTCTGCAGCCATGGAAAGGGACACACAGGAGCTCTGAGATCATCTGGGATCCTTGGACAAACTGAAGGACATGGGCACACCAGTCGGCTCTGGCTGGTCTGGGATTGTAGCGTAATTTCGCTCGGTGCCAGACCAGAAGTCAGGCATTTGCCAGTGCAGCCACATTTAAATCTTTCCTTTTATTCCTCACTGCAACACTCCAGCATCACTTAGATCATTTCAGTGCAGCACTAAGGATAAATTCATAAAATGTAATGGAAAAGCAAGATCCATCTGAGAAACAAGTAACCTTAAGAGTCAAATCGTGTTCAAGACAACCTAAGGAAAAACAAAACAAAAAAACTCCACAACTCCCCAAAGCTTTGTTAACTAAACAGTTGTCCATTAAAGAGTCCAAATATTTCACAGCATTAGTCTTTGGATTAATGTTAAATCGATACGCACTAACGCAATAGGGCAATAGTTACCATGGTGAATAATTCTATATTTATTTTCAAGCAAGCCTTATTTCTAACAATCCCAGACATGGTTTCCACTTTCTGGTGACTAACCTCTCAATTTAAGTGTATTTTTTAACTGCTTGGTACCAGAAACTCAGGTTTTCTCCCCCAGCAATTAGAACAGGATCTCTGCTGCCACGGAGGAGAACAATGCTGTGGGGACACGGATGCTCAGCTACTTCAGTTAAGGGTCCCGCTTAGGTTTGTTCCCATCCAGGAGGGATAAAAAGTCAGTGATGGTTTGTTTGTAATGAAAATTTTCACCGAAGCCACCAGAATGTTATTCCAACCCATTCTGTCTCATTTGGGGCCTGATATAACTCCGGCTGACATCACTGGGAAGACTCCACCCTACCTCTACATTTTATTGAGGCACTGGTAGCGAATACATCACCCTCCGAATTCACATTTCATTTCCTTGTGCTAGAGACACCGGGATGGCACGTGTAAAATAAAACAGCGCCGAGGGAAGACTTTTAACTGCATAAACGTAAAATAATCCCAGACTTTTCCTGAGGGAACAACAGGCTTTTTGGAGAAAGGAATGGTGCTTTGGAAAGCCAACAAAGGTGACCCTGAGCTCTGCCATAGCTAAGTGAAGACTTCAGGCTCATCGAAGGACGCACTTGAGTGATGCTGGAAGGCTTCAGAACCACTCTCAGCAGTGTTTTGGAAGCGGAGCAGCTGCCAGCAGCTCACGGATTGAACTGTCCTTGTTTGGTGCCCATCTACACCCACCCAGCGCACTCGCACGCAAAAATGCAACGCACGCTCGTGTTTGCCAAAACACAATTGCTGCGCTTTGCTGCTTTTGTTTCTTGCATGAAAGGTGAGCTCAGGCAAACCCAGGCTCTGCTCTGCATTTTTCTGCCTGGACACACATGGCCGGGCAGCCGGGGCAGGGCAGGCCCCGCTCACTGCCCCGGCCCGACACCGGCAGCAGCTCGGGAGCCATCCCCGGAGCCCCTCCGCGCCTGCCACAGGGAACCTTTGGCGGGAGGAGGAGGAGGAGGAGGAGGTTCTGAAGATGCCCCTGCCTTGAGTCGCCATTCAGCGTAACCCCAGGGGACACACAGGAGGCCCAAGCCCTCCTCCCGCCATCACCACCACTCGTAGGGTACCATAAGGGTGTCCCCAGCAATGCGCCCTCGGTCTCGCACGGAAAACCCAGCGGGACAGTGCTCCCAGAACCGAACTCGCCTCGCCCGGCGGGGCGCGGCCCCTTTAAATCCCGCGGAGGCCGCGGGGCAGCCCCAGATGGCCCCGGTGTCACGGGCAGGCGCTGCCCCGCCCCCGCCGGTAAAGGACGCGCGGGCTCAGCCAATCAGAAGTGGCGGCCGCGGCCGCGGGGCGCGAGGCAGCCAATCAGCGCAGGGGGCGTGGCGCGCGCGGCCATGCGGGCGGCGGCGCCACGTGGGGCGGGGCCGTGACCGCGCCGTGACCCGGGGCCGTGACAAAGGCGCAGCGCGCGCCTTCCCGCGCCGCCGCCTTAAAGGGACAGCGCGGGCCCCGCGCCGCCGCAGCGGCCGGGAGCGGGCGGGGCTGCCCCGACCCCCGGCGCTGCGGGTTGATTGTGCCTTGGGTGTGTCACGGCACCCGCGGCGCTGCCAGCGCTTCCTGCCCCGGTCATGAACCGGTTCACCCGCCCGTACGCACAGCAGGCGGGGACATATGGCATCACCTCTGCGGGGTGTCGAGCGGTGACCGTGCCCTGCCCTGAGCTGGGCACAGCCGCCGTGCACAGCCGGACGGACGGACGGACGGACAGCCGGGGCTCTGCCTGCACCGGCCGGGCAGGACAGACAGGCAGGGCTCAGGCTGGGCGGGACAGATGGACAGCCAGGGTTCGTCTGCATCCGCTGGGCAGGATGGACGGATAGCCAGGGCCCAGGCCAGGCAGGACAGACAGACAGACATCCGGGCAGGGCTAGGCCATGAAGCCCCCCCATTCCCTGTGCAGGCCGAGCCTGCCCGGACCGTGCCCTCTTTAAACTCTGCTTTCCTTCAGGCTTTACTCATTTCACACCGTCCCTGCGGCTCTCCGTGACACCCCTCAAACACCGCCGGGGACACCGCCGGGGCTGCCCGAGCCGGGAGCCGCTGCTGGGAGCGACACGGAGCGGAGGGAGCAGCGGGACCTGGGAGCGCCGGGTGCGGTGGAGAGGCCGGCCCCGTGCTGCCGGTGCCCGTGCGGGCGGCCCGGAGCCGAGCGCAGCCCCGCGGAGCGGAGGGGCCCCGGGCGGGACGGGGAGCTCGGACCCCTCTGCTCGCACGGGGCACGGCTGACACCGCCACCGCCACCGCCTCGTAAACCTGCGAGCGGGGAGGCTTCGACACCAAAGAGACAGAAAAGCAAACAAACGGCAGGGCTAGGAAAGAGGGAGGATCCTGGAACACAAATGCTCCCATAAATGTCTTTTCCACAAGTCTATTTACTCAGCTGCTGAAATGATTTCAACTGAGTGATTAGTCTTACATGCTAAAACCAAGCCATCCATTCTCTTCTCTGATGGTCCAAAATCCTACATCTGCTACTTTATCTGCAGTCTATTTCCCCCTCTTTTGTTCCGAAGAGAGCGTTTCTGCAGTATTTGATCCCCAGATGCACTGTATCATCACAGTTTGGGCTCAGAGGTGAATCACAGATATTAAAATTGGTTGTTTCAGTCCCACTCCGCTGCAGAGAGCTGAATCCTCCCTCACAAAGAGACAAAATTGGTAATTTGAGAGCCTGCTTTTCAAAGAGAATGAAAAGAAAGTGTTTTAACTTCAGATGAGAACATCCTTAAAATGTACATTTGAACTCCTGTACTGCCTTGGAGTGTTGTAGCCCCAAACCTGATGTGCTGTCTCCGGGGATGAGGCTCTCTGGGGGTTCTCTGGTTCCTAAAACATAAGCCAGGAAAAATAGAGGCCTTGAAGACTTTGTGTGAGGCCAGATCAGCAGCAGCAGCCTCAGTGATTCTCTGAGCTTGAAACAGTCTGTGCACTGTATATTGTACCTCCAGGTGATGTACAATAAAGTAACTGAACACAGGATGTATAGAAAACATGACCCCCTGTCCATTACCAATAATCTCTAGTTTTGCTGTAACATTTAAAAAAGCCAAAGTTTTTGCACTTCTTTCTCAAATCACGTGGAGTCTTGCCTGAGCCTGGTACTGTTTGGCACGAGGAGAACTTAGAGGCACATCTAATTAAATTGTATGAATCAGGGATATTGAATTGTTGAAGGGGTTTTTTTTCTTGTTGTTATTGCAGTTTTGGATTTCTAATGATTCCGATAATCTATGAAATTAGAAATTCTAAGGCTTAAGAGAAAACACAAAAAAGACACCTTTTTGGGACTCCAGGGAGCATGTGTGAATCTGATTTTCCAAATGAAAAGAGTTATAACATCAGTTAAAACCTAAAGGCTTCACTTTCTCAAATCTTTTATGCTAGATTTTATACAGCTAATACATCGCCAATGTTTCCAAGGAAACCAATATGCCCTGTTCTCTCTGAAACAAATCTCACTATTAAAACAATTAAAAACTTAATCTGCGTTCTCCTCCCTCCCTCCCCCTCTCTGCTTTTAGTATTATTGCATGCATTTTAATTAAAAACACGATTGCAATAAATTTTTTACACATACGTAGGCTACAGCGTAAATTACCTAAAGGAACCGTGGCTCCAGAGCGTAATAATCGGGAACGAAATACACTGCAACAATTGAGCAAAGCCCAATTAACAGGAGCCTTGATGAATCAATTACAGCCCCTGCTCATCTCTGAAGGCCACTGGCCGTAGCTGATGGAGAGGAGTTTAAAACTCAGGCCGGCTGTGGGAAACACAGGTTCAGGCGCTGGATGTGGGACACACAAACCCCTGAATCCCAGCTGGCGGGACAGTCCCGGCTGCAGGAAGCTCTGGCCAGCCAGAGAGGAAAAGCAGCTCCCACAGGGCAGCACACTGGGCTGTTGGGAAGGAATGTTCCCGATTTTCTCTGCTGGGTGACCGAGCAGTGGGGTTGAAGGTCACGGCGGCTCCGGGATGCATCCGTTTCTCACCGCGCTTCCGCAGGGCCCGCACCACGTGCAGGCACTAACGCTGAACTCCAGAGAGGGCGGGTGCCGTGGGATGGAGCTGCCTGAAGGCTGAACACGGGCTCAGAGGGGGTCTCCTGCCTCGTGCTCGGTGTAAAAGACGTGTAGATGTGGCACTTAGGGACGGGGCTTAGTGGTGGCCTTGGCAGTGCTGGGGGAATGGTTGGACTCGGTGACCTTAGAGGGCTTTTCCAACATAAACCATTCCGTGATTCTATGAAATGAATCAAGTGAGAGCCCACAACACCTCCAGCTGCACCCACTCACTGCAATGCAAGAGTGCCTGGAGAAAGAGGGGGCTTGAAAATCCATCACTGATAACGAGCTTTGAAAATCTGATGGGGTTTTAGAGTAGCTGTCAAAGCACCTTCCTCCCAAGTCGGGTGTCTTGGCACGGATGGGTCAATTGGTGCCCTTCTTTTGAGGAAGTTCTGTGTTCTGCCAGGTTTTTTGTGTGAGATTTGGGGTGTGCAGGCCTGAGCTGGCAGCCCAGATCAGTGCCGGAGACACCTTCCATCGGCAAGAGCACAGCCCAGTCCCAGGGATGGAGGCACTTGGATAAGCTCTGCTGCACTGGCTGGAGCCTCTCTTGGTTTGTTTGTATTGACTTCGAGAGCACCACTGCTGTCCCCAGGAGTTGGAAAACAAACAGGAACCCCTGGTGCCAGCGCCAAGGAGCTTAAAGCCTGGCTGCAAACACACAGCTCGGGCTCTGTGTTCCGAGTGTTTTGCTGGTTTGATCTGAAGAGGCATTAGGATCCAGCCGCGGGGCTTCGGGGTCTGCCTGCCGAGGAGAGGGAGCCGCAGGTCAAGAGGCTCCTGAAAAGAGGAAACGGGCTCCAAGCAGGAGAAGTGAATGGCCCCGGGAAGGCAGCAAACACAGCCCCGCTCTTTGTTTCCCCCGCATTGTGTTCCCGGCCCTGCTGCCGCACACGGGCTCGGCCCCTCTGTTCCCCTTGTGTGCGCCACTTCCACTCCTGTGACAAGAGCCCGAGCACGGAGGAAGGGAGCAGTCGGCACAGGAATGTTTCATGTGGATCCAAGAGCTAAATCTGGCCCTGGCTTGTGCGCTCCCCCGGCTCCCCAGGGAGCAGAAGGGAAATGCAGCCAGAGCCGCTTCCTCCACCATTGTCTGAGCACTGGGACATCCTCCTGCCCACGCCGGCCAAGGGCAGGGAACGGGGATGGGGTGTCTGAGAAGCTTCCAGTTTGCCTCACGCCTCTGCACAGGGGTGGACGGGGAAACTGGAGTGGGGCCCAGGCTCTGTCCTCCCTCCCTGGGATTCCCTCAGGCATTGGGTTGCCCAGAAGATTTAGGGAAATGAATCTTGCTCGCTCCTTCACACATCTTTTAGGGTACTGCGTGTTGCTGTGTGCTCTTTGCAAATGCAGTTTCCTGTGAAAAAAAATCCCAGCCTTGCTAACATCCCACATGTAATGTGATACATTCCCATTCATACACACTTCCCACCACTCCGACACGCTGCACTGTACAACCAGAGAGACAGAAAGTGTACGGCACGTCTGCACTCAGAAATACCAAATTCTTCTGGTGTGCAGGGGGTGACTTGGGGTTATTTGGGTGTGTTTCCCCCCCTGCCCCCCTTTTTCCAGAAGAGTTTGGAAAATTACTTTCCACCATCTGCCCTGCCAGAGCTAGGAAATATTTGGAATACATTCCATTCTCCTAATGAACACGCAGCAGCAGGGGTGCTGCAAATGAGAGAGACAAAATCTTTCTAATGAACAACAAATGAACTAGAAATCACATCTACATAGCTTCAGCTTTTGTTGCCTATAGCTTTAGGGTGATTCATGGAGACAAAAATCAATGAATGTGCTGTAGACCCAGGTCTAGCACGGCGTGCAGAAGTCTTGCCGTGACCCAAGCCATATTTGTTTTGGATACAAATACAGACTCTCACTAGCTTCCTTTTCCTTTAATTGACAAAAAAGTAGGGGAAGAATTTAAGTATGGTTCCTACAACTCTTGTTAACGCTCTTCAGAATGTGTTGAATTTATAGGATACCATCAAACACGTATTAGTATTCATGACACAAATCACGTTGCTTCCAACTGGTGTATAGAGCTGTATCATGCTCTTTTGTTAAAAAAATAATGTGCTCCAACTGAAGAAATTAGTGGTTCTTTCTCAGAGGAAAAGGGCCAAAAAGCTCTGCTTGATCCACATTCTTCAGAGACTGGGGGTGGATGTTGCTGAGCATGGACAGGGGTGAATTTCCAGATCCACCACAGCAGAAATTAAGGGCTTTTCTCAAGTATGTGCCATTATGAATATGCAATTAGCTGTTCTTCCTTTAAGAGTTTTGCCTGCTGCCAACCAGCCAGACATAAGCAAGTTTCCACCCAAGGCTTTTGGTGAAAACTTGGTAAGTCCAGAAACCTGGACATATCAAGTGGAAACCTCAGTTCAAGGCTCAGGTGCTGCACAAGGGACAGTGTGACCCAGCCCAGCTGTCCTTAGCACAGGAGGAGTGTGAGGAATAAGGCATTCCTAGAGCTGCAACTGCTCCCATCCTTAATAGCAAAACCTCTCATCAGATACTGGGACTTTTCTTCAAGCCTCCTCAGAGGCGGATTTATTTTCTTACACCAGACCACAAGCTCTAGCCCAGAATACTCAAGGAGTGACAAGTGCCAGCAGAGAACTCCATCAGCTCCAAAGCTGAGGCATCTCTCAGCTCCTCCCTTAAAGGAAAAGCCATGGGAGCCCGGGGAATGTTTCCAGCCTGCACTGAAAGTCATCCCACTGGCCGTGGCAGGGCAAAAGCAGCATTGCCAAGCCAGCAGATGTGAGTGCTAGAACAGCTTCCTGAAAGTCTGGACAGAGCTGCACAGAGCAGCCCCATCCTAGGGGATAAAGGTGATGGCCAGGTAGGTGCTGCTGTACAGGGACAGCAATACCTGCTCCTCTCTGCGATCTCTGCGTCCTCCCTGGGGTGCAGGGAGATCGGGATGGAAGGCATTGCACTGGCTTTCCTCTCTGCACTGATGGTCTCACCTGGCTGTGTGCTGAGGTGCTGATTTTTTGGTGTGTGCCCTCATTTTCTAGGAGCCTGACTCTGCAATTCCTTCAAGCATTTAACCTGCAAGAAAGTCAGCAGTTTCCCCAGCAAGACCTTACATGACCAGGCCTCCTTATTTCATACCATCTTCCACACACCCCTTCACCTTCCTTGTCTCCCATCCCTTGCAGTTTCACCCTCTGAAAGAGCAGCTGGATTCAGCACCCCAGACTCATTAAATGGCCACTGGCTTTCCCCTTGTTCCTGGTCTCTCACATTAAAGCATGTATTAAAAGGAAAAAAAAAATAGGAAAAAGAGAGAAACAGAACGTTCCTACAAAAAAGCAATTTCTTGGCTGGCCATTTTTTTTTAACTCCCCTCAATATGGCAGGAGATATTTATGTCTGAACAAATCCTTCTCCCTTCCCAATCAATCCAGCTTCCCTTGCTTCTGCAGTGCAGTCACACTGTTTGTATCAGTCTGTTACTGTGAAAATTAATGTGACAACACAAAATGCAACATAATGACTAAAGGTGTGTGAAATAGTCCTGGAGAAATACGAAGTGACTTCAAATGCAAGGTATTTCCTCCTTCCCCTTTCTCCCATCCTACAAGCTGCTGCAGTTCTGAAAATGGGACAGTTTTCAAAGAGGCTATATTTGCAGAGCAAAGATGGATGCTATTTTTATTGCAAATTAGCAGATTTTTTAGCAGATCCAACCTCATTTGCAAGTGAAAGTGACTCTACTTACCATGCAGATATAGGTCTTATGTTGGAAACTCATGGAAATTCATGTTTTGAACATACTTAGAGAAGAAAAAAATAGACCCTGCCTTTATTTCTGGCTGTGACTTGCTCCAGTGAAGCAACACCAGTGGGGCAGCACGTCTTGGCTGAACTACTGCATTCTGTGAGCAAGTGGGAATGAACCTGAAACAGTTTTAGCCGTGCTCTGTGAACTTCTGGGGGCTGGGGACTTCGAGGAGTCCATGGAGAAATGAGAAAAGGTATTCAGCTGTTAGAGAGAGAAATTTGCTGTCCAGGGATCCACAATTCCCTTGGAAAGTCTTGAATAGTCTGCATATATATATATATATATATATATATATATGTGTGTGTGTGTGTGTGTGTATATGCCCAGCTGGGGTTGTCCATGGCCTGCACTGATGTGAAAAACTACAATTACAATGTAGTAAACAGTAACAGGAAAAAACAATCCGTTAACAGTTAGTCCTGCAAAAAATGCCCTTTCAGAATGCCAAAACTTTTCATTAAATTGGAAAAAAATCTGGTGAGTCATTTAAGCCAAGAAAAACAGTTGAAAAAATAGGGAAATAAAGCACTGCATTGAAGTGCACTGAATCCAAAGATTCTCAGTGGGCTTTGATTCTAAATGGGATTTTTCAATTAGAAGTCAACCTACAATTTGAGAAAGGTGAGCAAAAGGTTAAACCCCTCCCAAATAAACCAGGAGAAAAAGTCATTACATCCCAAATGATGCCAGTTGTGTCAGGTCCAAATCCACATCACAAAAATTACCAAGAAAAAAAAAATTGGGGGAGTGAGAGAAAAAACTGTACACACCTTTAAAACCCTCATACAACATTGGGGCTGGATTCCCAGAAGTGCCAGTTTGGATTTGGTTACAGCCCCACCACGAAAATGAATTAAGAAGATTAAAAAAAAAAAAAAAAGTTATAAAAATCTTCATTTTAATACGGGCATCGCAAGAAGAAAGTGAAAAATAGAGCAGCAGGCAGGGAAAGCAGAGAGCTCCTATTTCAAGAAGTGGAGTCTGATTCGAAGAGAGCAATTCCTACCTGCCAAATTTGCACATGCATTCCTTCAACCCCGAGCTATGCAGCAGGTGTGAACCTGTTTGTACCTCTCCTGACAGCAGCACAGGGGGGAAACCAGCGGTGCAGGTATTCAGGGATGGAACAAATCCTTCTGGCAGATGCCAGTTTTGCAGTTCTCTGCTGTACACGGAAAAGCAGAAGGTGAGTGTCAGCCC
This sequence comes from Gymnorhina tibicen, assembly GCA_013399875.1. Taxonomy (NCBI): domain Eukaryota; kingdom Metazoa; phylum Chordata; class Aves; order Passeriformes; family Artamidae; genus Gymnorhina; species Gymnorhina tibicen. Next base: position 901,380 of record VXAZ01005564.1, on the reverse strand, counting down.
TGCTGCTGTGTTGCAGCCTGATGGGCTCAGCTCTTTCTCCTCACATCCCTGAGTATTTTTGGGGTATGCAGCTCCCTTTTCCAAAGTGTCCACTAAAACAGACACGCCACATTCCTCAGCACTGTTACTGTGGACTTCAGTGAGATTATTTTCACCACAAGCGAGTTCAAAGTCAGAGGTAAAACATGTTTAAAACCACCTAAATTCATCTTATCAAAAGATGCAAATACTTAAAGCTAAAGTTGTGAAAAAAGGGAACAAAGAAAAAAGTCTCAGGGACAACATCCCAAAGCTCCTCTGTGAATAGACATTTCACAGCAGGTATTTTAATGCTCCATATACCTGTCCCAGACACCAACTCATTCCCCTTGGATTGAGGACACCTTGGACTGGAATCGTGCTGGTTGCTCTTTCACCAAGATGTTACATTTTGAAAACTGGAAAACACATTTCACAGTTCTTACAGGCCTTATTTTCCTTAATACAGGTACAGGGGATATGTTTTCTTATTCCTGACAAAAAGATCAGAGTATTCTTTTGTGAGCATGAGGCAGCTGATCATTTGTAGCAGGCATGAATTATTGCAGTGTCTCCATCCAAACAAGTGAACATCTGTATCCCATTTTCACTGGCACCACGAGATACCTGGCGCAGCCCCAAAATGGAATGTTTAGCTACAAGGGTTTAAAATATGCATTAATTTGCTGTTGTGTTATCTTCTGGTATTCCCAGCTTTTGAAAAAAAACCCAAAAAACTTTATCAGTGAAGTCCTCCCACTGTCTATTTGCCTTGCTCTAGCCCAGAATGAAATGAATTAAGTAAAACAGTTTTGAAAGCCTCATTTGTTTTCCCTCCTGAGGAGCAATATTTATGGAAGCCAGTTGGAGCAGGACTCCGGGGAGGATAGGACATTTCTTGTCCCTCCCTCTGCTGCTGCTTCTCTGCAGAGCGGGACTGTAAGTTTATTCAACCCTCCCAAGGACAGTATCACTGGTAGAGTGATACTCAACAATCCGAGGGTGGGGGGTCTATGGAAAGGAAGTCTGGAAGCCCTTTCAGTCCAGTGTTGCATCCTTGGCTTTTGAAAATATGTTTTTGTTGAAAGCAAGGTGTGTTTTCCCAGCAGATCATTATCTACAGCCATCAACCAACTTGTGTAAAACTCCAGGGCACGAAAGCTCCCGTTCTAGGGCTTTCAGCTCAGCCATGACCTTTTATCCAGAATCTGCTTGGGCTGAAAAAACCTTCTGCTGATGAAATTATGTTTTTCTTAGTTGCTTAAATTCACCTGGTCCCTCCTCTCTGCAATCCCAGCTGGGTGTCCTCCACCTCAGACAGAAGCTCTTCTGGGGTGATTCCTCCTTCACCGTGACTGGCACTGGAGGCAAGTGGAGTGGGGATCACCCCAACAGTGTCCTCAGCTGCTGCTTCCAGTCTGCCCAGCTCAGAAACCATCCTTCATCCTCCACCCTACCCCGAGCTTCAAAGAAGTCACAGATACCTCCTTTAAATCCTTTCTTTGCACTCCCCATTTCCAATAATTTGTGTTTGAAAGGGAAAAACACAGCCTCCGCACCAGTGCATGCTGTGACTGCTGCCTGTGCAATATTCCTCACATTTTAACTTTTATTCCTTGGCTGTTTACACTATTTGTAGCTTCCCATCAGGGCTATGGGGAAGGGGATGCTGATTTTCCCTGCATTTGTACAAGCACTGAACAGCAGGGCTTTACCCCAAGCTGCTGGAGCTGTTGGGTGGTTACTACCAGTTGTACTACTGCCACTTTGGTCAGTCATGGTGGCTGCACTATTGCTGCCTCCTACAGCCAGCAAGTGCTCAGTCACCACCCCATTTGCTGGAGGAATTCCTGAAACCGAAGCCACTGCCACCTCAGTGCTCAGTGACAGTTTCATTAACACCTTCTCATCTGTGACTCCGTCTCCAGTTTAGCTCCCTGGGACAGGTGGATTAAGCAGATGGGGACATTTGCCCTGGTAGATTAAAAATGTTCTGGGTCACTTTTTTAATATATTGCTGCACATGGAAGTCACTCAGTCCTTCAGCTACGCCGAGGGTGACAAAATGTGCCTGGCAGGCGCTGCAGGGCAAGGGGAGCAGGGTCCCTACTGAGGCAGCTGTTCCTGCACATTCCTGCTGGGCACCCCCTGTGCTGGCCACACAGGAGGAGTCTGCAGCAAACTCCTCCAAATGGGAGGATGAGAAAAGTCCTTGAGTAACAACTTGGCCTTTCTCCATAGCGGGGAAACTGAGGCACCCAAGGCAGATGACTGCATCTAAGCCACAGATGGCCAGAGGGTTTCAGGCAAAGCTGGGCACTGAGTTTTGATCCAAGCTATTTAGACCACACATCATGGCTGATGACTAAAATGATGGCATTAATACTCTGCTTCAAACTCTGCTTGGCTCTGGAATAAGAGACAATTAAAATGGTAGGAAAATTCCTGTTATTAAATGTCCACAGGGAAGCTGAACTGACAAATAAGAAGCACATTCACAAATATCAGTAAACAGCATGTTGAGCTATAGAAATAAAGAGGAAAGAAATAAACAAGGCCGTGTCTCCATAGAAGAATACAGAGTTACACCAGCATAGCTATAACTGCCCTGGAAACCTCTCATCTCAAGATGAGAAACCCAAAAGGCAAGGAGGCCTTTTGGGCCATGGCTTCAGAAAAGTGACATTAGGTAGTCTGCAAATAGTCTTGCTTTTAAGTGTCTTCACTCAAGAAGATACCTTAAAAAAAATCCGTATCAATTTAGAGTCACCCCTCACCTAATACTGAGTATTTTCATAGACAGAGCTGAAGCCTTATCACAGCCCCCGTGCAAATAAACTCTCTCCACTTTTTGGAGGATTCTCCATGCAGGATCCCTCTCCAGCGCTGCTCCCCGAGTGTTTACCGGTTGTTAACCGTGCTCCCTCACAGCCTCCAGTCTCGGAGAGCATCAAAGGGGAAGGAATGCCACTTGCCTAAACGTGATAGACTATTGCTGCAGGCGGGAGTAACTTGTGCTGTCAGTGTTCAATTAGCACCAAGTTAAACTAAATGTCTTGTGAATATTTCATAACGATCTGCCAGCATCGTATCTGAACTCTCTGGCTTTTACCAAGCCATTTCCCTTCCGAAGTGACATGATGTGGAATTAAAGAGGAGTGATGAGCCAATCTCGCTTGTTTGAGTTATCTGCTCAAGAATTACGCTGTATAACTAAAATGTAGTAATAATTAAAAAAAAAAGGCACAAAATACCCCAGCAACAACTGTCACCTAAAATTATCCTTTGATAATAAACTGTCTTTGAACAACGTGAGAGTTTACACACAGTTCTTTTTCTGACTGTAAATTTATTGCAGCTTTCCCATTCACTTTGCGAGTGGCAGGAGCTGATGTAAGCTTTTATATTTCCCATTTGTTTTTCACACAAAGCCGAGGAGTTAAATGGGTTGGAATAGACCTTAAAAGCCAGGGCTAACTTCGACCTGAACTGCTGAATCTGTGGCAAGCACCAGGTGAGCTGCAGGAGAGAGCCAGCCCGGGCTGTGCTGCGTGCGAGAGGCAGCAGCTCCGAGCAGAGCTTGCTGTGGGATCTGGGGCAGAACAAAACCACACAAATGCAAATAACTCGGTGCTGCAAAGCAGCCGCTATGCAGACAAGCAAATCCCAGGCTGCAAAGCAGCTGTGGGATCTGCCTCACCTGCCTGGGGGTCCTGGGCACTGTCCCCAGGGAGCAGACTCGGCCTCGCAGCGAGAATGGAGAATCCACCGAGCCCTGGCGGAGGAGGAAGGAGCTCCAGAAAGCAGAGGCAGCAAGATCTCCGGGGTCACTGTGCTGATCGCTCACAGTCCCCCCTGAAGGACAGAGGCCTTCTCCAAAGAGGGAAAGGTGCCACAGGGCACCGAGAGTCTTTCCAGCTGAGGCTGCCAGTAAGGAGATCAGCTGGTTCCAACACTAATGGACCAAAGCCACCAGTTTGCATCACCTCATCCATCACAGCCCCAGATGATAAATGATCCTGGGTTTGTACCAGCCTGGGCCGGCGATGCTCTGCAAAGCACAGCCAGACTGCCCAGCTCTGCTTGCTGAGGAGATGGTCCCCTCAACCCAGGAAGGGCAGGCTACACTGGAAACTTCTGCTGGCCTGGCTACACAGGCTGGGGTGAATGTTCCGGGGCAGTTCCTAGGCACGAGCAGAAAAAGTGCTGAGACAGGTTTTTAAGTTAACTCAGCAGGTAAGGAGCAATAGTGACTCTGAAATAACCACAGGGACCGAACCCTTTCCCTTGGCCAATGCCAAGTAACCCGTGGCTACTCTCACCCAGCAATGCTGCCTTTGGGTCTGGAGTCTCAGCACCCCTGGATTTTACAGGAAAATAGTTACTATTTATTAGCTATCTGCCCATAAAGAGAAAAAAAAATAAAAGTCACACCTCTTTTGGTAGTGAAGATTTGGTAGGAAAAGCCACATGGGAGCTGTTCTACCGCACTGAATGCAGGGGTTACCTGTTGCTGCAACTGCATTGATGTAGCAGATAAATCCTGCTCATATAGGCAGGATCTGGGCTTTGCCATTTTCAGAATAGCATTATACAGCATAACATACAAAGGTACAGCAGCTCTTCCCCTTGGTGCCCAGTCCTTGCCCACGCTGATCGCTCACTTTGCTGGCACAGCCCCTTGCAGGAACACTGGACCCACTCTGCCCATGGCAAGGGGAGCTGCTGCTGGCCCTGCAGAGACACTCCTGTCCCAAACACCCCAGCTGGCAGCAGCAGCTGGGGCAGGGAGACCTCAGACACACAGCCAGCCACAGCCTCCCTTCTCCCCAGGGTCCGGCAGGGGTGCACCCCATGGCCCAGGTCCCAAGGACACGGCCTGGCTCCATCACCATGGCAGAGCTCTAGTGAAAGGTGCTACAGGAGACAAACACACACCAAAAAAAATCTTGAAAAGGGTGGGGGAGATGGAGGAAGGAGGGCCAGGAACTTCAGAGATACCTGGAGAGACAGACCCAGACCCAGGGGAGAAAACAAGACACGGCTCTATCCTCAGGGCCAGGGCACTGCTGTTAAACCCTACACCAAGCCATGCTAATTAACCCCCCCGCCTTCCCAGATAACGAGGGAGTTGGCTCTGCTGGAGAGGGGGATTGGCAGGAAGCCCTATTCCCTCCTCTCTGCTCGCACCTGAGCGATCTGTGTGCTGGCTGTGGGGGATGAAGCCCAGTGCAATGATGTTTAAAGGCTCCCATAATTTGTTTAACAGACCTGAAGACCTACCAGCATTTAACTGCTGCAGACATCGATGTATTACAAACAGCAAACCAAACCCGAGCGTGGCTGGGCCGGAATTTTAATCCCTCCCTTCAAGGGCAATGGAAACAGGGAAGATCCCACAGATCACGTAGGCAGGGGGGATTTGGCTGTGGGCAGGCAGCCTCGTTAACACCGAACGCCCCGACCCTTCCCAGCTACAAACACTGACATTTACCCTCCCCAAAAGGCTGAACTAATATCCTGATAGTGCTGCTGGCAGCCTTCCAGCAGATGGTTTTGTACATAGACCTGTTGGGGTTTTTGACACAGTCACTTGTCTGAGTGCCAACATCTGAAGAATAACTCAGGAGGCCTTTTATGGCTCTAAATTTGAGGCTTTTGGGACTTTTTTCATTTTTTTTCCCTGTTAGACCATCACAAAGAATGCAAATACTACTAAAGCCATGGAATAGATTTCCCTGATTGTGTGTTCAGCTGTACAGCAGTTGCCAGGGTAAATTCAAGGATGTGCTTTAAAATGCCAAAATATATTAGTAACACTTGTCTATGAAAATAATGATTATGGGAAAGGGATTTATTTGTAAACCTTACAGAGAAAACACAATTCATCCCATATTTTGCTGTGGAAAAGTCCCACATGAATTGAACCTTCAGCTGGTGAGCTGAAAACTGCAGGAGCTGGAAAAACTCCAGGGGCTGGAACACTCCCAATGTCACCAGAGCTTTTCCGACCCACCCAGTCCCACTGGCTTTTAGCAGGTTGTTAGAAATAATCAGAAGGCTGTAAAAATAATATTTCTGACTTGATTAACGTGATGTTCCAGTCTGCTGTTGGGTTTTGTCCTTGATAATCAGAGGGTAGAAGCAGATGCTGAGTGTGCAATCACCAACCACCAGGCTGTGTGTCAGCCCCCCAGCACAGGGAGAGGGGAAGAAAGAAAGGAAAGGGATCCAAGGGGAGAGTCACAGGAGAAATAATGATGCACCTTCAAGAGGGAACGGCACACGTGTAACTCCTGTGAACAAGGGGCCCTGGCAGGACAGGGAATGAAGGGCTTTGCTGTTCCCTCACCTGCCAGAGGTGCTCATCCATCACCAGGCACAGGGAGGAGTGTGACAATCATGGAATTAAGGGCCTTTAAAGCCTGAGCCTGTGCTGTGGCACGGACGCAGCAAAGGTGCCGCAGCACCCACGGGGACACAGAAAGGATTCCCAGGGCTCGCATTGCCCAGGCAGGACCCGTGACCTTCGGCTGCACCGGGACTCCAGGGAGGACTGGCCTGGGATCAGCTCCTGCTCCTCTGCACAGGGAGTTCTCGGTGTCCCTCGTGTCCCTCACCCACCGTGGAGGGTCCTGCAACCAAGCCCAGCTTTTCCTGCCAAGCGCATTCCCCCAGCTGCCCCCGGCTCTCCGGAGCAGGCACTGCCAGCAGGGTGAGGTGGGCACTGCCGTGGCTCCCCTTGCAGCTCTCTGTGGTTGGAAGCCACGAAAAAGCCCAATTTTTGCATTTTTTTATTGTTCACCTGGTGCCTCCAGGTTTCTGTGAGATATTTTATTGCATTAGTGTTGTCAAATGGTGACATTTCTGAGTGTAAGTCATAGGGTTGTTGTTAATGCCAATTTAATGGTGCTAAAATGATTAAATATGGCAGGCTTTTAAATAATGAGGTACATAAAAGGTGTTAATAACCTCTTAAGTGCTTTAATAATATTCTGTGCTATCATAAAATGTTAGTAATTGGACCTCTTAACTTTCATCTGCCATAAAGTAATGAAAGAAAAAAATCTCAACAGAGGCGCTGAATGGCTGGAAATTTTGCTTAAATAAAAGAAAAAAAATTGAACAATGGTAAAACTGAGCCCTATTTGTTAGGCAAAAAAAAAAAAAAAAAAAAAAAAAAAAAAAAAAAAAAAGAGAAAGAGAAAGACTTAACTGGAAAGCCCAGCGGAACATGCATTTTAATATCATGCAAATTCTCAGCATTTCCAAAAAACGTGTTTGGTGTAAGGTACTGCAAGAACAAAGGATCCCAACGAAGGCACAAAGGCTCAGTGCTAAACCCAACATGGGATGAGCTGCTGAGTCTGACGTGAGACAAACCTGTGTGTCACTTGTGTGAGTTAGAAACAGCAGCTTTCTCGTACAGAGGATCACGGAATCTCCTGCCAACAGAGCTGAGCTCAGCCTGGGCTGCTCTTGCAGCTGAACAGAGCTCCTTACACAGGTTAAAACCAGCAGATCTGCTCCTGCAATGGGGCACCCCCTGTGAAAGCTCTTCTGGGGCAGGCAGGGCTGCAAACCCCAGAATTTCAGAGGAAGTGCAAGTGCTAAAGGCTGAAGGATCCTTCAGTGCCCCCACAGGTAATGAATTCTCCGTGCTGAGGAGCACCCACTGAAGCACGAAACTGGATTGACGGGATGCGGAACAGCCAAATGTAGTTAAAATTCTAAACAGGGAGGCCAAATAGGAATATCTAAATAAAATTTCGACAGGATCCTGGGTAAGCAGCAGCTTCAACAGTAAAGGCCAGAGGTCTGTAAAATCCCCTCCAGGCTACTGCTTGAATCCCATCCAGCAAGGAGCATGAGGAGCTGCAGCAGTGTCCATAAAATGTGCTGACGCTGGGCTGGTATTGCCTTAAAAGGCTCCCCAGGAAAATGTCCAGGGATGTTCCCCAGGTCCCCTCCTTCCAAACAGCAATCCAACCCAATCCCATTATTGTGAGAAACCTGCATCAGCAAAATAACTTTCATTAATGGATATTTGCAGGTTCCTGGCTCAGTGGCTCTCAGGGAAGCCTTTTAAGGTCTCTTTAGCTGCTGCCTGATGTGCTTTGGTTTTCTTTATTGCCTGTTAACGTGTGCACCCAGTTCTCTTAAAGAACAGGTGCTTTGAACTGACTCTAAAAAAACGGAATCAGAATTTTGGGGCTAGCCACGTAAGAGCAGTGTAACAGAGCCCTTTTGAGCCATGAATCCCACCCCTGTGCAACGCAGGGCACTGCGATTCTCCCCAGCCTCTATTTATAACATTTTGTCACGCAGGCAGGGAGGGGGCACAGGCCCACGTGAGCCAGGCAACCAATGCTCAGCACGAACAACAATAGGGAACAGCAGAAGCCAAGAGTTTGCCCATAGGCATTGAAAAATTATAACGAGCAAATCGATTTTGAGTAGTCTAAATTTGCTTGGAGATAAATCAGGAGCCGAACAAATGCTCCATCTAACAGAGAAATGATTCACCAAGTACAGTGTTCCTAGAGCCACACAGAACGCTCTTGGCTGCTCTGAATGCTGGCTTTTTTTTCTTTTTTTTTTTTTTAATTTCTCAGACAAGACCATTGTGGATGCTGAGAGCTGGGTTGCAGAAAGATTTTCCAGCTTTCTGCCAGTGTCCGTGTGGAAGTTCTTGCTTTCACACAGATGCCGGCCGAAAACAGTCAGAAGTTTTTGTAAACTTGTTTCTTTATCTTGCAGGTGCAAAGTTGTTGTGCAGTTTTGTTTTGCTGCTGACTGGAGAAATGTTTTGAAACGGGTGTTGTGGTGTTTAACCAATCATGCTAAGAGGTGGATGGTCAAGGACCTTATGCCATTCAAGAGAACTAACACATAAAAACCCGTCTGTAATTAAATAAAGAATTCCATTTTCCTCCTGAACTGAGCACGTCGTTATAACTCCGTCCCCGGTACAACAGCGACAGACCATTATTATTTTCTTGTTACAGCTCTAGTGCTGATCCCACTGCAGGCAGTGACAAATTCTCCATTCGTTTCGGTGAAGGACTTGGTCTCCTAAAAACAATTTTTCATCAATACCTAAAGTACTTCCTTGACTCTCATATTTAAGAGTGAGACTCTGCTCCCCACTCACCAGCACCTCTCTCCAGCACAGCCACAATTTGCAAAGTCCCTCCATGTCCCACTGCAGGCCCCAGCAGCCCAGAACAGGATCGTATTTCTTCTTAGAGAGATGCTCTCTGCTTCATTTGATGTGCCCATTACTTGAGAACTGTCTCTCCTTTTGTCCATTAGCTAAATTCTGGATGAGCTTATTATTCTGCTTTGGTTTGTAACAATCCCTCTGGATCCATCTCTATGCTTATTAGGATTTTAGAAATGCAATCTAATTTGTGCTAAAGCATACAAATTCAGCTCCCCTATGATCTATGCTGTTCAACACCCCACTCCTCTGTCTGATCTCTGCACATCAGTGGAAGGAGCAGTGATGGGGTACGGGCCAGGCAGGGACCCCCACTGAGAGAAATACCTGAGCTCTGGTGAGCCTCAGGAGCAGAAGTGAAACCAATTGGTTTATAGGTAGCTCTTTTAAATTCCTTTTCAACTCCCCATGAAATACTCATTTTTTCAGCTTGACTGGAAATCATCAACCTCCTTTGGTGGCCCTGAGAGCAATCTATTTTGAACAAAGTTCCTGGAATCAAAAGATGGGCAAGGCCAAAGAGATGCTCATGTGCTTTTTACACTCATTCTCTGTGGTTTTTTGTCTCACACCAGTTCAGAGTGCAGCCAGTGCAGGCCTCTGCCCTGCTCTGAGCACATCTTCACCAGAGAAACACAGCCAAGCCAGAGATGCCAGCAGCTGGCAGGGGCTGCTTGATGGTGTTGATTGGGTAAGTTAATTAAGAGCAGAAGTTATTTTGAACTAGGATAGCTTAAAAAAAAATACACAGAGCAAGTGTTTCATGTTGTGATTTGGTAGCTTTGGTTTCTGGAGAAGCAGCTGCAGACATGACACTGAGCTTCAGTGTGGCTGCAGCACGGCACAGACATGGCACAGACACTTCCAGTTTCTTCCTGATTCTCCCTGAGAAGTCACTCATGCCAACCCTATACCTGTAAAGAGTCACCTCCTCTGGTCCCCCACCTGAGCTTTGTCCCGTTTTACCAGGGATCATTCTCACCCCACCAGAGAAGAGCCAGGACACGGGACATGGTCATGCCACCACAAAGGAAAAGCTTTTTCTCCCTCCATCAGGTCGGAGTCCAGAGTGGGCTCTGCAGTGGGCACAGGAGAGCAGAGGGATGTCCACCCCCGGCCACCAGCAGCTCCTGGGCCACTCCCAGAGCCACAAGAGCCACCAAGGGGGGTCAGTGGCACTGCCACGATGACAGGGCCACCCTGGCCACCAACTTGGGCAGCCTGGGCTCTTCTCCTCAAGGCTGAGCAACAAGGACTTGGTTTCTCCAAACTCCCTACTAACTTCAACAAGCCTTGTCTTCTTAAAGACTCTCTGAGTACCATTTAGTGTTTAGTAAATGCTCTGCCTCATGAAAAAGAGGCAGATAAAATCAATAAAGTGCCTGCAAAGTTGCTTTGTACCGTCTCACATGCATATTTAGAAACCCTCTCTTCCCTGCCACTCACCTCATGGATCTATTCTTGGAGAATAAAAACTGGGATACACTTTGCAGCCAAAAGTAAAGTCATAAAGAAGTTTGCTCACGTTCCTCGACACATGAGATATAGAGTTAATTAAAAATTGTTCTCTGTACAACAGGTTTGTTTCACTGGAAAATGTCACTGATGTAAGGCTGTTCTACTCTTGTTGCCAACTACATTGAATTGACTCCATTATAAGCTTACTCCTCCCCCCTCCCCATTACTTTTCTTCCAATAATAAACCAGAGAGGTCTCAGAGCCCACTTTTTTATTGGAAAAGGTGCATTAGGATTAGCTGGGTTGGAGCAGTCATTTTATGCCCCTCCAGTCCCTGTTTATCTGTGGCTCTACAGAAGCAGCAAATACTTGCTCCAGTCCTGCACAGTATAAATGAGATTTTTGATCCTACAGGCATGGTGCTGTTAAAAGATTTTTAATTAGATAAATACATTTTATAAAAAGATTTTGCAGAATAGTTGCCTCTAGCAACTGTAACAATCTTGAAGCTTCATCTTCTAAAAGGAAAGAAAACTCTTGCAGGAGGCTGGTAGTGTTATATAAAAATGAAAGATGGCATTACAGAACTAATAGGAAGGGGCCAATGGAAATGCAGTCCCACTCCTGGAAACGGGAGTTTGTTTCATTACTGACTTCAAACAGCACATGGATTTGTGCTCTAATTTTTCCAGCCGCATTGCCAAGTGTCAGCCCTGGGCTGGAGGAGTAGCTGGACCAGGCTGGAGGGAGATGTGGTGAGCGCTCTCTTTCCACAGCTGCCGTGCCCACGAGGGCTCCGTGCAGTCGCCAGCCCCGAGGAGAGCGCTCGGCTCGCCCCGCGCTGCCCTGGCTGCTCCCCGGGCTCCGGGGCATCCTCACCCACAGCATGTCCCTGTACCCCCTTGGCAGCACAGCAGGGCGGCCCGAGCTTGCTTTCCTCGCCAGGTAGCCATCCTGGAAGTGTCCCTCCGAGCAGGGAAAGGCCCGGTAGCTGTCCCTCCCTGCCTGAGGACGGAGAACAAGCGGCGTCCCGCAGGCAGCGCATTCCCAGGGCGCCCTGCCTGGCAGGCACAGGCAGGAGGGGAACCCGGCCCTCCTGGTCCCCCCAGCTGTGAGTCCTAGGAAGGAGCAAGGTTAAGTGCAGATGTGGGCCCAGCTCATGCCAAGGTGCCAGGGACTGCTCCAATGCCCTTTTTCCATCCAGCTCAGAGCCGTGGCGAGGCTGCTCTGAGCTGCTCCCGGGTGCCACGGCCCCAAAGGCCCTCGCTGCTGTGGGGCAGGGACTCCACAGGACTTTGCCTCTTCCCCTTGCACATCCCAGTGGATGAAGCCTCACAATATGCTGTCAAGGTGGGGAGTTTTATCCCTGCAGACTCAATGCGGGATAGCAGCTGGAATGGGAACTTTTCCATGCTCACCCCCATAGTCAGTATATTTAGCCCTGACCTAGAAAGACCATCCTTTCTAGGGCTGAGTTGTGATTCAGACAGTCTGCTTGCTGAGCAGAGACTGCCAACTGTGCCGAATCATAGCTGATTAGAGGTGGGAGAGAGCCTGAAAAACAATACACCCAGGCAAATGCAGTGGGTTTGGAGCATTTCATGGAAATTATATTTAACACCATTCTGGTGACTTCAAGAAAAATTAAAACAAACAACCCTCGCACCTTCCAAAATAACTCTACCTGTCTCTGGTGGGAGAGGAGAGACTGGCAAAGGGTTGCTATTTTAAATCACAGTGGAACAGGGTAAGAAAGAATATACATGTAGGTAGAACCGTACGTAGGTATAGATACATACACATCTCCAGATGAAGCAGGGGACTCATTGTCTGGGAAAGGAAGGGTGGACAGAGAAGCAGATACTTTTTTTTGCATTTTAGGGGAAATTCTACCTCGAAGCAAAACAAATTCAATTGTGTCTAAGGGGAAACAAGAACAAAAGAAGAAAAAACCCATGAGAAGATGTCTGGAGACATCGTGCTCATACAGAAATGTCTGCTGGCAGGTGAAAAAGTGTCCCACCAGCCCAGCGTGGGACTGGAGCTTGTATCCCAGAGGCAGTTATTCTCTGCCTGCAGACACTCTCAGGCCATCACCTGGGATTTGAAGGGGAAATCTTATCTGCAGGCCTGTGAGAAAGCAGGAGGAGGCACATATTGTCCTTATACACCAGTAAAACAGTCAGGGAGTTAAACTGGAAAACACAGCCCAGCCTGGAGACAGCAGAACAGGAGACTAAACACAACAGTTTAACAAATAATTACAGGTTCTTTATACGGCCTAGAATTTGTAATCCACCTTCATCCACTTCTCTTTGCACAGTTTAGAATTACAATGCCAAAGGGATCACAGGGAATCATGAAATAATGTCCTGCATTTGAGTGCAGAGCAGACAGTCTCGGATGGTTTTAGATACTCTTTTCATGAAACATTTACCATGTGGCACCCAAGTGTTCCCTCCATTGTACCTTGGCAAACACAGCGGACACGCTGCTACAGGCACTCACGCAGGCAGGATGTTTGCAGACATTAAAAGTGATGAGGAAAAAAAAAAAAAACAACCAAACCAACCCTGACCTGGATAAGTTCTCCTCGATTTAAATTCAGTAAAGTGTGGGCATTGAATATTATCTCCATAATAAATTTGCCACGCCATAAAACAGAGTGGGGAATCAAGAAGCAATATCTTGCATTTCAACAAATGCTTGGTCTCTGAGGACCCCCACATCCCTTGGTATGTAGGAGTACAATTTATCATCCGTATTTTTCATCTTAACTGCATGGAGAAGAGGGTATTATGCCAGTGGTGCTGGACTGATATCTGGGGGACTGTGAATCCATTACCTGCAGCAGACTCCCTGACTCCTCAGTAAGCCCCAGCTGCTTGGTTTCCCATCTGCATTTCCATTTCAGAGAAACTTTAAATGAATGTCAAAAATATTTGAGGAGTCAAAAAGGAAACAGAAAATATCTGAGGTCAAATAAAAGATACTGTTTGACTATAAATAAAAAGCTTTTTAATATACATTTTAAGTGGGTTTTAAACACTTATAAATAATTCTGGGAGAAATTGCAAACTGGCAGCTTGCTTAAAAACACCTTCAACAACATTTCACCTTTTTAATATTTTTTTTCCTTACACAAGTATTTTGTTAAACTGACCCTGGTTTGGGAAATACTGCAGGATTGCCTACTCTGCATTTTTTGCCCCCCCATAAATGACCAACACCATGGACTCAGATCTAATCGTGAAGATTCTTTCAACGAAGTATGTAACAAAGGCTTTACTTTAAGCACAAGCTTAAATCGTTTGGTTTTAGTGAGTTAAGGATTAAGGAACTGTTAAGGAACTGCCAAGTGCTTTGCTGGGGGAGTCTGGAATCAAGCACCAAGCGAGCACTCAGGCTGAGTGGGGTGAACTTGGTGAAAAGTGAAAATAAAGCACGAATAAACAGAAAATAAGCATGGCACTTGGAGACTGTGCGCTTTGCTGGTACAGTATTTCTAAGGTGTGTTTTGTATGTTTGAAAAAAATCCTGTTATTCAGGAGCCTGGAACTGCTCTTCCATCCCCAGCGCTGATGAATAGCAGAGGCACAGCATGCAGCCCTTTATTCCGAGGGAGCCTTAATCACTCCCCTCCCGAAACTGCTGCTCCATTTGACTGACAGAATTAGAAGCAATCCACATATTGGAGGGGAAAAAAAGAAAGGCAGACCCATTTGGTTGTCAGACTGTGGGTACATACACAAAGCTTTTAGCAAAAAAAAGAAAAAAGAAAGAAGAAAAAAGACGAGAAAGTTGTTGCCCTCCTAAATGACATCTATATTAATGACATGAATGACAGGCTTAAGGGGAAAATTATAAATCTTTCTTTCCAGCTTTTCTTTTATTGCCCAACCACGTATTTCATCCTTCCAGGGAACAGGGCCATTAAACCCAGAGCTGACAGACCTGAGGGCTGTCGAGAAGCTGCAGCCAGGCCCCTCTGGTGCAAGGAGCAGCACTCGGGGTCTCTCTGCCCCAGGTGAGACCATGGAGCACCAACAGCACCAACGTGGCACAGGCCACCACCCCTGCTCGGCAAAGGAGAGCACCAGGCACTCAGGAGTGGATCCCAAGAGCCCTGGAGCTGCCATCGTTTGGGACTCCCCACTCCTCGACATCCTGTTTCAGAGGGAATAAGCACAGGGGATGTTCTGCCCTGTTCTCACGGCACAACAGCTCTCTGGGGCTGTAGCCTGCCAGCAGCAGCACCCAGGGTGACCCCAAAGCCCCCAAAGGATGTTCTCTGTGGTGGCAGCAGTAGCTCCTCTGTCTTTACGAAGGAGCTTTGGACTCCTGATGGAAAGAAGAATGCTGGCTCTCCTTTCCCATGCCATACACGAGGCCGCTTCTGTCTCCAGAGTAGCCACAGATTTCTGCATTTCTGCTTTGTTCATTTTCCTACACAGTCTCCAGGGAAAACAAGAGGAAGACAAAGAAACCTCAGTGTCTTGCGGGATCACAGACACACATGTAATCATCTTCAGTTAAAAATAATTCCTTTAAATGTGCCTGGACCAAGTTCCACTTTCCCCAGAGCTGATACATAACTAATACAACTGATAGACCCTCTCTGCAGTTGGGTGTTTGTGTGGATATACATTTACACAAACACATACAAATTGTTCTTTTTCCATGTGAGTCTCCTGTGAAAGATCATTATGGTCCTGTGGAACTGCCCGTGCTCAGACACACTGCAAAGATACTTCCTTGGGTTTTATTGTCTGTGACCACTACACATATTTTATAGCAGCCTAATTACAGACAATCCCCTTTAAATGCTGGCATGCAGTGCTAAGTTATTCTGCAGGTGAATGAGTAGATGTAACGTTTCTCTGTGTTCTCTAAAATTGTGTAGTAGTATTAACTGGATTTGTCAACAGCAGGACTGTCTGGAGAAATTGTTCCATTTAAAAATGGTCCTTGATCTCCCATCACCAGTAGCACCAAATCCACAGTGTTTGGGGAATGGTTATGCCATGGAGGAAGTGGAGGATTAAAAAATTAAATGGGTTTGTTTGAAACCTCCTACACTGCTTAGTTTATAACAATAAAAGGCAATGATGGTTCCTTACAAATAGATTGAGGAAACAGAATTAAGAAAAAATAAAAATTAACAATCCAGTGAGGCCAAGTCCGGCTCTCTGGCTCTACCTGTGGTACACAGCCCAAACGGATACAGTTCCAATCTTTTTCCTAGCACTGCTACAACAGATAATAAAACTAATTTAATTTTCTGTCACTCTTTTCATTTTAATGGACACCCAGAGATTTCACAGCCCTAGGAGAACAGTGCACAAAACCACATCTTTTCTGGAATGAAGAGACATGGAAAAAGAGAAATCTTGTGTGGAAACGCCAGAAGAAACATTGTCATGAAAAACAGGCTTTAAATATTGAAAACACATAAAGGACAACATACAGCACAGGAGAAACAGGCTGAATAAAACATGCTGCTATTAAAGCCCTGGAGCTCAGTCCTGGAGGGATTTGCAATTTCCCGGCGCAGGCTGTGATTTTTCAGGGATGCTGAGTGCCACAGGAAGGCCGTGGGTCTGCAGAGACGCCGTGCCTGCAGAGCAGTCCCCGTGCTGTGACAGGTAGCGACTCCCTCCCAGGCTCAGTCTGGCACATTAAAACCCAACAGGATCTTTCTTTTCTCAGCTCTGTGCCTCGGAGGCTCTCACACGTTACCGTTACCCCCTGCTCATCCCGCCCCGGCGATGAGCGCAGTATAAATAGCTACCAGTAGATGACAGATAGAACATGGACATGACAACAGTGTCCTCCCCCTGCTCCCACAGTCGGCACAGCGATTTCTGTCGTGATCCACTCCTTCCCGGGACTGTGGGAGCACGGTGGTGCTGGCAGGAGTCGAGCTGACTCCAGGCAAACTCCTCACGCTGTCCCCGAAACCCCATCCGAGGTGAACGCGCAGGTGAATATTTATCTGAGCAAAGTAATAACCTCGGGGTTAACGAGGACTTGGCATAATTTAAGAGATGGTCATAACTAGGAATTGATGCCATTTGTTCAGTGCTTCAGCGAGCTCCCGGTTTGGCTCTTTCTTCCCCTAACCCCCTGCAGCAGTGCTATCCAGCTCAGGGATAATGGAGGGGATTAAAAATCTGCTCCTCAGCTCTTGCTAATTCTGCTCGCTTCACTGTCCTGTATCCAAAGCAACAAAATAGGGGCAGGATGTCCAGCTTTGGGAACCATCATTTGGTTTGACTGGCAAGAGGCCAGGGAAGAGCAGAAAGGAATGATAAGAGATGTGGAAAACATGACCTGTAAGGAAAGGTTGTAGGAATTGGGTTTGTTTAGTCTAGAGAAGAAAAGAACGAGGAAAGATTTGACAAGAGGAAAGATACGACAAAAGTCTTCCAGTATGCAGAAGTTTGTTACAAAGAGAACAACACTCTTCTCGTTCCTCCAGAAATCACCTTATTTGCAGCAAAGATGACTGGGGTTAAGGCATTAGGAAAATGTGTTTGCTACACACAGGAGCAGGGAAATCCTGGGCCAGGCTGTGTAAGGCAGTTCTGGTGCCTCCTCTGCACTGGGGGCTTTCAGAACAGGTCACTGAGGCAGAGGCCACGTTCCCCTGACAGCCCCCTCCCGGGGCTCAGTCCAGGCTGTGCCTTTGGGGATGTGATCGTGTGCAGGGGCCGCATTTTGGCGATGCCCTCACGTGCACACGGACACCCAGAGCAACGGCAGTGTCCTGCTAGGGAGGTGAGCCCTGGCCTGAAGTCAGAGGAGAACTGGCTTGCAGAAGTCAATCCCCAGTCCTGCAAAGCTGGTAAATATTTCACGAGGCTCACACAGCCTCAAACTCCATAGGCTTGGCAAAGCCTGCCCGGCCGCTCTCCTCACGAGCTGTAAAGAGTCTGGATTCAGCACTGAGCTGGCAATTTGTTGAAGACACATGGGGCAGAAAAGAAACCAAACTTGCTCTGTTTAGACTGACATTGGCTCCCCACTGTTGACAGCAGTCCAGATTTGGGGTCTGGTCTCTCTCCCGTTGAATTCCACAGGGAGTTTTTCCGTTGGCATCAACGGGGGCAGCAATAAGCCATTGTATCTGTCAGTGCAGATTGCCAGTGGAAGACAAACTGGAACTGCTAAGTGCTGTCTGTAATGAGAGATCATTTTTTCCCTCCTCCTCTCTCTCAAGTCCATTTTCAGACCATAACCACATTTTAATGAATAAAAAGTTGTTGTTTCAAATCCTTGCAGAACTGCAGTCCCTGCCAAGCCTGTTTTTCTTCTGGAAAGACAGATGCATGTGCTCACATTATGGTAGTAGTTTTTTGCATGCCATATATTTTCAGTGATGTTCATGAAACTAGAATTAGTGACACTAATAATGACAAATCAGAGGGCTAATATTGTTTAACCCTGTTAAAGAGTGTTATTACATTTACATGTTCCCACAGAGTAAATGCTGTTCAACTCAGACATATGTCTTGCTATCTGTTTATTTTTATGAATCAGAAATGAATCAGCAGTCAAAGAGTGTCCTGTAGATTTACTTGTCTCATATACCATTTTAGAAGGGAATAAAAACCCCTCTACTAGGGCTCATAGAATCATTTTGTATGCAGTAGAGGCATAATAGTACTATTAAATTAATTTTATTCAATAAGACAGAATATTGCAGGTCTGCACAGACTAACCCCAAAATGCTGGGGCACTGAGGGGGCCAGCCTGTGCTCCTGCTCGTGTAACACTCATTCCTATTCCGAGGGTGAAGGCAAAACTACACCTTCAAATTTGATCTCCTGTGTGCAGCTGTCTGGTTTTCACTGTCTGTGAGCAGATACAGAGCTGCCTTTTCCTCAAGCCAAAGAGTCTTTCAGGATGCAAAGAGCGAAAGCACAGTGAAGTCTGCAGCACTTAGGTTCTATTTGTGGACAAGACCTACAGTAATTTCAGAGCTGAAAAGTGATTCTTTCTCTGCACTGCACTCAGCAGATAAATAAAATAAAATGACAGTCACTAATATGATGTTTCTGTCCTTATCTTTCTTCCATACTCAGGGACTTTTGAGGAAAGTGTTAGGATCCTTGGACAAGATTTTGAGAAGAATCTCCTGCTCTTTGAATTGTTAGTTCTCTAATATGTCCAGCCCTCATTTGTAAGGAACTGATAACAGGCTTGATAATCTCTGCCTTAAAAAAAATAAAATCAATACACTGCTTCAGAAATTTGACCAAAAAAAGTTATGTAAGAGGTAAGAAAAACATCACACTTTCTTAAAGCATTAGATATTCCAAGAATTACAGAAGGTAATTTAAATTCAACTCAGCCACTACTGTTGCAATATTGAGGTTTTAAAGTCAGTTTATTTATATTTTAACTTTGCAGTTTCCCATAAGGCATGGTCAAAGTCTTTAACAGAATCACTGACATTAGGAATTCTCGTCCTCCTTTTCCCTTGCTCCTTATCAAGTGTACTTTGTTTCCTGCAATGGTTTATTGGGACCATCTGCATCCCCTCCTGTTTTCTTTCAGGCATGGAGATAAGATTTCACCTTTGGATGTCTGGTTGAAGTCCAGCTGGCAGTGGGGATGTGTTTGGTGGCGGTGGCTCCGTGCCTGTTGCATGCACGCGCCAGTCTCACATGGTGGCGACAGAAAAACCCACGTGAGAGCCACCCTCCGTGTTCGGGACCAGCTTCCTTTCCCTCCTCAAGGCCAGGGCCAAGAGCTTGGAATCCAACTACCTGAAATGTGAACTGCCCCAAGTCCTTACCCGAGTGATTAAACACAAGGCTGGGTTTTACAGAGCCTGAGCCCTCACTGATGAAGGGAGGGGAGGGCAAGGCTCAGTGTGGTGACCAGGGCACCCTTTGCCAAACCCACACCCACGCTGCTCTCCACACTTTTTAAACTGCTTTTGGGACAAATTATGTCCTTGCAGCTGCCTCCCACTGCTGTCACTGCTTTTCTCCTTCCTGATCCCAATGCCCAGCCCGAGACCACTGATGGTCTCTGCATCCCCCAGGACTCCCAGAGCACAGACCCACAGCAGCAAAAGCAGCAGGGCACTTCCACCCAAAGCTGCCCAAGGAGGGGAAATTTCCCCAGCAAGAGGTTCTATCTATCCCACACAGCTCAGAGAGCTCTTGGATGTCTGGCCATGCTACCCTTCTCCCCTATTAGTGCTTTCTGCCCTATTCTGTACTTGAACATGCCGTGAAAAACCTTGATTTCAGCCTTTGGCAGGGGTGATTCTCTCGCCAAGGCCAGCCCAGCTGGGAAATCTGGTTTCTTTGCAGCCAAGGCCTGGTAAAACATGCCACAGCAAATGGTTGGAAAGTGAAATCAGCCTCCAGCAGAAGGGGTGGAGGACAGCATCTCCCAGAGCAGGGGAAGGATGGGAGAGCTCTCCTTCACCATTTATCTAGAAACCCTGCAGAAATGTTACAGTCTTTGAAGATAATAGCAGCAAAGACAGTTCCTTTCTTCTCCCTTGCCTCCTCCTTTCCTCCCTTCATTTTGGAGACACATTATCCACACAGAGGGTCAAGCACCCAGAAAATGAAACATTTTTCAAAAGCTCATTGTGAGGGTTTGCAATGCAGACAAACAATCTCGAGCCTCACTGCACATTCTCCCAAGAAACCAAAGGAACACCTTGTGCACTGTATCTTTTGTTTCTTTCTTTTCTTATTCTATAAATATTTTTATCCTTTTTTATTTAGTATCTCACAAAGCAGAAGAAACTCCTAATCGTTGTTCTGCCTATTTGATGTTTAGAAAAGCCAAAGAGACAAATCTGTAAACAAGCTTTCTCTGTTTGTTAGATTTTTTTTTTCCTTCTTAAATACAGGCTGCAAGTCTCAGAAGAAGTCAAGGACTCGAGTTTCTCTTTGTTTTGAGTGTCTGGCTGCATCTACTGTGCTAAAGTGTCAGCTCCAGATGAATAAGGGAATGAAAACAGAGAAGGTCTATTTAAGAAAAAATGTCCGTCCTTCAAAGTCTGGAGAGATAGAAGTGGATTTATCGTCCCCTGGGCAACATCCAGGGAATGTTTTGGAACCTTGAGGCAAACTGTGGATGCTGGAGCCACAGTCCTTAGTGGTTTTGTGTGTCCTTAATATTGCACTGAGATCTGAACTGCTGCACATCCAGAAAAGTGAAATAGTGGATTAAACCCATAAAGGAAGGGGGCACAAGCAGGTCCTCACTCTGGATACCCCAGCCCTTTTCTGGGATATACTGAGGAAGGTGTGGCATGGATGTACAATTTCTGGACCTTGGGCAAAAGTGGGCTTTTCTAAAGCACCTCTGCAGAAATATCACAGCTTATATAATCATTTCAATTAGTGCAGTGCTGTCTTGCTTATGTGGACTCATGTGATTACCTGAGAACCAAGGCTGAATTAATTTAAAAGGAAAAAAAAAGAGAAGTAGGTGTCTGTCTTAGAGCTGTGGAGAAAAGTTCAAGGGAAACGTGGACTTCTCCATTGATTTCCCACAGAAATAGTTCTGATGTGTTATTTTCCTTACCAGCTCTTTATTTTAACAACGTATGGTGAAGCAGCTCTGCCTCGGTGGGGATGTGCAGGTCTCGCTGAGCTGTGCTGGCTCCCTGGGCTGGAGACAGCTCAGAGTATTTTAAAACAACAACATTCATAATTGCACTACACGAGGAATCAAGACTAATACAGAGGAGTTACCATAACGACAACACCTCGACGTGGCGCAAGCACAAATACCTTACACATCCCGGGGAATGATTCAGTACCGCGTTGGGTGAAAAACATTCAACCTCTGAAGAACAGACCACTGAAAATGGTGGTGCTTGAGTCATAATTCTGTAGCAGGAAATCTGTCTATGAGAAAAGGCTTTAGCAAATTAATTATTAGAGTTTTATTGCTATTTTACCTACCAGTGGCTGTGTTAGCTACTGTAGAGACTGTCACCCACTTGCTGGCTGATGAGTCCTACAACTCAGCACATGAGAAGTGTTTCATCATACAAGGTATGGCAACAGACTAGAGCTTTGAGGGGCTCAGCACTGCACAAGCAGGAAAAGCAGCAGGAAAATAAAAAAAAACCCCTCATCTTCTAGAGCTAAAGCTAAAGATGGCCCCAACATACAGTAGGAAGGGAAAGAAAACACAGGTCACAGTGGCAAATTACAGATTATTTTCATGAATATGTGATTTCTTTGAGGGAAAAGTGTAGCTGTCAAAAATGATCCAACTGGAGAGAGATGTAGTGGGAACAAAGATTAGGGGGGAATAGGGCAGGGAAGAGAGGGCAGCGGGGATTTATGAGAATGATAAGGGTGGACAAAGGAAGGTGACTCCACCAGATGATCTAAGACAGACCTGTTCTTCCATTCCCACACCCAGCAGCGGCAGCTGCCTTCACAAACCCCTTCCTGACTTCCATGCTCCCGTGTCATTGCAGTGCTCAGATAAAATACCACATTTCAAAAGACCATTTGGCTTTTTGAGGGAGTTGGGGGTAGGAGTTTTTTTCTCTGTGTGTGTGTGTGTGCGTGTGAGACTTTTTGTTGGTGTTCAACATTTTGCTGCCTCTAGAAAGCAGGTAGTCAAACACCACAAAGTTCCTTCCCCTTCCAAGTTAATCCTTCCACCTCCTGGGCTGTAACAAGGGGTGCTGCTCATCACAACTGAGCTGCACCAAATAGTGGCTTCTACTAAAGAATGACCCAATAGGGCAAACTCCCCTCTCCAACCTCCGCATCTTCATCCTTCCTCCTCACTTTGCAAAGCATCAGGCGTTAAGTTTCCTCCAAGTTTCCGTAAGTGTCGCTTTAATGCAGATCCTGCGTTTTTATTTATTCCCAGAAGAACAGTGCTTCATTTTGCTTACAGTCCTTCCCTGCTATCACAAAAAAGAGCTCAAGTGATTTCTGCTGTGCTTGCTTTGATAGTGATATTCAGCAACGAGATTCTTTGTGTGAAAGAAACCCAGGAAAAGCAGCTTTTCCTAGCATTATAATTTGTTATAGTTAGGTGTTAAAGTTTTCAGCTGAGCTGCTGGTGATAAACACTGCATATGCTCCAGGCTGCGTAGGTTCCCACTAGATTTTCTCTGTCCAGGTTAGGAACACAGTAGTTTTAGGTTCCCACTGCAGCTAATGGAGAGAATAAGGATTTTTAAGAGCTGTTATTTATCCCACTTAAGCTCTGAATCACTGTGAGGTGTCTCTCTTCACCACTGAGTGCAAAGGGCTCACAGGGCAGGGGCTTTGTGACACAGGTACATTTTAGGTGGGATGGTGCCTGCCTCAAGCTGCTCAACACATCAACAGAGGAGAAAATAAGTGAATAGGAAAGAAAAGCAAGACACAAGAGCAGGAAGCAGGCAAGGAGGCTTGGAGAGATGAGGCACTGCCTGGAAATCACACAAGGCACTGGGATGGAAAGAGAATCCAAATCTCTTGATGAAACCCCTTTCTTGTGCACTCTGTACCATGGGGCTCCTCGCTCTGCCACACAAAAAGAACGTGACTCTCTATTTCCTTTTTCTCCTCCCTTCCAGCAGTTGCATGTTAATTAAGCACTTACATTTTTCCAGAGCAACTGTAAGACCAGAAACCTCTTAAGTCAGATGGAAAGAACTAAACATTTCAGCCACCGTGAAGCAGCCAGAAGAAAAACAAGCATGTGGGAGAAAAAAAAAACCAAAACATTGTGCAAATAAAATTGCTGAGGGGAACACAAAAATCACACGGGAAGGGCAGATAGGGGCATTGTGTGAAGGATAAGGAAGGGGAGTTAGGAATAAGGGAAGGCTTCTAATTTTGCTTTGTAAGCACAGTTGGTGAACAATTATCATTGCCACTCCTGCCCTGCTCCCCAAGGTTTGGGACACAAACGCTTGGTTTCGTGCTCTGCACGAGGGTCCCGCGGCAGCCGGGCAGGGGGACAGGAGGGAAGATGGGAATCAGGGCCGGGAGCCAAATGGATCCACCACGGACAAAGAAATGAGCTCTCCTGCCCACGGCTCACCTGCCTCAAGGGTTTCTTGCCTCTGTGTTGCCTCTGCTCTGGAGCTGGAAATTTCTGCCTAATTCGTCGTGCCCAAGGCCGGATTAGCTCTTTGTGTGGCTATGGAGGCAGAAACCTCTAAAAATTATAATCAAGGGCTAAACTGATTACTTTTTGTGATCTGATCTGATTTTGAAAATAGCCCTTCCCTGAGCAGACAGTCAGACCGCATGATCCCCACATGTCCCTTCCAGCCTGGTAAAAGCTGCAGAGATTCAGGAAAACAACTCTTTTATCCCGTGGACTACAAAAATAGCATTTCCAACGGTTTTTCCTTTCATGATGAGAAAAAGACCTAGACAACTCTCAGGTGCTCAACAGCCCTGAAACAAAGAGAGGGTCTCTACAGACACACCACCAAGCTCTTCGGAGCCAGCTCAGCCCTTCCTTCTCTGCCCTTGCTGTGGGATGGCATCCCAGCTTCTCCTCTGAAGAAAAAAGCCAAAGCCAAGTGAAAGAGGAGCTGTGAAGGTGCAGACCTTGCTGCTGCTGCTCTCCCACAGCACTCAAGGAGTGCCGATTGCAACACCAGACCAGTAGAGTTTCTTCACTTGTTTTGAAACTGTCTCAGCTGGGAACACACCCCAGCCTGCTGTGTCATTCCTTGGCCGTGTTTATGAACTGCTGCACTGGGACCTACAGGTGCTCAGCACCTCCACAAACAGAGCTGGAACCCAGCAGGTCTCTGTGCCAGTTGGTGCACTTGAGGTTGTTTTCCCTTCCAGCTGCTTTGTTTTAAACCCAACCAAGCTGGCAATCCCCAAACCCAGCCACAGTGGGGTGACATCAGGATCCCCCCTTAAATGCTGTCTAGTGAGTTAAGTCCTTAATTGCATCTGGGAAGGGATCTCTGCATCACAGAAGAACAAACTTTGCTCCAAAGAGGTTATCAGCGGGACCCCAGGAGACCAGTCACTGAGAAGCTTTACTTCATTCCAGAAATGTTTTGGAAGCAATTACTTCATCTTGTTCTTTATTCACGGGATTCACTTAACTGATGACATTATAGCTCAGTCCATTAAGTAAATGGGTTATATATTTTCTCCAAGTTTTGAGGAAGTAATGTTGCAGTGTGTGTCACTATCATTGTCAGCACTCAACAGGGACAGGGACTCTTCATTTGTTTAGGGAGGTTTACCTCTGCTGAGATCTTAAATATGAAATATCTGGCTCAGGGTCTTTCATAACGTTTGAGCAGGATTTAAAAAACATAAAAATGAAAAAAGAAGAAAGCAAGTGTTATTTTCACAAAAATTTCTGGCAGCTGTACCGTTTATTATGAGAGGAAAACGGAGCAAGAAAAATTGGCATGTCATTTCTTAAATGAATTTATATCCTCATTTCCTTTAGAAAATGAATCCCTGCTCCATCTAGCCCTTTTCCATCAGTCTGCAGGGGCAAAGTTTGCAGAGCACAATTGAAATTCTCCGCTCTAGCACAGGCCAGGGTGCCATACATGCCTTTGGTAATCAGATCCTTCCCCGCCGCTGCTGCCGGTAGCACTTATAAAGGTTTCATTTTCCATTGCAATGGGTCTTAAAAGTCAGCAGCAGCTCAGAAAATAATCAGGGCCACGTGATCAAAATTCTGCTCACTGGGGCCAAAATGTCCTTCCGAGAGGGCTGCAGGAGCCCATCTGAGAACTGACTCGAGCTGCGTTTGTGTCCCCGTGCCACGAGGGGAATGTGCCACGTGTTCCCTTTTCCTTTTGTTGGTTTTTCACCATGCCTCAGTATCCCAAGGAGGTGAGGCAGCAGGATGGGGAGGAGATTTGCCAAAAGATAAGAGAATTTGGGAGCCAGTAAAAAAGCACTGCTTTCGGGAACTGTCACAGAATGCTGTCACTCAAAAGAAGTTTCACACAAAATCTCCAAAACAACCTCTTCCTCCTCCATGCTCATCCGCCTCCTCTGAGGGGTGGTGGTTAATATACTAAATACAACATAACCACTTGGAAAGCACTTTTCATTTTGAGTCACCACCTTGCTATTTTTGCAGCCGAAAATACAGACTGGTGGAGTTGATGTCATTAATCTGGTACGCACAGGAACAACTTGGGGAGCCGGCATTGGAATGCTGAGGAAAAGGAGGCTCCCGGGAAGTGTCTTCTGGGGAAGCCAGGATTGCAAGCAGTGCAGTGCATCACAGCCAAGGAAAGGAAGGAAAAAGAGGATAATAGCACTGTAACGTCATTTCTGGTTGTCTCCAGTTTGTGTTTTAAACCAGTATCAAATTAGGAGAAAGGAAAGGGGAGGAGGAAAAAAGGGGAAACATTTCATTTGTCCCCAACATAAGAGGTTTTGTTTTGGATGCAGACTTTTTATTCTTTTCGTCTGAAATCTTAAAAAATACCCAGGAAAGAAATGTAAACCCCCAGAGTTATTTCAAAATGAAAAATCAAAGGCTCCTGTTTCAGCAAAAAGCTTGCTGGGACTGGGTGGCAGACAGGGTGGGAACGCCAGACATCAGTGCCTGGAAGCCTGACAAACACAAGGGAGGGCCTGAACGCAACAAAGCTGGGACACGAAACCCACAGAATCTCCTGATGATTTGGGTCAACATATGGCTCAACACAACGTCTTTGGCCAACCTCGACGTGTTTCAGTCTCCAGGGGAGCGTGTGCGATTTTCTCACATCAGAGAGGAGAGCGCTGATGGCCCTGGGGAAGGAAAACCTACCCTCGTACGTGTTCTGGATAAATGGGGCGCTAAAGCGCTGTTTACCCAAGCAACACCTGATCCATGGCTCGCCTGGATCTGCTTAGAGCTCAGACGGAGGGTCCTGATGGGTGTTTCGGCTGTTGCACGAGAAAGCAGCACCACTGGTGGGTGTCAGGGGTCCCCCGGTCGGGACAGTGTGGGTGACACGTTCTCCCTGCCAGGCTGCCGGGTCTGCACGGCCACTGAGCGCAGGCTGGTGTCAATGGGACTATTATGATTTCACCCAGCCTCGCCGCTCTGGCTGCAGTTTCCCTGATTCCCTGAACAGCAGGGAAGGTCTAGACTGGAGCTGCAAAGATTTCCACATACACACACACAGACAAACACTTTTTTTTCCCCCCTGTCCTGCCAGTTTCACCAACCATGAGAGCAATCCACAAAGCACATGAAGGCTCTTTTCCCTGACCTGCTTGGCTGGCTTTTCTTAGCTGGTCTGAATGGCTCTGCAAACCTAACCATGAACATACAGAAAACACGTTTGAGCCTCTTGCAGAAGAGTTAAACTCTGGGAGAGAAGAAATGCTGGTATCAAAGGAGCAGAAAAAAACAAATACGTCCGTGCTAAGGGGGAGAGTAACTGTGGGATGGAGAGGGACAGTTCAAGGCTGGGACTAGATATGCAAGAAGAGAAACTTGCCCAAACACCAGTTGTTTCTTTTAAACAGGAGACAAAAGTCTGCACTTGGATCTGAGCTCCCCTCCTGTCCCTCTCATGAGACAAGGGACAGGCAAACACACCAGGGCCAAAGCCTCCAAACACAGGGCACTGCCAGGGCACACAACCCCACACAGGTCCCTGTGCTTCTTCCCCAGCCATCCCCGGAGCACAGGATGGGAAGGAGCTGCAGTCAGGGGCGATGTATTCAGCCAGAAGAGAAGGCAGCCCTGACTCTGCTCTGTGCTGGGTTGGGATCCGTCCATCTTGCACCATAGGAGCAGACAAAAATTATTCAAGCATTACAAGCCCTGCACAGTACTCCCTGTAGGCAGATGTTCTCCTGCTGTGTACTTTGTGTCTGCACTGGTGAACCAGAAGCATTTGAGAGCTCTCAGTTGTGCTCTCAGCTCCCTCCTCACCCAGGGTCAGGACAAGCTCCGAGTCTGCACAGCAGCTGCTTCCCGCAGGGAGGGAACCACGGGGAAGACAAGCCACAGGGGAGAGGTGGGCCAGGTGGGAGCAGAACTGCTGCGTTCGGGTCCTTGAGCAAAGCATCTCAGTCTGGTGAGCTTTAGACGGGCTCTGCACACAGAGCGCCCTCGTGCACAGAACCAGCAGAGGCCATAACCCGAGCCGGGACGTGCCCCGGCACTGCTGGCCTGGATGGTCAGGCTGAACCATCGGTGACCTGCTGAGGCTGCTCCAGCTCCAGAGGGCTCACAGCATCCCAGCAAGAGGCCACGGAGCTGCCCTGCCAGAAGGAACAAGGATCCCCGGGATACTTGCGGGGATCCCAGGGATACAGCCCCGGCACTGCACCCTGTCTGCGTACAAGGTGGGGGACTCGGCAGCCCTGGCTGTGCTGCTGTGAGACTCTGCTCCAGGGACCCACTTCAAAACCCCAAAAGACAAACAAAACAAGCAGCAAGGTCAGAGGCAGCCAGAGAAGAATCCTGCAATGATTCCTGTACCCACAACCAATCTATGAAACACAGCCATGACCAGAGGCATTTTCAACAGACGATACCATGTCAGCAGACTGGGCTGCTTTTAAGATAATTTCCTTCGAAAGGGATGATTTTGGTATAGGCAACAACATAAACAATTCGAAAATAATCTGACTTTTATCAACCTCAAGGTTTAAAATGAAAATAAAACAAGGGAGAGGAACAAACACTCGGGTGCACAGGCGAGAGGACCTTCAGGAGGGACGCAAACAACAGCTGCATTTGTTTGTGTTTGATTTTCAATTTTTCTTAAGAAATAGTAGGCATGTAAGAGTGAATCTTATTAATGAAATATTGATTCAAAATATTAATACACTGTAAGAGGAATGAACCATTCAATCTCCTGCTGCCCCTGCTTTTAATGAAGTACTCTTCTGTTTTCAGACTCTGAAGTACAAAAGCAGAAACCAAAGATTTCTTCTCTCTGCCCTACTTGGTGTGCCATTCCAGTCCAGTGCAGTTGTTCCAGTTATTCTTAAAATACCCTAAACAAATCAAAATCCCTTCAGGAAATGAAAGTTAAAAGAATACATATTTCGTTTAATGATCCCTCCTCTGTGATAGGTTCAACACATTTGCGCCAGGTGTTACAGTTGGCATCAGCTGCCATTGTATTGGTGAGTATTTGCTTTTCTATTTCAGTTTGCACAATCCCTATCTCACAATGGGCCATGCCAACAATTTCCATGCTGGAAAACACAGAAATAAACAGAGGAACAACTGTTCTGCATTACTGCATAGCGACCAGAGAAAATTATTTTTCCCCCCTCTTCTTTCCTAATGACTCACACCTTCCAAAATCACAGAATCTAAAGTCCATGTAACCTGCTTTCTCTCTTGAAGTCACTTCTCTCTTCCCTCTCCAACTAACTGAAGTAGTAAGAAAAAATTTGCATCTTGGTCCTTTTTATTCTCTCTTTGATAAAAATGATCTGATCTCCATGAGGCGCGATGGAGAAAACCTCCAAAGGTATAAATTCATTTACTTGAAGCTTAGCTGAACCTTTAAACATCCCACCCTTCTGCCTAATCCCTCAACAAGCTCACATTTCCCCTTTGCCCTCCATGGGCTTGCCTCCAGGGAAATACCTTCCCAGAACAGCTCTACTAGAATAATTAATCCACTACAGATAGGCCAGTAAAATATCCTGCCTGGATATTACTCTGGAATAAAAGGGATATTCTGGAAGGATGTCTTTGTGCAGCCATGGCTTTTATTCCAGAATCCGTGGAGGGGTTTATCCAGGTGCAGGTGGCACGGGACAGTTACTGTGGCACAATGATGCAGGGACATTTCCCTGCACACTGGGAAGGACAATCCACCCAGGGAGGGTTTGAGAGAGAGTGAACTGCGAGAACATCCTGGGATTAGAACTGGGGGTGCTCTCCTCCTCCCTGGAAACTGGGATTAGAACTGGGGCCATTCTCTTCCCCCATCACCTCTGTCTTTCGGAAACTTCTTCTCACCCTCCTGCTTTGGTTTCCATTTTTTTTTTTTTTTAGTAGAAATCTAATACTGCTTTGGGGATTAATTAATTGATGAATATAGAGAGCCTGAAAAGTGTAAAGCACTACACAGGAGTTAAGTGTTATAATTAGGAGCAATTCTGATCTTGATTACAATGAGGTAAAGCTGGAAGTCCTACACCACAGAAAGATTTAAACTGATAAAAAAAATATCAGAATCAGGGTCTTATGATTTTAAATGTAAACTTGGGCAGATTCCCTGCTGAGTTACATCTGCAACTGTAATAAGATCAAGGAACATGACAACTTGTCATTTCACTAACAGATACAGGGAGAATGCCCTTTAAAAAAAATTAAACAGGAAGGAAATTTTTAAAGTGTTTTCTTTGGCTCTGAAACATATGCCCAGGGAGAAACTGTTCTCAGCAATGCAGTGGATCTTGAAATATTTACTGGGTCTGGCATTTAACATAATCTTTCTTGTATAAATGATATAGAAAAAACACATATTATCTTAGACTGCAATCTAGTGTGAGGATGAGATGATATTTTAATAGAGCTGCATTCATCAACTGTAACAAGAGAGGAAATGTGCTCCAATCCAACATGCCCTGTGGGCAATGTAAATAAGAGTAAGTGACTTCGACCATCAGATAAGTGCAGCAAGGGGAGGCAAACAGGGACAGAGGCCTGCCAGGGAAGGAAGGCAGCGTGGGCAGGGGGATCTTGATCTGGCCAGGGAAGGAGTGCGGTGTGGGCAGGGGCATCTCCCCAGGCCGGGCGTGGCACCCGCTGCCCCTCACACCAGGATCCCAGCCACTCACTCCACTCGTCCCAAGGGTCCTCCTGGAAACCTCAATTTCTCACTTGGCTTGCAGTGGGATTTGCATGTCTAGCCAGTGACACCACTGTTTTCAGAAGTAATTAAATTTTTAATTATGCTTCTTAATAGGCAGTAGCTACTGCTTTGCAGTTCTGTTTCTGTCCCTGTTGGATGCCCGTGGAGCAGTGCCATGAACCTCCACCTGCTCTTCCAAGGGGGTCAGGGTGTGCCCAGCTGAGCTTACAGGCACTGGAATCACACTGGGCAGTACCTTTCAGAGCCCCAGGAACATCCCTTCAAGATTTTTCCAACACAAGTTTGGAGAAAGAACAGTGAAGACCGAACGGCCCAGATACTCAACAATTTTCAAACCTGCAGACAGATTTATTCTTGGGAACAATTTCCCAACTTTCCTTCAAACCAGGTCTTCAGGTACACTGGTGGTTGTAGGAAAAAGAAGGGAAAGTCATCATATACAGGCAGTAAAACTGCAATATACAATCTCCAAAGAGGGCTTGTGCTGGAGCACACGCTGTATTGAAAATCATCAGGGAAAGACAGTGAATTATTTGTGACCTTGGGCTAGATGTTTAATGTCTTACTAGTTCAGACAGGCAGAGTCACACTCACACCAAAACCACAAGAGTCTCCCCATTCTGTGCAGAAGGGGACAGGGCTGTGAAAGAATGACTGAATGTACACGTTTGAAACAGATTCTAAGGAAGAAGGGGTCTAAATAAAACATGAAAAATTTAAAAGGCAGCTCGTTGTTTGACTTGTCTTCAGACAGGACATCTGAGCAAGATGCAGCTGGATCCCTCAAGCTTTTGGCACTTAAAGGACCCCTGACCTTCCCAAAGCAGTCCCAAGGCTCCCTTGCACCCATTTGCAGAGAAAACAAAAGACCCTGAACACTGACTGCTCATTGATTTGCATTTCTTTTCCTGGAGCTTGCCAGCTTGTCTTCCCTTTGAGTGGGAAGACAGACAAGGTTTTTATTCTTTTCCAGTCATTGCTTGATGCACCTGTTGCAGGGGCCATGGGCAGACGATGGAGCACAAGCCGAACATCACTGAGCTGTAATGTCCATCAGCACAGTGTCAGGATTTGTGTCTGTTCCCAGTCCCCTTAATGTCATTCTCTCACAGCCAGCCTTCACTCAGCACGTTCACTCAGTGAACACTGAACACCTACAGCAGGGCTGATCCTGCCCTCCCTGAAACCTTCAGCAACCTCAGTCTCCACCAGGCATCAAAAACCTGCCATGAGAGTGGCTGCCACTGCAGCTGTGCTGTTCTGACCCAGTTCACAAGGGCTGAGTGGGCTCAAAGGCATCTTCCCTTTTCCCTACCCTGGGACGGGCAGCAGCCAGATCACTGCCAAGCACGGTTTAGCCTCAGCTTGAACATTAATCATCCTGTTGGGACTGTCCTTCCCAGATGGCACTGCAAAGCTCTCTGCCCACGTGCCACCCTGTGCCCAGGCAGTGCCATCCCTCGGCAGCTGGCACTGCAGCAGTCCCACCTCACCAGCCCCATCCCAGCGCTTCCCTCTGGGTCTGCATCAGCAACCAGGGACCCAACAGCAGCACCGAGGGGCTGTGATTGGCCTTCTAACGACCACCAGCACTTCAGCAATTCAGGGAACCATTTTCAGATTGCTGCTAATTGCTGCTAATGTGTGGCCACTGCAGCCCAACTGGATACACAGCCAGGGGACAGAGGGCAGTGCCTCCATTTCAGGCCCTAAATTTATCTCGCTTTTTAAAGCAAGGTCTGAACCTCCAAGGTTTTGACTTCTTCAGATTCCCTTGTTATGAAGTTATGAGAAAACATTTGTGGTCGGGTGGTTTCCTTTTGCCCTAGACAGCTGTCAAGAGCAGCAGAATGGCCCAAGGCAAAATGTGATGTGGGTGTAAGGAGTGTCTTAAGCCAGTAAGTTAAAGCGACGGGTTACAAAGCCTGGGGAAAAAATGAGCCAATAATTGCTGAAATCTTCCTATTCTGCTACATTTATTTAGTCAAATTCAGTGGCCCCTCTCCAGGCCTTCAGCCTTCTCCAAGCCTTGGAAAAAGAACCTTATTAATCATTTTGCTTCTATTGTTTAATTATCCTGAACATCAGCAGAAGAGATCAACGCTTGGCTCTTGCACACAAATCCCAGCCTTCTCAGACTGCAGCATCCCAGCAGCTCCCACTCCATGGACAGAAGAGGCCAAAGTACTGAAAGTATTTGCTGCCCTTACGTTGTTTGGGGTAAAGAGGGATTAAAAATTACACCCTGCCAGTGCTGCTGGAGGACTCATTTGATGAGTAGTCTCTATCAAGAATGGATGAAAACTCTCCACCAAATGCTAAAGGAAAAGGAGATGGAAAAATGGATTCGCAACTCAGAGACAATCACCACAGATCGTGTTTGTTCTTCTTGAAAAAAAAAATCAGTTTTAATGAACACATGCACATCTCATCTCCAAAAAAATATTACCAACTGAAGGAAAATCTGTTTGAACAGTCACTACTTTTAGTGGTATCGGGGGGAGGAGAGGGCTGTTGGCTGCCAAACTGAAAAGCTGGGGGGCAACAGGAAAGGAGGGAAGGGGCGTTCAGAGTCAATCCAACATTTCTGCCAGCAGCAGTGCCAGTGGGAGAGTCCCTGGCTCTGGGCAGAGCTCCACCCCTTGCTGTGCACAAACACGAACCCACACCGTGTCAAAGTGGCCGTGTTTGGATTGACAGTGGCCATGGTTCAGGGCTGCCCCAGGGGCCTGGGCAGTGCCTGCCCACACGAGATGCGGTTTCAGTTTATTATTATTTATAACAAGAGCAGATTTATTTTTTTACGTCTACATAAAGACTCTTAAAACTCAGCTTTTGCTTCCCCTACTAAATGACTGTGCACTGACCTGTCTCTCTTTGGAGGCCTCAGTCTGAGTCTTTCATGAGGCATTCACTTAATAAGGCTGCTTGGTTATCAGGTAATATTTTATACCAAGAGTGAATCTTTATTTAATAGTCAGAGTCTTCTATTGATTCATGCAGCCAGCTATGGTGACTAAGAGAGCTGTGATTCATTGACACCTGTTGGGTTTGAGGTTGCTTTTCACTCTTTACAACCTCTTCCTTCTGCTTCCCCTAAACACACACACTTTTTTCTACCTTTTTTTTGTTGTTGTTTTTAATGCAGAGGAATAAAACAAGAAGGCTACTTTTTGGCAGTATCTCTACAATTGTAGGAAAATTAATATCTTAGTACATGTCATACATGCAGCTATTTTGGACTCGTCTGCAAATTCCTAAAACCATCCTATTTACCTTTATTTTTTTTAATCAGAGAGGATATACGAGGTGAAGTCAAGCATATGGGCTACAAGAAAACAGCGTATGACTCATGACAGCCACTCAAAATTTAGCTATTCCTTGGCCACTTTATACATGTACATATAAAGTACCCAGCCCAGAAGAGATTCATCTTCACCTTTAGCAGGGGTCTCACCCTTTGCTGACCCTTTACGAGCTGTGTATGGCAGGCAATGAAACCCCAGACCTTCCTCCCCCTGGGGAGCCTCCCTGGCCCTTCAAACCAGCTTCGTTGCTCCCACCTTCCCTGATCACCCTCCTGCCCAAGGAGATTATGAGCATCAGGCACGAAGCCACGGCCTCGTTAAATCAAACCTGACTTTTACTGTTGGTGTCAGGGGGGCCAGGGGTTCACGACAGGCCCTGTTTCCCAGGCCTGACTGACGACAGACAGCTTCACCTGGGATAAAGCTGGGTGATTCCAGGATTTAATTCATTAGTGGGTCATGATTCCACACTACTGATTGCTTCTGTGGAATTGTAAGACAAATAAAACCTAAACATTTGAAATTCAAGCTCTAAGGCCACTCAGACCAAAATGACAATTTCTTTTTTTTTTTTTTTTTCCCCTTTATCCTTTCCTTCACAATCCACCTTTAAAATCTTTTTCCCTTGGAGCCCGTCAAAGCTGCCTCCCCAGGGCTCTCCCCTATTGTGCCTGTCCTCGTGCAGGCCCTTTGTAATAGCCAAGCTGTGCAGTTGATGCTCAGGCTGAATTAGAAAGCAGGTCTGTGTCTGATCTGCAAACATACCTCCAGCCTTATTTCCCTTCCGTTAATGTATTCCAGTCTATGCCTGGTAGTTAAAATCTTCAATTCTACCACTCTCTCCTTTTTACATGCCTGTTTTATTTGCACAGTCATTTCACAGTCCAGTTGTTCTTTCTGGTCAGGTGGCCTATAAAATATTTCTATTACCAGTTTACTCTCTGAAACATCTCCAACTGCAGCCCATAATGACACAGCAGCCCCATGCCAGCCTCTCTCAGATCCCCACTTTCAAAGGCTAATAAATCCTTTTCCTTCTCAAATAGCTCTCTCTCCTCTCATTCCTTTCTCTTGCTCCCCAAACAGTCTAAACAATCTCTACTCTTTAATGTTAATACCTCTGTTATCTTCTAAGGAAACTGCAGCTCCATCCATACCTATTTCCCAATGGGCGATGCCCACGTGCACAGCTCAGCTCCTGGTATCCTATGATTGTCCTCCTCCTCCTCCCTGCACAAATAAAACCTTTTCCTGACCACATCTGGGACTGACACCTCACCGTTCCTGAGCTGGGCAAGCAGGGCTGGTTCTTATATCTGTCCATCACCCTGCAAGTCTCCCCTTCACCAACTGCTTCCAATTTGTCTGCAAGGGATGATCTGGTTAGAGTCAGGGATTTCTACTTTTTAATGCATTTCTTCCACCGTATCCCATTAATAGAGTTAACTACCTCTCCCACTCCTATTGCATAAACCACCCTTCCATCTGCATTGTGCTGTTGCCTGGAAAGATGAGCCCAGTGCTCGGGGTTGAAACTGTCCTTGAGGTTTTCACTCTGCACCTTGACCTCCAAAGCCTGAAATTCCTCCAGCTGCATTTCCTTAGCACATGTTTGTGCCTCCTCCTCCTCCTCCTGTGCAAACCCAGTGCAAGGACACCGCAGCACGGACCCTGAGCTGTGCATTGCCCTCCTGTTTGGCCTGCCTGGAGCTCCACACGGGGTGTCCTCAGCAAGGTTTTCCAAAGTGGCCAAATGAGGCACAGAGCTTCCCAAACAGAGCTCAGAACGTCCCTGGAAGCTGGGATGTCCATGTTCTTTTGTCATCACTGATACACGAAACCCTGGGAAACAGCAAATCCCCTCACGCTGGGGAAAAAGCAGAGCCAGGAGTGGCTTAGGGTTTGCTCTCGTGTGCCAAGGTGTTTTTAAGCATCAAGCCAAAATCTGAGGAAATTTACTCTACACTAAACTTAACTATGTTAAAAAGGAAATTTGGCCTCAAAATTATTTGGTCCTAAGGTGACTGTAAAATGGGATTTAAATGTATTTAAATGATCTCGAGAAGAGCTTGGGAGAGATGCAGAGGGATAGAGCCAGCACAGTTCACAGCACCCAGCAATCCACCCTGCTCCCTGCTCCAACTTCTCACTTGCCAAAAGGGAAGAGAAAAGCAATTTCCTTCTTTTTCTCTTCTGCAGCCTTGTGACTGGAATCTCCAAACAGCCCCGTGGGGCTCCCTGCAGTCCAGGGACCACAGGAAAGCTCTGTTAATGCAATGGTTGTTACTGACAGGGGCACCCACACCCACTGCTGTCCTACCACATCCATCCAACCAAGCAGCCAAATGTCCCCAGTGCGCCTATGATGCTTCTAGAAAGCACAAACCCCAGGTGATACTCCAGGATCTCGAGGAGCATGGCCCTGCAGGAGATCTCTGGGACACCCTTGGCTGGAGCAGCTGTTCTCCAGTGCTGTGATTGGAGGGAGGACTGGAATTACCAGCCTTAGCCCACTGTGAGCAATTGGGAACATCCAGAGCACATCTCTTCCTGTAAATCTTGGAAAAACTCCCACTGTGGTTTCCCCATCCGGGGTGTTGACACATGTCCTGGGCCTTAGAGCAGTTGGACTTGGTCTTAACTGGGTCAGATGGATCCCATTTTTGCCCTAAGTCCATTAGTGTAACATTTAGTCTCTCTCCTCTTGCAACTTCCAGTTGACATTCCTAAAATTCTGGGAATTTGTTTTCCTTGTAAGCCCAAAAAAAAAGGCTTGGAAGAAGTTTAGAAGTTTCAGGAGAAGCTGTCTTGGATAAGGACTGATTTGTGCCTCCCACGGGTGCATATCTTGCATTAGGGGTCAAATACAAGACTCAGAGCTAAGAGCTGTTAAGGGTTTGATCCTGACACTGATTTTATATGTGACCAAAACCAATTAATTTTACCTCTTTATCTACAACTTTTGTCCTCTGGAAAATTGACTACTAAAGATAATCCAAACCCACACATTTTCTGATATCAAATTTGCTGACAATCATGCAGTACTCTCAGGTGGAAGGGCGAGTTTATGAGCAGTCATCTTGTCACCCAATAAAGTAAAATTATTAAAATGTGTTTCTTCTCTCCCAAACAGAAGTTTCTACTGTCATTTACAAGAACAGAGGCAATACACCAGGAGAGGTCACGGAGCTCCAGTGCCCTACAGCGTCCCCACAGCTCTGTGTGACACGAGGAGGTGAACTGGGGCTGTTCCCGGACACACCATCTCCCTTCCCAGCTCACTGCACAGCCTGTCTCCATTCCAGAGCACTGAACCACAGCTCAGCTGCTGGAAGAAGTCGTCCCAGGACACTGCCAGGAGGAGGTGCAGGGCTGAGCATCTGTGCCTGCTCCGTGCCCTGCTCTTTGCCCTTCTCTTGTGCAAGGGGTACATTTTGCTGAAAAGCACAGCACGGTCCTGCTGGGCAGTAATTCCGTGCAGGGACCCCAGCATTTATGGAACACATCATGCGGACACAGCTTTGCTAGGTATATGACACAGTTAAACAAGGTAAAGCAACAATGAGGGAGAGGATGAGAAAATTATATTGACTGTAATGTTTACAAATACTCGTCACCTTCCAACTCAGTGATGAATTGGTAATAGTTTTGCTGGAAGAAAAGATCCCTCTTGCGTTAAAGACAGCTATTTGATGAGACACAAGGGAGACAATTAAACATTTAATTCAGTTTGACCTGCTCTGTCATTACAGCTCTTTGTTTCCCATCTCTTTCTTTTCCTCTGACCTTTAGGATGTGGTACTTGGTGTGTTGTTTTNTTTTTTTTTTTTTTTTTTTGACCAGGTCAAATCAAACCGATCCTGTTTCCCCAAGATAACGTGAACACGGAATATGAATGCAGCCTCCCCCTATTGTGTCCCTGTGCCTCCCTTCCCCGCCGTGCCCCCAGCCCACACCCCACGCACCCCCTGCCTCACGCTCATTTGCACAAAAGCACACCGAGTCCCCTCTCAGCAGCCCACCTTGAACAAAACACTCCAGGACTCTCGAAACAGCAGAAGTGCTAATCAAGCAGGGCCCTGTGCTCTGTGCTTCTGCAGTGGTTGCCTGGCATAGAAATGGGCTGTCTGGCCGCAGCTATGAGGTAACGTCTGGCTTTTTTGCCAAGCTGCAGAACTAGTCAGACACTCCCTGGAACAACATTTCTTCAGGAAAAAAAAAAAAAAAGAAAAAAGAAAAAAAAAAAAGTTAGGCAAGAAATGATCTTCCAGAAACTTCCTTGCATCTTTCTGCGTGCGGGGATTTTTTTTTTTTTCTTTTTGGAAAAGTTATATAACCAAATTACTTAGAATGCAACGGGTTTCATCAGCTGATTTTTGGGCAGTAATCTTATGAAACTGATTTCTCACACTTAGTAGGCAAACTGGAAATTTGGAAAGGGGAAAGAACACACATACTCAAAATATATACACACACAGATGTACCCCACTCTTTTTCCTGCAACGCTGTCTAGATCCACCAGCTATTTTTGGATGCAACCTGAAATAGAGCAATACAAATTCAAGCAAGGCAGAGCTAACCTGCATCTGCAGCATCTTTTCTGCAGCAACACTGATTAATCTAATTAACCACTTAGAGGAATTTTTTCACACTGCAGCCGCAGCAGCCCTTCTATTTCCCACATAAATTCCTTATTTACTGATGTTACATCGTATTCTTGATTCAGTGCATTCTCCTTTTTATAACAGCACTGACAGTTTGATTTTTTTTTTTCCTGAAGGACAGAGAATACACAGTTCATTTTTCTGCAGTGAAGGCTGAGAAACAATCTGAACTGAAGAGACACGGCTGTTGCTTTGGAGGTTCAAGCTAACAGCACCTCTTGTATTAAATACTGTATACATGCATCAGTCAGAAATTTAGACTTGTCCCAAGGTGACACACTTGGAAGAGTTAATTCCTGAGAAGCAGCAGCTTTGGAAAGGTGCAGGAAGGAATGTCTTGTCCTCAGGGTAGGAGCAGCCAATGGAGCCGGGTGCCGGTGATGTAATGCCTCAAGCCTGGTGCATCATTGGTTCCGCAGATATTAGACTTGATATGATTTTGGAGAGTTTGGCAAGAGGAGTTTTTGCAGAGGAGCCTGTAAATTTCCCTGCACCAAGGACATTTCACTTCAATCCTCCAGTGTTCCTCAGCTGGGGAGAAGTGTGCTCTAACAGCACTTCTGTCCTGTGTCTTCCTGGTGCTGTTTAGCTGCTCTGTGTCTGCTATCTGGGAGGCATTTCTCTGAAGTCAGACTGTGCTGGAATTACTTCTCCAGCCTGCCCATGAAATTGAAATGAATTTTTAATAAAAAGCAGTTGTTTTTTCTCTGACTCACCTCTGAACTCTTAATTGTTTCAGGCACCAACTTCCATTCCCCCAGCTTCTATTACCTTCCCGGGGTTTTCATCTGCCCAGTCTTATTTCTTTAGCTGATTGCTGCATGAGGAGGTGCCTGATGATGTTTTAAATGAGCCTCGCCAGTCTGGGCTTGCCCTGGAGGAATCTGCTCAAACCACCCCAGTGTCAGTGAGCTCGGAACACGTTGGGCTCCTGCTGCAGGACTCGCTGCAGCTGCAGCCCCTGAAGCTGCCGGACCACTCCAGCAGTTCTTCTGAACTTCAGCCATGCTTCAGTCACAGAACCCTCTGAGATTCTCATCCTTTTTTCTCATCCTCCCCTAAATGAAATAAAGATTCTCACAAAACCTACAGGGGCGATTAAAGCCTGTGTCAAAGCAGGGAAGAGGAAGCCGGAGCTGCAGGAGACGTTCACGGGCTGGAGATGCAGGAACTGGTGATGCTGAGGTCAAGGCAGCAGCGCAGGAAGCCCAGTCCAGCCCACAGACCTCTGGAATCTCTGAGCAGTGCAGCTTCCCTCCTTCCCCTGGGCACCCCAAGGAGCCCTGCCAGTTGCCAGAGGCCAAAGATCACACAAGTGCTGTGGAGAGCGGAGCTGTTCCAAGATACAAACGACTTAGCACTTCTGAGGTTTGCTTCTTTTCCAAACAAGAACAAGAACCTTAAAATCCTGAAATTCCCCAAAAACTATAGATAATTTTCTGCTCAGGTTTTTAAATTTATTTCAGTAAATCCAAAATGTATATTTTGATGCAGATTTTTGAAAATATGTAGAAAAAATATGTGATTTACTCTGGAGAAAATTAAAAGGAAAATAATTAATTCCAGAAATGAAACTTTTCCTATTGCCTCCCATTTCTGCCTGAAATACAATAAAACTTTCAATGAAACTGGGTCAGGTTAGTGACTCGTTTGAATACACCTTCCCTAGGCCAAGTAACTCCATTTTTTGGACAAGAAGAGAACAAGGATGAACTGACACAAACTTTGCATGTCCTCTCCTTGTGCTGTGCAATCTCAGTCACTTCTACACAGGGATTATCCCTGGTGGACCACTGTCTTCTCTGTCTGTGAAACAGCCTTAGAAACCTTCCAGAGAATGAGATCTAAAACTAACCCAGGGACTCTGTTCCACCACCTAGTTCTCCTAATAAGCAGAAAGCTTTTCCTAATATCCAATCTAATTTTTTTTTTTCTGCAAATTAAGCTGATTTCTTCCTAAGCTGATGTCCCAACTCCAGTGGAGAAGGGAAATAACCATCACTCTCCTTAAACCAACCTTCTCCATAGCACTAGGCTGTTATCATGCCCTTCTTTAATCTTTTACACAAAACCAATCCACTTTTTTTCAATCTTTTGTTCTTACTCACGATATTTAAATTTCAGATAATTTCTGTTGTGCCTTCCTTGGGCTACCTAGTCATTTGTGCTGGCCCTTCAGTACGGAGCAAAGTCCCTTAAATGTTGATCAGATTGTTGTCAGTGCATGGTAAAGAAGGGAGAGATTTCGTAGCAGCCCAGTGAAAGATGAGGAGTGAAGAGCACAGTTGAGCGCTGTTCCGGTGCATTGCTCACTGCGGCTGGGTGAAGTGCTATCAGATAATTCCACTGTTCTGCATGCATGGGATGCTCATCTGTCCCTGCTCATCTCGATCATCTGTCCCAGCTGAAACCCCCGTTTGCATCTGTATCAAGTTGGTAGGAATTTGCTGCCACCAGAGAACAACCATTTGTGATTACTTTCTTTGCTCTACTGAGCAAAAGGAGGTTTTGTTTTGCTACCTTGATGGAAACGGAGCTGCATCATTTCACTGCTGCCTCAGCACAGGTATAATTGGGAAGCTACTGTACAATCAGACAAGTTTGAATCTAAAAATGCCCCCAAAAAGCCCCACTGAGCAATTTGGTTTAACACTGTGCTCATGGACTTTGACAGCGAAGTCGTCCTGCGATGTTAGAATGCAATGGCAGCGACATCTCTGTTCTGTGAGCCACGGTTACATCTCCAAGCAGCAGCAAAACCTTTTCTCTTCCAGATCTTTCCAGCTCTCAAAGAGACATTTTGTGCTGTATTTGGAAAATCACTGCTGCCACAAAGACTGAGCTGTGCTGGAGCTCCTGCTCTCCCTGCACACTCCCTGCACAGGGAACTCAGGGGTGGCAGTGCAGGGTGTTTGCTGGTGGTTTACAGAAATGCATCTCGCTTGTGACAGCTTCCCAAACCTCTGAAACAATGACAGCTCTGTTTGGAGGGGTCTTGGGCTGCTTTGCTGCAGAGAGTCCTTCCATTTACTTCAGGCAGTTTGAGAGGGAGCTTTTGGTCTAGAAGATATCTTCTGCAGCACCAGCCAGCAAACCACAGGGAACATACATGAGGAATAGAAGTGAATTGGCAATTTGAAAATACGACTATTTCCAAATCCCCTTCTGATGTGGCACTGGAGGACAACTGATGGGCAACTCAAAACGCCCTACCAAGGACTTGTTCTTCCACAGTGTATTTGGAAAGCCCCACAAAGTAACCATGCAGAGCTGCCAGCCTGTTCCCAACCTTCTTCAGCCTTGTCCCAAAAGTGCCTGAAGAGCATCTGCAGCTGACTTCAGCCACGACTCTTTCTGTGGCAGCCCCTGGAGCTGGCCAGCCCCATACTAAAATCCATTCCCGCGCTTCCAGGTGTTGGCAGATCCAATCAGCCACCAGTGGCCACAATCCCTCCAGGAGGATGCCCCAGTTTCAGATGTTGAGACGTTTCACTTGCCACCATCTTTCTTTACAAATTGCTCGCATTTGAGAATAGAAAAACTCCACTCCACAGGACATAAAGTGTCGATTTAAGTGTTAATTATATTTTCATATCAGAACATAAGCTCCAGTTTGTAAGAACATGGGTGTCCTTAAAATATGTTGTAATAAAAAATTGAAAACAGCTAGTGTTCTTGAATCAATTTTCACATTTATAACTTTAAAGAATAGTTCCCTCTTCTATCTCATTTTGTCAGCTCTGTATGGCTTTGTGCTTGCCTTGTCATTTCATCAAAAATATGTCAGTCTGTAATTTGCAATGTTTCTTTCAATTAAAACCAAAATGCCCCAAAATTCCAACAATGAAAAAAACAACAACAAACCAGAAGCAAAGTCTCAGTCATGTATTAAACTATGTGGGAATAGCAATTTGAAAAAATACATATAATTTGTTTTATTAACTATAAAGAAAACTGCAAAGATTCAAACTATAATTGTGAAGATAATATCCTACTGCTATTAATGGCTGCTGGTGGTGGCATATACATTACTTCTAATTTTCACAGCTCATTTGCATCATAAATGAAACACAGAGAATCCTGTGGAAGATACTGTAGATAGCACATTTATCATAATATCTGAGGGGTTTCTCTGGAATCACAGAAATTGAACCTTACATATATATGATTTACTTGATTGGACTGCAAGATTTCAAATCTTTCCAAGGTCATTACGCTAATGGGAAGCACAAGGTTAAAAGATGCTGACTCCAGACTTTGCAGAACCTTTCCAATACCTTCTAAGCACTCGTTTCTAATTCCTAAAATTACTGACTTCTTATTTTTAAGCTTCTCCAAACTCCTGCAAATCCCAGGAGCCTGTAGCAGTCTTCCAAACCTCTAGCAGTACATTTACTTTCTTCGGAGTTAACTACTAGACCTAATTAAACAACACTGTCTCATCTGAGTGGATGATATTCTTACAGTCTGAATACAAATTAAAATTCCAGTTCTGTTAACATTCAGGTCAGTTAATCAGAATAAACCTCTTTAAAAACTGGAAGACTAAAGTGGTTTCAAAGTCAATCAGGCTCTTAACTCATTTTTAAGGATGTCTTTTGTAATATTCTCTATTGGTTTCCTTCAAATAATAATAATAATAAAATAAAAAGAGATCCCAGTTCTCAGATCAGCTTAATGCAATGAAAGACAAATAGAGAATTTTACATGAAGGGTTGCTAAAGTGCTTTGGTTTCCAAAGGGCAGGCACGCAGTCCTCCATGTTCGAAATTGCACAGACAGTTGCCAAAACAGCATGTGCAAATTAGACATCGTTCACATAATGAACTTGTTAGAAGACTAATTCAAGATTTGCATGTGGAAATCCGAATGTGGAGCTACAATATTCCTGGTGAATGCAGATGTATCTATTAGCCTGTGTATTTTAGCAGATGTTATTTTGAAAACAAGATCCCAGGTCCTCACAGTACAGAAATTAGTAACCAGAGACTGCAGTTTTGTGGAGGGCTTTTCTCTTACCCAGGACATGATACCAGAGAACCAGAAATGTTGAGTGCTCCTCTCACCCTCATAACAGATTTTCTGTGTGAGCTCAGGGAAATTATATTCCTTTTACCTACCCTTGTTTACCTATCAGTGAAATGGCTTTAATATTCTTTATCTGCCATCGCAGGCGCACTGTCAGACTCAATTAGTGTTGGTAATTCTCTTTAAGCTCTGCAAATGATCGCGTGTTTTGGAACAGAAATCAAACTTGAATTGTTTAACCCAACCATTTTCTTACGGCAAATGCAAATTCACTTGGCAACATTTTTCTAGTGTTAAAGAGCGGGGAAAGAGTGAGAAGGAAGCAGCCAGAGATCCAGGTATCCTGGAAGGCTCAGAGGTAGGCTGGGCCTCCACAGCGGGAGCTGGCACTTTGGTGAGGAAGGAGGCTTTAGATGAGGGTGTGCAGGAGAACGCAGAAAGCAGAACCTGCCCTTTCATCCACCAAGGAAGAAAACGCGTTTGGTTTGGTGTGGTTGGGTCATATCCCTCCCACTAACCCTTAAAGTGGTGAGTTTCAAAACGGGCATGCCATGGGTGCTGGGTTTTGGCAATGCAGGGAT
The DNA here is from genome assembly GCA_013399875.1 of Gymnorhina tibicen. Lineage (NCBI taxonomy): Eukaryota > Metazoa > Chordata > Aves > Passeriformes > Artamidae > Gymnorhina > Gymnorhina tibicen. The sequence continues at coordinate 857,305 of VXAZ01005564.1, read as the reverse complement.
GACAAATGCAAGGCTCTGCTTAGCATTCCGTTTGCATACTGCTAAAACCCATATACCTCGCTGCCCAGGGTTTAGGCCCTGTAATCATTCCTTTGAAAGTGCAATGCTATTTTCAGCTTTATCTTCATTTTATTCTCATCAAAAATAATTGCTGTGATTTAGAGACTGTCTAATGCCCTGTCGTTATCTCCAAATCTCTAGTAGTATGCTGGCATCCAAGAGTGAACCTAAAAGCTGCAGATTTTCAAGTTGCAGCATGTTAATCTCTCTGAGCATGTAGAACGATCTCTCTAATAGAAAAGATTACTGCAGCCAGGTTTTATGTGTATGTTTGCATTTGAAATCCAGCAAATGCTGGGAAAGGGTAAAAACCCCACCACAACACCAAAATAACCTTGATGCAACTATTGGTTTTGAACTCAACAGCCATATGTGATTCGACCTGCCCCAATGTGCTCTCTCCATGAGATCTGAAGGTGAGCGTTATTCAAATCACCTTGTAGGGAAAGACATTTGCATTCAGGCAGACTGGAGTGTAAGGCCAGTGAAATCTTGATTTTGTCTAAGACATTAGCAAGCATTTCGTTGACTTCATTAAGAATAAGACATCACTGCTGGGCGGTTTGTACCTTTACTTGCTACACTGACACAGGAGATGTAAAGCAAGATGCTAAGCCTGACTCAGCTCTGATGGAAAATTAACACAGACCTTAATTTCTGATGGGGCAGTCAGCAAGAAAAGCAGGAGGAAAACGTATTTTGCCATGAAAACCATAGGATGTACTTTGTGCCCATCACTAGTTTATTGACTTCTTGTACCTGTTAAGTCAGCCCTCCCTACGCTTTTTGTACTCTCCCTTACCCAGAAGATGTCTCCTGAAGGATGTGCAGGAAGCACAGCCTAACTCTTCCTGAGAGAAGCAGCCCAGTGTCTTGCACAAGTAACCTGGCACCATGCAGCCACTGGCAATAACTCCAGAGCATGCCGAGCCTGCTTGGTGGAATACCTGGAGATGTCTCTGTGTGTCCCACTGACTTCTGCTTCTCACACCCAGCCAGGGAGGAAACCTTCCCAAGGAATCTTGTACAAGCAGTAAAAGAGAAACGCTGTAATATGGTTTCAGAATGGGGCTACACATCACACATTCACGTGTTTCCACTTACTCTGCTCCTACTCCTGCTTTCAGCTGGTTGGCAATACCCCAGGGTGTGGTTTGCGTGTGAGATTAGACAGGTTGAGAGGCAGGCTTTTATCATTGTTCCTGCAGTGCATATGATTTTTTTTTTATGTGTTCCTACTTGTAATTTTATCACTTGGTTATTATTTCACAGTGGTTTTTATAGCACGTTTTACTACAGGAGTCTTGTGGGTATTGGCGTTAGCAATCGGAGAGCAGGATCCTGCCACTGCAGCCTGCCTGGGACAAACAGGTACGTAGGTGGCCAGTGGAAGTTGGTATTTTCCACCTGTGAAGTCTGTACGTGGTGGTGAAATCTCAAAAGATGCCTGGATCATTTACTCAGGAGCCACCTGCATGACTGGTTCATGCATGTCCTGAAGAAGTCTCTAACGCCAGCCCAGGCAGATGGCGAGTGCTGGAAAGAGCTTACAGGCAGGTTAGTTCTATTATCCGAATTGGGTCACTCATTCCTAATTATTTGTAACCTCTAGCTGCAGTGTATTGCACAGCATGAGGAGTGCTCTGAAACAGGAAGCTCCTTGGACATCAAACTGGTGCTGTTTTGTCTCACGAGGAGTCCCTACGCAGAGTCCCCCTCGGGCACGCAGGAACTGCTGCTCGTGCACTGGGCCTCGGGGCGAGTCAGCGTTGTGGCTGTGCTCCCTCCTGACCTCCACCAGCCTCACGAACAACCAAGGCAAGGCTCCTTGTATAGCTCCCGATAATGAGGGCTCCCTCATTACCAAGTCTAATTATCAAAGAATGATTGTAGAGGACACAACCTCAACATCCAGGCTTTCCTGACCCTTTTCTTTCCCTGGTTTCTCTGGATGCCTCACCAAGTCGAACTGGCAGCGTGCAGTTAAACATCCTCACTGAGCATTTCCCTTCAGTCCCACACCAGCAGTCAGTTGAAATCAGTTTGATGAACCAGTGGGCCAGCAGGAGAGGAACACAGCATATTAGTCCTAAAGCTTTCCTGGATAAAACATCCCAGCAAACTCCAGCAAAAAGAAGAATCCAAGTGGGACCCTGCAGTTAGGGGAGGGGAATAAATGGACATTTGCTAGGTTTACTTTAAGGAAATCAATGGACTTGCTGGAGATGAGGTGATGGAACACAGCTGGTGGAATGGACAGCCAAAGATCACTACTTTTCTTTTAAGCAAATCAATGTGTTAATTGGGATTCTGGTGGGATTCTGAAGCTGCTAATGGAGGTGGGGGCCAGTGGAGGATCATTAGTCTTTATTGTAAGCAGTACAGTTACTTAATTGGGGTGTGACTGCGGTGTTGAAAGAGAGAACAGGAGAAGAATGAAAAGTGATTTTTAAAAGCTGTCACTTCAAACTTTCCCTAATGCAATGAATTTATTTAAAAAGCTAAGGGGAGATATAATTTGTTACTCCTTCAGGTCTTTGAACTTGGGGAGATCTCCACTTTGATGAGACCATTTTTTATAAGGCAGGTTTTTCCAGCTTTCCAACGCATCTTAGGGAGAAACTAAGTCATGCTTGGAAAGTTACTATTTATCAGAGCCTTCTGACGTTGATGGCAAGATGAGCTTAGGTCTTCTCCAGACACCCATACAGACATAGACACAGCTCCATCCTTTATTTCAACTTGGAATTTTTTATGGTTGCACAGTTTCACAGGGACATTAGGGCTGTGCCTCACACCTAGATTTCCTGCCTAACTGACAGATATCCCTTTGTCCCACACTATGGGAACCTTCAGGATAGATTGGGCAGTAAAATTGGGACAGCATATTTGTGCCCCAGTGTGGACCAAAAGAGCTAGACCCAAACCTTTCTGAAACTTTCATACTAATGATAATTTCATGTCAAACTTTCTGAAATTTTACCTCGTGAACAGAGAGTTTATTTGTCTCCTTTCTAAAAATCCAGCCCCAGTTTAAGGACAGAGCAAACTTCTGTTTGTAACTTCCTCCCTGGCTTATCTGACTGCAAGAAGCTCTGTGCTCGTCCGTGCTCAGGGAGTCACTCAGTGAACTGAACAGCACGGAGAGGAGCAGGTTCATGCCAGCCCTCAGCCTGCCCTCACAATTCCAGCAGCTGGGAGTGGGGAAGAGCTGGTTTATCCTCACTGAAAGAGAGAAACTTCCCTTGGAGAGCAGGTGGAGGAATGGCTGTTTCTGTGGATGCATTATAGGATTTCTTATGAAGGGGAAGGAGTTATTTGCAAAATTGTATTGAAAAATTGTGGAAGAAAATATTTTAGGATAGATTCGAAATTAAATCCCCCCCTCTCCTTTTTAACCAAATGAAAAGAATCATTTAGGCCGAGTAAAATCTGTCACTTAGTTTCACGTAAAAAGTGTCATCTCACTTGTAAGCATTTAAAAACTAAACCCAGGTACATTTCTGAAAGGTGTACTGTTTCATGTTAAAATGTTGAAAGGGAACATTTTGACTTGCTTAAATTTTAAGAATGAAACAACTTGTTAAGCTGAACGTGAATTCACAAAATGTTTCGGTTGACCCAAATCTGTTTTCTTTACAGCGGGATGTTCTATCAGAATGTATCTCCCAGTGCTTGCAGTAAGTCCCAGAACTGTCCTGTTCTCCACACAGAATTAGACACAAGTTTTTCTCCAGCCACCTCCCCGATCCCTGCTCAGAGGGTCTTTGCTTTCTGTTACTGTGCAAACCAACACTGGACTTCTCACGCATCCCCAATTTTTAGGCCAGCTTTTCTTTTTCCACTGAAGCATGTAGTATCCACATTTACCATGATGTGATTCCCTAATCGTCTTGTTGAATGTTGAAAGGAAAGCCGGCAGACTTTCTGGTGTTGCTAAAAGCCCTCGGGCCAGGCTGGCAGATAACAGCTCTCTTATTTATTTGTCTAAATAAGCATACAGCATGATGGATAAGCTGTCAAGGAAAAATCAAATCAGTGGGGACATAGCTTCAAGGGAATTACTCACTATCTCTGCCAGTTCTGCTGCACTTCTCTTAAAAAATATAAAAATTAACATAGTTGGTGGTAAGCGCCAGAAATTACATTTCAAGAATAACAGTGATATTTTCTATGGAACATTTCAGCTGGAAGGGTCCTGAACTACAGCACACAATAATCACACAGATAATTTTAGAGAGTTATTTAGCCCAGAAGTGAAAGCAGAGAATGTGTGTGAAACTGCAAATGACTCCAAGTAGGTGACTGACAGGAGGTGAAAGCAATTTAATTGTTCCAGATTATTATATACTCTTTATATATATTTGTGTGTGTGTGTGTGTGTGTGTTTGAGAAGAAAGTACGGGGGTTCCCAAGAACCTGAAAGCTTTTCACAAACTCATAAAACCAGACACTGTAGGAAATGAACTTGATCCAAAAAAGAAAAGCTACTTTTAGAAATACAGCTCCATGTCTGGCCACAAAGTAATTAAGGTTCTTACAGCTTTCCTGTCCAGATGAGTGGCTGGCACAAAAATAATAATAACTATACAGTAATAACAGCAGTGACTTGTCACTGAAGGGAACAGGCAGCAGTAAACAACTTCCAGTAGAAGGGTCACAGAAAGGAGTGGGGGGAGTGTGTGGAAGGGTAAGGGGTAGGAAGCGCATGTGCCTCTGAGTGGGTGGGTGTCGGAGGAGATGTAAGGGAGCAGAACAGAGACTTCTCAGCAAAACAATGCAAAACATCTTGTCTTAGCGTTCAATTCATAAAAAGAATATAACTGAGTCATATTCTTTCCACTATTCAGTGTGTGTGTGTGTGCGTGTGTGACATAAGATGCAAATTCCACGTGTGATTCATGGAGTTAAATGTCAGTTTTACAAAAGTCTGCATGAGCCTAAGAGCTGGCTCAGGTCGGAACTCAGCCACTGCAGGGAGGTGACTTTTCTATCTTGTCTCTCAACCTCCGAAGGCAGAACTCGGGGGCCTGGCCCAGACCAGGGTCACCCACCTCCTGCAGTTCCTTTAGCACTTTCCAGTCTTTCTGGCACGGACGGAAGAAACTCGTGACATCACAGAACCGGATCTGCAAAACTCATCCAGCTCAACTGGAGTTTTCCATGAACGCCGATGGGCATTGGACCAAGCCACAGAGGACAAAAAATGGTTCAAATATGAGCAAAACTGCAGAACATCTTTTCCCAAACATCTGCCAAAATTCTGATGCCTCCGTTTAGTGAGTACGTGTGCCGTGACTAAAACTCAGAGAAACTGCAAGTTCAAGTGAGGTGGCATCTCCCGAAAATCCAAAGTGTGAGACTGAGAGTCCCTCAGTATAAATTATTTCTGGGCTGACATTCACCTCAAATTGGGTTGCAGTGCAGTTACACTGTGAGTGAAAACACACGAGTGATGCCTGCTGCCCTTGGATGGAGCATTTATCAGCATTTTCATAAATTTTAGGCTATTTCTAACTCTGAGGCCTATTAGAAAATACTCATTTTTCACAAGAAAATATCAATGAAAATGGAAATAATTTTTCTTATGGTCATATTTTCTATTCAAATATTCATCTTTAAACACATTCACACACATGTATGTTTGTTGATTGAACATGTATTCTGTCTTCCCCTCATCATATTCCATATTCTGGGCCTATCCTGGTGGCATGGGGAACTAGTTTATCAAAATAAGCAGTAAACAGCTACAAATGATATTAAGAGGAAATTATAAAGTCACACAACCTCCCTGCTTTGGCAGTTTTGCCCTCGAAAGATCCTTTTTAGGAAAGCTGCTGCTAAGGCCATGTACGTTCAGTCAGTGCAGAAACTGATTCTGAATGGGGAGATTCAGAAACCCACAAACATCACAGCCCCAGCCAGGGGCTCAGGTTCTACCGTGTGTTTGGATCTCTCTCTGAATGGCTGGAGAACATGGAAAGAGGTTTGGAAGGGCCTCCAAAATCCTCGAGCCCATCTGCCGCTGCTGTAGGTGAGGACAAAAGGTACATTCAAGCAGCAGCCAGGGCAGTGCTGGGAGGTTTCTGCTTAGAAACCTCAAGTTCATCTGCCTGGAATCACCCAGCAAACCTTCAAGGGTCACTTTATCTCAGCCATTACGAAGGAAACTATTTCAGGTTCAGCTCATGGGCTGCATTAGTAAAGGGCACCCTGAAGAACTCACACTGCCTGGAGAAGCTGATCCACAGCCTTACTTCTCTCTCCTTTTGTTTTTGCTCTTCCAGCCCTTGCTTGGTTATGATTCACCCTCACAGGAGGAAATGAAAGTGCAGTAACTGTTGACTTTTCAGCCAGGAAGGCATACAGTTTATGGAGCAAAAACTCCAGCAGGAGCAGAAGTGGGCTGAACTGTAAACCGACTTCAGATGGAATAAACAAAGGAACAAAAATATCAGCAGCAAAGAGCAACAGCAAGGTTGAGCTCCAGCTTGGTGTTTGGCCATCAGAGGGTTACGAGCCAAAGAGCATTTGTGTGAGGCTGCAGACAGGGACTGCAGTAAAAGTACATCTAGGAAAATACCCTGATGGCAAAATCTCCTTCATTTGTGTTTCAGTTTGAGTCTGGGCATAACGAGGAAACCTCATCTCAAAAAGTGAAAAAGGAACTAAAACTTACAAAAGCTGCAATCTGTGAAAGACCAGTAGAATACTAGAAGGGAAGAGGGCAAACTTTGAATGGGTGCAGTGTTTTACCAGCACCCTGAAACATTTGCATGTCTCCACAGGCTTTTTTTGTTCTATCAGCTTCAAATGGTGGCTAGAGAATCAAATACTTCTTACTGTGTATTTCCACTTTCCCAAACTTTTACCAAGTTCTGACAGAATTGCTAACTCACTCTGTCCTCTCAGGTGTAAAGGGAGCATGGCACTATCGCTGGTTTGAGATGCTGAGGAACAAGAGGGCTGGCAGGGCAGCTCTCTTCACGTGAGGGCTACCAGCTCGAAATGAGCCCAGCAGAGATGAAAGGTGCTTCCACCGTGAGGGCAGTTTGGCATCAAGTGTCCCTCTCCCAGGTGCAGTGAGGAAGCTGTCTGTGTGCTAGACAGCAAGCTGTCGGGAACCTGAGCAGACAAAACAGCACAGGATGAATCAAACCAAATCACCTGCTGAGCTGAGATCAGCAGCTCTCAAACCTACTGCCTCCGAGCATTGAGATAAGGGGAAAAATAACTTCTTGGGTGCCATCAATAGATCTTTTATTTTTTAAAAAGGAATGTAACGTACCTATCAAACTGAAAACTGCCCCACAGACTGACTGGGAATATCCTGTACATGTTTAAATGCTCCTAAAGCAAGAAGTGATTAGTCCACGTCTAATGTTGTCCACTATCAACACTGGCATCCACCTTGCGGGGCTGAATCAAGGAATGTCTGCCCACGCTCCTGGACTGCCCAAGGAATCACAGCAGAGTAACAGGAATCACTTGCTCTTATGCTCCAGAAGCACGACCCTGTACTCTGTAACGTGGAACCCAACAGCAGCTCCAGGCCCCAAACATATCCTATCTCCAGAGCCCACCACGGCCACAAACACACTGCCGGTCTCAGATCCCGCAGGCACTGAAGGCAGTACCTGCTCTTCCAGCTGCTGGGTCTGTGTATAAACCAACACATTCATCTCTCCCACGGAATTTAGGGGATATTACAGTTCCTCGTGGCACCACAGAGAAGTATGAAATCACTGTTTGCCCTGGCTTAGATTCAGAGAACTGAAACACAAGAGGATAAAGCGTCTGGATGACAGTCAGGCGGGAAGTCCCTGGCAGGCCAAGGAACTGAACCCACTTCTTCCATCTCCTCCTGTGCTGCCTGACTTCTGGCTGCCTTCCCTATGCAGAGGGAAACTGTCCCAAACCCACCACAGATCCCTGGCAGAACTGGGGCTGAGCTCAGGGGACCAGTATTCAGTTGGATGCCCCCAAAAGTGAACAGGGCTGAACCACCCAGTCTCTGCCAAGGCAACAGGAAAACACTGCCTGACTTTGGTTTGCTGCTGGCTAATTACAAGTGGGAGAAGTGAAATACACTCCTTTGCCCTTAGCATCTGATTTAGAGAGAGGAAGGTCATTAAAATCATGACTGCAGTAGATCAGCCCTGAGCACAGCAAGAGATCTCTGACATGAAACTAAGCCAGCAGCGCCTGCCCAGGTGGCTCCCCGGTAGTGCTGAGCTGGGAGTCCTCTGCAGACTCAGACAATGCCAGAGGCACATCTTGGCCTGAGGAGTGAAGGGGAAGAGAAGGATGAGATTTTTAATACAGTCAGGAATAGGATTCTGGAAGGTGCCTCGAGCAGGAGACAGGTAAGTGATATGGCAAAAGGTCAGAGGCTTAGGTGGGTTGAAAAGATACTGGGACCCTTAATTTCTCTGAGCATCCCTCCCACCCCCACAGTTTCTTCTCCTTAAACCTCACTTCATTCCCCGCCTCAGTGGGAGACACCACTCAGTTGCAGAGCACACAGCTCAGAGGCTGCATGAGGAGCTTTCAAATCCTGGGAATAACAGTCTTACACCATCATCTGGAAGATACGGGCAGTCTTCTTTCTTGAGCCCACTCATTTAGAGTCAATAGGACAGTGGGAAAATCCTGTAGTTGTAGATCTACGGGTAAATCAGAGAAAGTACCTCTCTATTCAGTTTGTATTTTGGAAGGTGCTCCCATTAAAATTACCACAATGATTGTAGCAATTACAGAAAACCTATGCAAATTCTATGAAAAAATATAGAATTAGTCATGGAAAAAAAACAAACAAACTCTTTCTGGTCTAACTTAGCCTAAAATTTTGGCTTTGTAGTAGTAAGCTTTAACAAAAGTTGTATTTCCATGACATTTTGTTGTAAATTCCAGTGGGGAGGGAGGAGAAAATTTAGAACAAAGATTCTCTGTAGTCTTTGCTTTGTGAGAAGAGACGTGAAGCCTGAGAACCTCGCAGTGAGAGTGACTTTAAGCCAGCCAGCGTGGACGCTGTCGGGAATTTCTGCTCACCCAAAGGGACGCTGCTCCCATGCTCCCTCCAGCACCTTCCCAGCAAACGGCTTGAAAGGCACTAATCACTGCCAGCAATAGAGGATAAAAGCCTGGAGCAACAGTTTCTCAGAGCTGGGTTCAAAGAGTTAATGGCTGGAGCCTGGGCACACTCGCCTGAACTCTGGTCAGCCGAGGCCCTGGGCTGGGCGCTCTCCAAGTGGCCGAGAGCCAGGGCTCCAGCAGGACCTTGCTGAGGTCAGTCCAGTCTGTCCGAGCTCCACCTCGACTGGGAGCCTGTTCCAGGGGCATGAGCTCCTGTCCAGTAAGAGAACGGCCTGCAGAGAGCTGCTCGCTGTGCTCTGCAGCAAAGGGCTGGGGGTAGCTCACAGTGGGAGAAAATCGAGACCTGTCCTCCAAAAACCAGCTGAAAATCCTGAGGGGTTCATCTTCAGCAACAACATCCCTCTCCCTCTATGGGACCTATGGCAGAATTAGGGACCTCTGGCAGAATTTTGCCAGCTCAGAAGGGATCTCCAGGCATAAAGAAAGCAGGCATAGCCCATGTGCTCACCTGTAAACCAGGTGAGAGGGTGGGAGGACTTTTTCCAGTGAGGGCAGATTTATTTTCCTCAAGTTTTTCATATATCAGAAGTATTTATGCATAAATGTGAATTTACGGCATGAAAAAAAGAGAAAAATTCTAAGTATTTCTGCTGAACACACGCAGCACACACACATAAAAGAATGGGCCCTAATACCCTATCCCATAGCTGGGTGACCTTTCCTGTGCTCTGTGTTGGAGCAATAACAAGTGGTGAGTTCCACGTGGTGTGAGGAAACCATAATTCTTGGAAGATAAAGTCAGGCTGACTGATGCAATGAAATGGGAACAGGAAACATGGGACCTAAAGCTCCCACCACACAGCTCACGTTGCATGCCTTGGTTTGGGAAACTTCTTCAAAGCTCAAAAAAAAAATTCTCATAGTCCTTGCAGTCCCTCTAAAATATTTCAATTATTCCAAAGCCCATTTTTCTGTCCCAAAAAAAGAGATTTTTCATTAAGTCCTAGATAGGACAATATTCTGACATCAGGAAATCAATGCTGATATTGAATATGGAATGCTAAACAACACTATTTTATAGCGAACAGGGTTCTTGCCTTTACGGAATTTCTGGTTACCTCCTACTGAATCAGACTGAGAATCTCACGGCTACAATTTGGGTAAGAGAGTTGGAACATTTTTTTCACGTTAAAAACATCCTCGCAGTTGAGTTCCCCAAAAGACAACATCTCTCAAAGTGTTTCCAAGAAATACATGGACACTGAGGTATTCAGCAGTAGCTTTACTTAACCTGAAGTATGATTTTAGAAGTACTTTTTAATACTTATTTGGCAGCAAAGCAAGGGGTTCTGATAAGCACCGTGTCAGAACCACCCCAGCGAAGGCACAGCGTGGGCCCCACGTTGGCATTTAGTTTAGTCTGGGGCTGGACCATCCAAAACCTGCTTGAACCTCTTAAACAAACATTTCAAGGGCACTTTTAGGCAGATTTTTAATCACAAGGCGGGAAAAAACCCAAAGTATTTGAATTATTTAGCCCCGCCAGTGTATTTTTAGAGAGAAGAAGTTAAAATAAACTTTATCTGTAGGAAGCCTTAGCCTGATTGAAACCCTCTCCATCCATTTGGAGGCCTGTTAATAAGCCATCCAGACAGAGGGAGCATTCTTCTGGAAAGCCCGTTTGGCACAGCAGCCTGCAGCAAGAGCTGAGCAGGCAAATCCCACGGCAGGGGAGAGACAGCACTTTTTGACCCAAACAATGTCTAGACAGCCTGAAAACAGATAAATTAACAGGCAAGCAGCAGCAGCATCACCCAGCAGCAAAGCAGTGGATATTTGTCACCTCAGTGATGGGTTAAATGAAGACTCAAGGTCCCGGTATAGTCTTTATGAAACACAATGTGCTCCAGCTGTCTCCCTCCCTCCTCCTGAGCTATTTACTGTGTTAACAGCTCCATGCAGAAAGTTCACTGCCATAGGACACATTTCCCATCTTTTACAGACTGCCCTAATGAGGCAGCAGGATCAGAACAAATTAGTGGCAGAATTCCCCCGTCCCCTAGCTCACAGTGAAGGAACAAACATCCTTCCCTCCTGCACACTCTGCGGAATCTGAACCCGGAGCAGGACACGGCGATTCAGGGCAGATGAGAGGGGCTTGCTCAGCCTAATGGCGTAACAATATTTTGAAATGCAATTCCTGCTCGAGGATGCTGCGTTTGCTTCATAGCCCAGCTCTCCTGTTGGAGAAAGCACATGGTTTGCTATATATAGTGGGGCTGGAAAAATCACTTCCGTTACTAAACCAAGCACAAATAGTTTCAGATGACACTTTTGGTAGAGAAGATCCATGATTTCATGCACTGTGTTTACTGAAAATTATGCGCACACAAATTACCTTAATGAGATGCAAACCTTGTCATCTGCATTTAGTGCACCAGGAAAAAAAATCTGGTAGCGGCAATGATAGTATATTTCACATACAGAAAATAAATAGTTTGTTACATCAATGCTGTCAAAATGAAACAAGCCAAACTGTGATTAAAGCAGTTATCATTAAACCAGAGGCTGACTTCCAGAGCTGTTGTGAAAACAGCAAAAGAGCAATTTTCCTAAGTGCATTTCAAGTGATTGAGTAAAAATTGAACTTATGGTAGACTATGTTATAGAATACTACTTAAAGTGTTTGGATGATGATACTTCATAACACAGAAGCCTTCATGCAGTACAGTTTTAATGCTTTTCTGTTGCTGAGCTTGAAAGCATATTAAAGATTGTGAGACTTCGTGTCTGTGAGACTCAGCCCCATCATTCTCAAATATGACAGCAAGGGAGTTTTGTCCCTGTGAGGTTCCTTGTGTATATAAAGGGATGGAAGGGAGAGAGGCAGAACTTCTTATACAAGATGCATGTCTTGGCTCCTGCCAAGCAATATTCTGTGCATCTTCAGTATGGCAGGAGCTGTAAACATGTTGTATAATCACATAACTGGGCTGTGACCCATTTGTTAGCAGCATAGGAAAAATACATCAAAGTCACAGAGAGTCTCTTCAGACAGGCCTCGACAGATACCCATCTGCTAATAACCCCAGACTGTGGAGGATGGATGACTTATAGAGGTGTTAAGGAACCCTTCTTTTCATGTATATATAAGTCCTGCACTGATTAACTACGAAGTGCAAGGAAAGGATAAGGAAAAATAATGCATTGTTTTAGAGACAGCAGAGAACTGAGCCATGTGTAAGAAGAGATTGTGGCTGTCTTAGTGCCACGTGTAGTGCTGAGTATTCCTGAAGATCACAGAATCCTACAGTGGTCAGGGTTGGAAGGGACCTTAAAAATCACCTTCCACTATCCCAGGCTGCTCCAAGCCCCGTCCAGCCTGGCCTTGGACACTTCCAGGGATGGGGCAGCCACAGCTTCTCTGGGCAACCTGTGCCAGGGCTCCCCATGCTCACAGTGGGTTATTCAGGACAGAATGTGTTATTATCAGCAAAGAAGCCCATTTCATGGTGGAGTATCCCATTTTTGTGCCAGGCACACACACAGAAAGGTAGCCCCTCTCTTAAAAAGTCTGCAATATCAGTATCTTAATAATTTAGGCGAGGGTGAATACTGAAAGCTGAGTGCATGTAGATATCTTTTCCTGCCATGAGTCCAGACCCACAGCATGGATTTTCTTCATGACACTATATTCTGTTTATATTAATTGCTTTGCTTGGGGCCCTTCCCTTTCCCAAAGCTCTTTTGGATTTGGGGAGGATACATTAGTGTTGGTAGGTATCTTCTGTAGTCTAGACTTCTAAGTTCCTACTCTATTGTTATACTGCTCCACTGGAAGGTTTGTAAGTCACACTACTTGTCAAAGTTATGAGGATGCTGAATCATTTTTATTAGGCATCAAAGTCTCCCCCCCACCTTTCATTTCTTTAACTGAAAGCTTCATTAGATTGCAAAATGGCACCTCTGTGCTCAGACAGGGCTGTGGGCAAATCAGGTTCTTTCCTTTGTTAAATCTGATTGATTTATTGCACATATAAAATGAGCAGTAAATGTTCAAGTTCTAAAAAGTTATTTAACAAGTGTCTGAGTGGAATGAAAATAGCTTTCTAAAATAGTGCAAATACTTATCATAAGCATATTAAAGAGACTTTTCATTTTCAGATGTTACCAAATGCCCATAAATTCTTAGATATTCAAGCAGTCAGGCACCTGAGGAAGCTTAGGATAACAATTAATTATGAGACATGCTGCTCAAGCAGCTCTTTGCAACCCTGAGTTCTGCAGCACTTCAGCAAGAAGGAAGGCACCATTCTGCTTATTTAGTGGCAGGAAACAAGAGGCAGACAAGGGATGACGGGTGTGAGATGGACTACTACCTCAAGTCTCCCTCCAGCCAAGTCAGGAGGCACACAGTGGACATCACTGGACCTCTAGATGACCCCAGAAGGAGTCTGTTAGCAGATGCAATTCAGGCAATTGTCAGGGATCTCACTCATTCAGGATTGTGTTCTCTCATTAACCCACTTGGCACTCGGTGCCTCCATCAGCTTGCTGAGCTCAGTGGGGAGAGAGGGCACTTTGCAAGGAATCCCATTGCAGATCTGCCCTCTGCAGGGTGCTGCCTCTCTTGGGACAAGCTCTGGGAGATCAGAGTGTCTGCACCTGACCTGGACAGATCCTGGAGCAGGGAGACCTTCCAAAAGGCAGGATGGGTGTACACTTGGGGCTCAGCCAAGATCTGGAGGGAAGAGAGGGGAAGAGTCATGGACTCACAGCTTGTAAATGAGCAGAATGTGTCAAACAGAGACGTAGGGAGAAAAGCAAACATGATGTTGCAGGTGAGCAAAGCTTAGTTCCTATTTCACATTAGTTTGTAACTGGTGCCTTGTCCAACTTCAGAGTTACTGTGCTCACCACCAGTTTCTTTTCTAATTTCCACTGACTACATAATAGGAGAGGAAAAGCAAAACAAAAAGGAGAGAAGTGTGTCAGAGATGAGAAAGGATCGAAGAAAAGAGAAAAATTCAGTGGAGAGAAGGTGGCAGAGGACATCTAGGGATTATGCTCTGAAAAAAAAAAAAAAAGAAGCTAAGAGCAGAGACTTTCATAGCAACTGAAGGGGAAAATAATAAAAAAAAAGGCACAACAAAAAACCCTGTCTCCTGTGGTGAAACTTCAGTGAAATGCTATTAAGGATAAATCTTTTATTGTATTGTCCTGCAGGCAGTCTGGTAAAAACTGTATTCTCAGCAGAAATGAACTCTCCCATTATAAAAAAGGAAAAACTGTCTGCTTTCAGGACTGGCTCCATGTAATGGCTGCTGAGATACCCACAAGGGGATATCTGGGAGCTGTAGCAAGGAGAAGTAGGTCCAGATATTTCCTGCTGAAATAAGGTCTTCTGACTGAGAAGAGACATCAGACGTGTTTGCCACCAGCTTCCCATGGGCTGGCAAAAGACTGCAGCTCACATAAAAGATTTAGCCCAGGGAGAGCGTTTAGAGAGGAAATAACTCCCTTTGCTGTGATTTGCCAGGACCTCTTTTAATTGGGTCTTTGGCTGAGAGATAGGGAAAAACACCAGCCAAATTAGCTTTGGTGGGGTTACAGCAAGGAGAGATTTGACCCCCAAGCTGTGGAAGGGAGAGAAAAGGTTTTCCAAAGGAAAGGGAAACACAAAGCTTTTAAAATGTTGGTCCAGAACAGGAAGCCTCCATTCCAAAGAGAGATGATGTAGTGGGCTCCTGATTTAGCCCATCCTCCCCAGCAGTGGTACCCAGAATAGCCAGAAACCACCCAGTCACCCTCTCCTGAAGGCAGCATAAACAGCACACGGACACGGGGATGGAGGCTCAGACAAACAGCACGTGCAGCCAAAGGCAGAACCACAAAGTCATAAAATCCCACAACAGGATCCAGGAGGGGCTCTCTGGAGGCCATTTGGTCCAGTCAGGTTCCAGGCCAGCTCAGGGCTTTATTCAGCTGCGTTTAGACAAACCTGAAGGGTGGAGATTTCGCTGCCCCTCTGGGAAGCCTGTCTGGGTGCTGCCCCACTCCCAGTGTGTGCCATCCCCATCCTCCAGGTTGCTGGTGAAGATATTCAACAGCACAGACCCACAACAGACAACTACATCAGAAAATACCTTTTCCAGCCCATCAAGTTAGACTTTTTAACGCTCACTCTTCCCACTGAAAAACACATCTTACTGTCCTGTGGTCAAACACTTTTAACCACTTCATTCTCATTCCAAGCCCTCAAGAATTCATGACAAATATACGCCTGTTTGTACCAGTTTATGCCTGTGTCCTATAACAATCCTTATTTTCCCTGAGCAATGTGAATTCCAGGCCTACTGCTGTCAGAAAGTGGCACTTTCAGACTTCAAACAGCCCCTCTTAATCACCCGTTCCAGGCCTTTTAAATACATTCTTCAAATTATAGGTTTTGCACTCTCAGACTTTGAACATGTGAGGAATTTACCTGAATCAGTTTTTATCCATTGCCTCATAGTTCCAAACCTTTCCATTATTTAGGTCAGTGTAGCCTCACTCCCTCCTTCCACTTAGAGAAAAGATCAATTTTCTCACTGTATTTTTTTTAAACATCTCATACCTAAGATACTTTTGCTGTTGCTATACTGAGCAAAGAATTGCTTTATCTTTTCAAGGGAATAAAGACCACTTTTAAAATCTTGTGTTCATTTGAAATTGCAGAACTGCTTTGTGTTTGTGGGCATTATTATTGCATTACAGAACAGGCTCAGATCATTGCCCTGCAGTTGGAAGTGTTCGGTCTCAAGTTTCCACAATTCTGTGAACTTACACATTTCTTTACACATGACATGGTCCTAAAACCTCCTTTGCTGATTATAAAATGTTATTCTGATTGAATCTTTCCATGTAGGTTTTGGGTTGAGGGTTTTTTTTGGCTTTTCTCTCACCTTGGACAATAAAAGTCATTGTTACTTTTATAGCCTGTTTCATTTTTAGGGGTGCAGCAGGGATTGCAAAGCAGGATGCTGGGTAAACTAGAATTCATAGTTTATCCCAAAGTAGGTTCCCTGCTGGAGCTGGGTTTAAATGTATTTTTCTGTATTCAGTATGATTAATTCTGATGCCAGGGGATTCTTGGTACATTTCCTAAGGATAAATCCATGGGAATTGCAGTCACTTGCTTAAAGATGATTGTTCAAAGTGCAAAGCACTGGGAAAGAGGCCTAAAAGTAAAATATGATCAAAATTCTGCTGTAGTTGTAGCCTGCAGAGATTTAGGGGTCCTGGATGTTTTGGAAGCAGAGTTACAATAAAATGAAACCTGTCTCCTAACCCAAAATAAACTGGGACTGAGTAAAACACAGTGGCAGGCACAGACTGGCAGTAATGTGCTATAATTATATACAATTTCCTGCACAGAGAGGGATATTTCCAGGTAATTTCTGACTAGCCTTTAAAAACTGTATTTTGGGCATTAAAAAAACCTCAAATTTGATTTTAATGAACTTTAAAACTATGTGACACAGTAAAGGCAAACTAAGTCCCACTTGGCACAGCCTGTCAGGTGGAGTGGAGGAGAACACGTGGCTGCAGAGCAAGGGTGCTGCTCCCAACCTGAGCCTGGGAGCAGGGAAAGGAATCTGTTCCTTTAGCAAAAACATGGCAAAAACAAAGCTCCTGCTCCCATGGGCTGCAAGGAGCCCCTGATCAGCAGCACCCATGATGTGTCAGCGTCCTGATGCTCCACAAGGATAAAGATGCCACTTAGGCAGAGCCAGCTGCTGCTCCCAGCCCTTCGGAACAGCTGGCTGCACAGCAGATGCCAAATTCCCTGCTAAGGAAGAGCCTGTTAAAAGCCTGCAGAGGGGAGACAGCAGCAAGGAATAACGCTGGCTATGTCTGTGTTAGCATTTTAGGCCAGGGCAGGAATCTGCTTTCAAAGCAAATCAAAGAGGAGGAAGGAACTGAAACCAAGAAACTTTTTCCAAACCTCTGCTGGAACAGCTCTGCTCAGTGGATGTGCACAGTGGGGCCTGAGAGGCCGCTCCTATGTTTTCTCACTCTCTCAGCACAGCATTCCAATTCCTAGCACTTGAATTCTCTCTTCAAGATGTTCTGGAAGAGCCAGGTTAAGCCAAAGAAGCCTTTGACTAAATGCTGGAGCAAGACAATTACATTGTTCAACCATTTCCTGAACATTTGCAGAATGACCTGAGTGCACAAAATTAGAGATGGTTCATCCTCTTACTTGAAGGCTATTTCAGTCCCTTGTAAGCAGCATTTAGATTTTTTGTGTGAGGCTTTAATAACAACCTAGACTCACAAACATGGAAGTACAGAGATGTAAAACTTTGTAGGTGCATTTTTTAAATCCTGAGAGAATTCAAGACAAATGCATTGGTCTAAAAATGAATTGTTTAAAGCCCAGGCACTATCTGAAGCCTCAGTGTGGCCTGATAGAACTGCAGATTGCTCAGCTGAATTCTTCATCAGTATAGGGTTCGCAGACACTGGAAGTATGTGCAGCACCAAGCACTAAGGGACCATTTATTCCAAGCTAGAGCAGTGCTCCACTTAGTGAAGTTATCCGAATTTTACTGGTCATACAGGCGGGAGAAGTTGAGCCCCATGGCGTTGGAATTATGATTGAGAAGTCATGGTAAAGTAAATTTCACATCTGAAAGAACTTAAGGCACAGGAACCCAACTGGCAACTTTCCTCTTACTCGAAATGTTCTCAGAAAAAACTTTTAGATGCTTTCAAAGACACATTTGGTCCCTTCGTGCTAAAGTGGTGCCAGAGCACACATTACAGTCTTGGATTTACCCATAGCAGCTGATGAATTCCCTATTAGGCAAAGAATCTTTTGAGTTCCATCAGAATTAATACATCGAAAAAATCTGGGTTTAAATGGAGAACACAGGCTCAGATAGGTGGAATATCCACTGAAAGTTAAGCAAGGGTATTTTTTTTTCTTTACTTACAGCTAAGGTGGATTAACAGAGGCATATGGAGAAGATCAAATATACCTTGAAATAATGGATGTATAAATCTGCAGACTAAATCTCTCTTGAATACTGGACAAGCGAGAATATAAAAATGTGGAGATCATTTACTGAGGGGATATAACACTGCAAAGCCAGAGGGGTTCTAGGATCTTCAATATTTTATAAGAGGAAGCTTAAAGCTATTTTAATAAACCATTGAGGCCAGTTTTTAAAAAATGTAAATGTACAACTGTGCACACAATCTGCATATGCAAATCACCACAATTGGACAAGCAAATCAGATAATTGCATGCAAATATGCCTACTCACTCCGTGCCTGTGTCTACAATGGTAGTAACTATGCATGCAAATTAGGTACACATTTTGTACACATAAAGGTGCAGCTTAAGTGGCATATGGCATGGAAATATGGCACCCAAAGTAACAAAAGAGGGAGAAGGAAATAGCAGGGGATAGCGTTAGCTGTAAATAATAACATGGAGCGAACACAAACACACACACATGGATCTATAAACACGACATTATCAGAAAGAAAATACATGGGTCTTTTAGTGCTTGAGGAACTGAAATGACTCTCGTCGTGGGGAGAAGGCGTCTGCACGAGCTAAAACAGCTTCCCAAGAGACCCAAGGCCCATTCACAGCAGAGTCTGGGATGGCTGTTCAAAGGCTCACCAACCTCTCCCTGGTTTGACCCAGTGACCCTCTCCTTGAGGAGGAGATGGAGTTCAGTGTCTCTTAGACTGACACAAGCTGAAGACTCAGCTGCAAATGCTGCCAAATGAACATCAAAGGTGCTGCTGGTTTCTTGTGACACACGGACAGACGTATTCAAGGAAAAAGGCTTTGTAACACTTTTGTCTTTCAAAAGTATTGATTTTGCTTCAACTACCTTCCTTTCTGCTTTGAAGCTTACCCAGTGTACCATCCAGGCCCTTCTGCATTAAGCTCATTTGGATTCAAACTGCACGAGAGTGAGATGACTGGCAGACAGGATGGATGGATAGAGCAGAGGAGAGGATTCTAACCTTAACTGTATCCTTGAACTTAAAACCTATGTTACATTTTTAAACACACTTAGACCTTTAACTTAGTAGTTAGCAGATTAATGAGATGCACAGACTGACATTTTATTTGAAATTTTCCAGGCAGAGAAACACAAAGTGCTCAGCATGAAGAGCAGGCTGAGTTGCGATGACAGCAAGCCCCCTCAATCACTCCAGGCTTCAGCATGCTCAGATATAAAACAATGAGCACAAGTTGGAGAACAGAATAAAAGTGTTGATTAAATTTTGATTCAGTCCCTTTTATGTGTGTGATTCCACATTTGTGCCACACTCACACTGCCAGCACAGCAAAGGTCACTGTCCACTCGGTGCCTTCAGCACTGGGCTCATGACACTCACGGCTTTGAAGAGCTCTTTGGAGGCTCAACCCAAAAAGGTCTTCATGGTTCAGAGACAAGCTGGAGTCACAAGGATCAGCCTGGCCCATGAGCATTTGAAACACATGGCTGAATAGGGCACTTAGAGGGAAGGGGGACAGCTGTCCAAAATCTCCTGTCTCCAGCTTTTTCTGTGCTTTTGTTGTCTGGCTTTCCTTTGCACCTCAGAAACCCATGTGAGGTTTTGTCCCTGCCCACACAGCTCTGCAAATCCACTGCTCAGTCCCACCATGTGGATTTTTCCGGCCATGCTATTTCCCTCATGAACCCAACTGCCTGAGGAATGCTCTAAGAGGAGTCTTCTGGGGGAAACACAGGTACTGAAAACAAGGGAATGGCTTTGAGAACCAGCTGGGCATTTTCCTCTCTCCTACACTAAGAAAGAATTTTTCCCCCCAAATCTCATCCCTGTTTACCTTTCTTTTATTGTTCAAATAGCCTAATCTTATAAAAGCCTGAGGCAGAAACTGTGGAGGTGTTTGTGTCATGCGCACCGCTTGGCTCAGTCCATCTCGTGACACACTGCAACGAGCAGCCCTGTCTCCATATGACTAATGTCCCAATTGTTTTATTTCAGAGCAACTCCGAGTTTTAAAGTCTTTAAGTTAGCTTTGGCCCAGGTTCAGAGCACATATTTTTCCCTCCCAATTCTGCACAGCCTTACAAGCCACAGCAACAGAAAGTTGGAGCTGCTTCTCACCCACTGAGCCTGGGTGCCCATGCACACATTAAGAGACCATTCACCTTTCAGTACATATCTAGGCTAAACTGATTTCACTTTCAAGAAGGAGGAAAACTTAGTGCCTAATGGATTTTTACTAAACTCCAAGGCAGTTTGGAAGTACATTCTGACATGCAGCATTAAACACTACTGCAGCTGCACTCAGAGGAATGGGCAAATGAGTGCAAGCTCACACAGCAGAGCTTTTACCTCACCTCAAATTGCTGCCTGAGCCTTTGGGGGCTTATCCCAGCACCCAATGGCGTTAATGAGAGAATAACCAAAGGATTTAGGAAGACTTGAGTGAATTTGTACTATAAATTTGCTTATGGAAGCAGCTATGTTGGTAAAGATAGATATTCCCAAGCTAGAACAGGTTAATTTTACACCGCACACCTCCCAAAAAAAAAGGTAGCAAAACTTGGTGAACAAACCAATTCATTCTGATCACATTTTGTGTCTCTTAGTGCAATCACAAACTTATGCAAGGCATACTGGGTGACTGATAGCCACGTGGGACTTGGAAATACATCTTAACAAACACGTTGGGCATCTTTGTCACAGACTTGTATGTGTAGGAGCTTTGTCTTAGCTGACAAACTACACTTATTTCTCCCTGTCAAATCTAACAGTCAGGTATTCAACTCATTTGAGCAACTGCAGGTGGTAAGAATTCCACTTTTTAAAACATTTAACTAAAAATCACATAAACCAAAGGCTATATCCAGCTTGTCCATTTCTCCCTCTCCATGCAGTTTCCCACTCCTGCATGTATGTTGTATTATTTTTCCTCTCTTCTCTTTATAGATGTACGCTCCTTAGAGCAACTATTGCCTGTTTACGTATTCATAATGTCTAAAATAAGGGCATCCTGGCGTTTGTAGGCATAATCTTAAGGGAAATAATAGTAAAACTCTGTGCTGGAGGCACACAGAGGGACAGCCAGCACAGTGACACCCACCTCAACCTGCTTTGCAGTTGGGCAGCCAGCCCAGGAGCCAGCACTGTCACAGCTGCCACATGTGACAACAGAGGACAAGTTCTGATTAGGAAGAACCTTATTTTATTTTATTTTTTATTTTTTACAGGCTTTTCCACTCAGCTGGCTTTGATACCATTTACCCTCAGGTACTTTGGAAACAATCTCAAGAGTTGTTAGCAGTTGTTTTTGAGGATTCCTAAGGGACAGGGAAGGGCCAGAGCTCTGGCAGAAGACCAGCACAGCACCCACCGGAAAGCAGGAGATGAAGAACTGGGAAATTACTGTCTGGCAAATAAATTTCAGCTTCTGCACAGATACCAAAACAAAAGAATGAAACCACTTGTAAACCCACAGAAGATAACAAGAAAATCAGCAAGCACAAACATACAGCTACTGGGAACAGATGATGTCAAACCAAGCTCTATTCTTTCCATGACAGGATTACAGGCTCGGGGATAGAGGAGAAACAACAGTTGTCATGGCTTGTTTTAAGCAAGTCTTTTGACTCTGACTCATGAGACATTCTTATAGGCAAGCTAAGAAATTTGATCTTCAAGTAACTCAGCAGTGGATGCGAGAGGCTGAAAAACTGTGCAACAGAATATTTAATAGGAAATCACTGTCAAATTGGAAGCATGTTTTGAGTGGATATCCTGAAGAGCTGTTCTAGGTCTAGTTCCATTATTTCTGTTAATGTCTCAGAGTGTGGAATAGGAAAATTTGCAGAAGACACTGGAAATACTTAAGCAAGGTTGGGCAAAGATCTATCAAGAGTGATGCAAGTAATGCTGATCTTGCCACAGGGCAGAGCTGGACTGGGCAACTCCTTTAGACCCTGTTCTCATGCTGTTTGTGCGCTTGGGTGAAAATCTTTGGTCCCAAGAGCAAGAGGTGGGAATTTAGTAGTTAACAACTTGCTTTTTGAGTAGGGCAGCCACAGAAACTCTGAAAAATATTGCCAGCTACCCCTTCGCATAGTTCTTGTAACCTTAGAAGATAATTAATAATAGCAGAAGGTTGCACTAAAGCCAAGGACCAGGGGGGCAGGTGATGATCTCAGTGCATTTCCTGCACAGCATTTTTGCCCAGAGCCAGCAGAGGTTGGGGTCAACTAACCTGGATTATGCACCAGTGTCTTTTAATTTTGTCTGCAATGAAATATGGACGTGCACAGACTCCAGAAGTGCATGGCACGTGACACCCAGTTATCATGGGCTTCATAAAGCCTAGGTTAAATCCTCTAAGAGATCCGAGAAGAGTGCCTTGTCATCACAAATCTCGAGCCTGCCAGCACAGAGTGAACGATGAAGTCCTTCAATGCTTTACAGCCCAAGTCCCTGTGGGATTCCTTAATTATCCTTTGCAATAATTAAGGCACAAACAATTGATATAAGAATCTCCATTTGTTTGGCGTGTGCGGATTCCCTTCCCCCAAGGCTGGAGAAAGCTCAAACACATTTATACTCCAAAGCTGCTCTTCTCCAAAGGGGGATTGTTCTGCTTGGCTGGGAATGAAAGCCATCTCGGCACGGTGGCAGGTAGGGCTATATTAAGGCAGCAGTTGGGGGCCCACAGGAGCTACTTGATTACACGTTGGAACAGCTTCATTCTTCAAGGACTGGCATCAGGCCAATTAGTCCTATAGGAAGACTGATGTTTTAACTAAGACACATCCATCTACACTGCAGCTTTATAAACACACCGTCTTCTGGGTAGGGACTGCCTGTGCAGCTCTGTTTCTGATTTTCTAGAAAGGTCAAAGGACATCAGGCAGATGTACTGGAAACCTGAAAAGCACGTCAATGCAATTCAGACAAGATCTAAAACTATTCAGTATAGCCTTCACTTGATAATCTACTATAGATTTAAACTCTAGGAGCAAAACAGCTGAAGTTTACAAGCAACTTTTAAGGTCCTCTCTGCCCAGAAAATCCAGCTGGAAAGAAAGCAGCCCCTCAGGAACCTGCAGACACTCAGCAAGGAGAGAAAAACCATACAAACAGAGCTACCTCAGAGAAAACCACAGCCCCGAAGGCACGACCCTGGACACGTTCAGACTCACAGCGGAGAGGCAAAGTCACACAGCTGGCTCTGGTGGCAGCTGGTGGTTACAAATACACGTCCCTCACTCCCAGCCCTGTGCCAAGGCCTCTGCCATGGTGCAGCCACGAGCAGCTGATCTGACAGATCCCACGCTGGGAGTCATGGAGCAGCAAGGAGAGGCTGCGGATGGATGCCGCCACCAAGGGTGCTATTAGTGCCACCAGGCTGGAACTGCCACTCCTGCTGGTGGCTGTCCAGAGCTCTCAGGTCTGTTGACCATTCCCTTTCACCTTCTCACCCTTTCTGTGACCTGATACAAGACTTGTGCGCTGGGAAAGAAGGAACCTGAGAGGCTTTTTTCCAATCGTTGACTTGACTCACAGGGTGTGTTCCAGCAAGGAAGGCAAAGGCCAGCTCCAGGTTCACTGGGAATGGGAGGTGCAGATTCTCAGTAGAACTTTGGCAAGAAAGCTGCCTTTGTCAGTCTGCCTTGCAGCCAGCAAATGGGAGGGAACAGCCCTGAGATTCCAGATTCTTCCTAACACATGCAGTTGTAAATGAGAGCCTCTGTAGCTTCCAACATTATGCAATCAGTTACATTACAAAAAATAAATTAATCATCACCAGTTTTAAGATCTACAGTAAATATAAAGAAGATAATTTTAAAATACCCTAATTATATTACAAAATCTTAATACCAAGCTATAAAAGTTGGTTGCGGATTGTAACTGGGCTTCAGTTTTACAAGTATGACTATAAGCTTTTGCTACAAACTTTGCTTCTTCAGAGAAGCACAAAGACAGGATGGGGAAGAAGTTCTTGTTCCTGCAATGCACCAAAGATGATCTGTAACCAGGAGAAGGTTTGGACATAATGTATTTACAGCACCAGCACATAAACCAAGAGTCAGCCAGGGCAGCCCTGCTAGGCTCTGCAGAACCACTCTGCTATTCTTCCCTCCAGGGATAAGCTCAACACTCAGATCCCAAGAGGGAAAATACTCCTGAAGTTCACACCAGGCAGCTTTGAAGGTATCAAACCCAGGTCTGCCACAGTGCAGCATCTGGGCCTTTGCACCTCTGTGTATCACCCACTTGAATGAGCAATGCTGAACGAGAAAGGTCTTGCATGCACAGGCACTTAAGGAGGGTTAAACAGTCCCTGATTTCAGGTAAATCCATCTAAATTTGTTGCTTGGACTTCCTTTACAGTCCATGGGCAATCACACTTGCTGTGTAATTCATCCAGCATCTTTTAGCAGCCAGCTGCAAGTCCAGGTATCACCTCTGAAGTGCCTATTTCTCTTCACTGAGTACAAAAGAAGTTCAAAGACTGTTTCATCCAGGGATGCCACACTGTGGACATCTTCCAGTAGGTGAGATGAATCCAACCAGGCTGTCTAAGAGCAAGAGGAAAACTGCAAAGTTGAAAAACTGCTGCAAAGCATTTAGCAGCATCCTATGAGTTTAGTCCTCTAGTTTTGCACAAAGTCCCCAAAGATCCTGAAGTCAGGTCTGATTTTTAAGTTACTCAAATTTTCTCCCTGTGTTGGCAGCACTCTGTTAGAAGCACTCTGTTAGGAGAATTGCACAACCACAGTGCTTGTTCTCTGGACAAAATTTTAAAAAATTACTCCCTAAGTGGAGTTCTCTATCTTCCCTTTGGTAATTAGTTTCCTCATTAAATGTTGACCATGAGTTTACAATAAAAAGTAATTAAGATGGGCCACAAAGCTGCAAAGGTTGGATGAGCTTTTGAGCACTCCCTAACTGAAGGCCTTGCTGTGTGCCAAAAGGTAGCTGGAGCATCTTTCCAAAGGTGAGATCAACAAGTTCCCGCGAAATGACAGCTGTCAGGACAACAGCCTCGTTAACCTCAGCCCACCCAGGGCTGCCCGTGCTATCCCAGCACTGCCAACCCATTTCCTGCTTGCCACATTTCAAATGGCTCGAGTCCCTTGGTAGTCCTGTCTTCTAATTAGCGACTAGTTACACTGTCAGGTGTTTTATTCCCACAACTGTGTGAAGAAATGAGGGTTAGCTCCTAAATTCTCCAAAAAGGAATGGTTGTCATTGATTCTGCTCCTCCTTTTCTACCCACAGGAGTCCCTGTTCCAGTAGCATGAAGCAGCACCCTTCTAGAAAGCACCTGAATACCTTCCTGCATGTTTTCAGTAAAAATACTCGCCTTTGTAGGGAGATGTGCCTCAATTCAAGATTGTTT
This sequence comes from Gymnorhina tibicen, assembly GCA_013399875.1. Lineage (NCBI taxonomy): Eukaryota > Metazoa > Chordata > Aves > Passeriformes > Artamidae > Gymnorhina > Gymnorhina tibicen. Next base: position 831,732 of record VXAZ01005564.1, on the reverse strand, counting down.
TCACACACATTCCCAGTTATTTTCATGTTCTTTTAAAGCACCAACCTCTTGTTTACTCACTGATGTATCTCAACATGAGAATCTCTGAAGTTCAAAGCTTATCTGCTATTTTTTTTTGCTGATACAAGTATTTCTTCCAGTGTTTACCCAGCTCATGCGAGCCCCCATAATTTTGTCAGTGTTATCTTTTCAAAGGTGTTTTGTCTGTTCAAATACACTAAATGTCAAACAAAAACAAAGCTTGCATGCAGTTTGAAAAGAAGAATGCAAAAGGCAGTAAGGCAAGGACAGCCCTGCCAGGGCCTTTCCATGAGGGCTCCAGGACAGCTGGGGCTTAACTCTGACACTGCAAGCAGTGGAACCAAAAGCACTCCAGTGGGAAATATGTGTAAACTGGTTCTAAACTGCAGTACAATACAACACCATTGATCTGAGGGCTTGGTTCAGACAGTACAAGACTGACAGATAAAACAATATTCCTCCAAATATGTAAACGGCTGCTGCAAAGGGAAAATTATCCGTCCTCTGATGGGAAGGATTGGAAGACTGGGCTACTGCTCAAGTTAGATATCAGGGAAAACTTTCTGCTAGAAAGATGGGGAGTTTGTAGAATTTGAGTAATGGGAAAGGGAGACAGTGTTGGAATAGTGTGGACTGTCTCGGGACAGCTGATGGATGATAGTGTGATGTACAAAATATTTTCTAATCACCATCTCTTCAGAATGTCAGAGTTTGACACATTCAAAATGTGGAACCAGCATTAATACCCAAAGCAACTCAAAACCTACTCTGAACTGCAAGTCTCATGATAGTTCATGGGTTTGCTTTTTTAAAGCCCCAGCTGCCAGATTCATGCATTGCAAAGCAATCTCATCTTTCATTTTAAAAAGTTATATTTCCACTTCTCAGAGCTGTGGAAAGAAGCCTGAAAAGATGAAGTGCCAGTATCCTTAACAGCTCCAAAGAGAGAAGGCAAATAAAAGGAATTCAAAGTACATTGGTTTAAGCCAAACTCATAATTTCTTTTTCCCAGGCCTGGCTCATGATTTTTGAGAACTGGCATTTGGAAATGCTGGAAACACAAAACTCTTAATAAGGAACAGGGGGGAGTTACTAAGAAGCTTGAAGAAAGATGTCAGATTTGTTCACTACAGTAAAAACGTGAGCATTAAAGAACTGAAGAGGGAGATTTGTTAAGGGCTACCAGAATTCTGGTACTTTCTCACACAACAATCAGCTCCACAGTCCCCGGTGACTGAGCTGTGCCTCTCTTTGTTACAGTGTATTGCCTTTAATTGTACATCAGCCTGGTGGCTGGAACGTGACAAACTCATTTTGTTTACTGGGGAAAGTGAGGGGCCTTTTGGGGCTATGGAGAGCTCGATACCTGTTACCAAAACCAAACAGTCACACAAATACAGATGGAGGACAAACACAGCTTTTGTATTCAGTGTTCGTGGCCTGGTTTATTTTGCTCTTACCCAGCATCTTTGTGGTGAATGTTGCTATCAGAAAGCCCTTTTTTCTGATTTTAAGAAGTACATTTTTATGATAAAGGAACAATTCTGGAATTAATTTGGTTTTTAAACAAGCTTTACTTACAGGAGTTTTTCTTTTTTAATGAGCTTGAATAGCAAAAACATTTCATCCAGCTTCTGTTGATGTACTTAAATATGTCCAAATAAATAGCATCTCTTCAAGTTAAGTAAATACCCGCATACCAAATCTGGATCCTATTTAAGCCCCAAGAAAAATAATAATATTGTCTATCCACATTGATGAATATGCTATAATGTATTATATATGCTTTGAGATTGCTAGACAAAAAACTACATATGTAACAGAATATAACTGAAACTCAGTCAGACGTGTTTTCCATTCCTTAGAAACTGAAAATCCACAGCATATCTTCAATTCTCCCACTAGGACAAAAATATTTCTTTACTGCCTCTTGCCCATCTACCAGCTGAAGAGAGCTAACTCCACATGCACACTCTTATCTCCACGCAAGCTGTACACTTTGGGGAGCATATGCTGAATAGATTAAACGAGAAAACAAGTAGTTGCAAATATTTTTTGCCTTAAAACATCCCAGGCACTTCTTGATTTAAGATAACCTTGCATTTGAGTAAAGGCAGCATAATTAAAGAGATTTATTAATTTGCATGAAAGAAACAGTATTTCGTGATCAATTTCAATTTTACTGTAGGTACAAAACTCAACTTTCCTAAAACTGCAAAATGTTTCATTGCTAATGCAGAGACAGAGACCATAGATCAAGTGATTCCTTTACCCAAGGTCTTTCTATGCAGTGGTGGGTATTCATAGTCCTAAAATTCCCGGCCTAGCCTTTTCAAATAGACTATGGGAAGTAAAGGAATGGGTAAAATTAAGGAGGACACTGCTCCCGTTGCTCGTGTGATCACCCTGTGTGTGTATGCACAGCTGCCCCAGCACTGTCCCCTTCAGATGTGCTGCTGCATCAGTGCTGAAACACAACAAAATGCAAAACGTTGAAATGCTTAAGAGGCTTTTAAAGAAAATGCTGTGACAACTTGGCCTGCACAGAGCGGTACCGTGTTTGACTACCTGAATTAGATTTAATCTGGCTCCCCCAGCGGTAATAATAATATAATATGCTGTAAAAAGAAGTCTAAAAATCTTAAATTGAATCTGTATGTTTACTATGAAAGTAGCTTTGTCGGCTGTACATTACAAAATTGTAATATTTTCAGCAGGCAAGCAATAGATCTTGTCTAGACACTGGTGAAATTTTCAGACACAAATTATTTTAAATTCTAAAACAAATAATGCAGACTTCACCCCCCCATCCCTAACAGATTGTGGAATGTCATTTACTTTAAATTTGCAGCCAGACATCACATAGCCAGAGAAATTGCCTGTAAGAAAAATAGGCTGACACTTATCACTGCATTCCAGGGGGACCAGGGGGTGATGTCAGCTCTCTCTGTTTCTCCCAGACAATTGAGCTTCCTACAAATCAATAAAAACAAGGTTTATTGGTATGTTTGCTTTATCACACTTGAGCCACTTTCATTGTCCTAGTGACAAAGTCTTCACAAATTGAATCATTAAACACAGTAATTGTGTTTCAAATACATTTTAGAGAGGAGGAAGGGAAGGGAAGGTGTAAAAGATTATTTGCTACAGTATTTATGGCTGTGGAATTCAGATTCGTAACAGTTTGCCTTACCTATATTTTATTTTTCAATATGGAAAAAGGAGCAGGGGGAGGGGACAGAGGAGGGACCCCAGTAAGTGGAACAAACAGTCGCACTCAAATTCAGCCCAGCGAAGCTTTTAATATTTCGCTGAGCTAATGTTATATAAGGAATTTCTCAACAGCTCCTCGCGCAAAATGTCAAACTTATTTTAAAATTATTTTTGTAAAAATAGATGGTCTTGGAAAAAAAAAAAAAATTAAAATTGCACCCTGGAGTCGGGATCTAAGGACTGTTACCATCCTGGTGGTTAAAATAATTCCTTCCCGGGTGTTGCTCAGTCCCTTACGCAAGCCTGTAAACTCATTTCGCCCCAGCACTCTTTAAATCTTTGTCGCTCTTTGCATATGTGGTTGTGATTTACATGCCACCCACATTTAAAGAGGTATTGACATTTTCAAGGCGGCTATTTTAGCCCCTGGATTTAAAATGGGATCGATCACACTTTTATTTCTTCCCTCGGGAGCCCAGGCCCGCGCTCGTCGCACACCCACCCCAATCCCCGCAGGCCCAGGGGCGTCTCCGAGCCACCCGCTCGGGTACCGAGCACCCCCTCAGCGATCCCGGCCCTGCATTGCTGCACCCCGGCCCTGCATTGCTGCACCCCGGCCGATCCCGGCCCTGCATTGCTGCACCCCGGCCCTGCATTGCTGCACCCCGGCCGATCCCGGCCCTGCATTGCTGCACTCCGGCAGCGCCCCGAGCGCCGGCATCGCGGCCTCCCCGCTCGCACAGTTGCTGTGCGGACCCAGCTCGGACGGCAGAGCAAGACAGAGGCACATTTCACGGGAGGACCCGGCATTATCCGGCGAAATGGGCTGTGACTGGCGCTCGGGGGCCGCGGGGGCTCCGCGTCAATGGCATTGTTGGGGCTCAATGGCGCTGACCTGAGCCGCGCGGGGCGAGGTCAGCGCCGGGCCAGGCCCGCGGAGCTCACACGGCTCCCACACAGCTCCCCCACGCTCCGGGCCTGCCTCGGGAGTACAGCGGGGATCGCTCTCGGCAATGGCATTTGCTCTTTTGTCTCAGGCAGCACCCCTCTGGAGCGGGAAGGGGAAGCGGGGACGGGGGAGGCTCTGTTGCTGGAGAAGCCGGGCTTAGCTGCACCCACACAGGCACGAGTCCGCCCGAAGAGCCACCGTGCAGGTGATGTGGGGAACACTGTCCTTTCCCTGCATCAATCAGGGAACGCTTCTCCCTCCCCTCCTTTCATCTTGTTGCATTTTTCGTACTCAATTAGCCTGAAACGGAACACGATCCTGCTTCCAGCTGCAGTTTCCTTCGAGCACAGTGGTATCAGACCTTTCCACACATTATACAAATTGCGCTTCATCATTGAAAATCAAATCTAGGAGGCAATGATATCCACGTAAAAGTACCGTAAGGATGTACAAGTGCTTCCTACTCTGCACTGGCTCCTAAGACGAATGGAGTTGGAACAGTCAGGAGCTCCGACTGCTCCAACAGCTCTGTTACTTGGGGCCCTTCACCACATCCCACTGATGCTGCTGGCAGTGACAGCAAGGCAGTGCTTTAGGGACACCCAGCAAAGCACACTTAGTGCCCAGCACAGCACTCCACGTAGAGTGTTTGCAGACTCAACCCTATCTTGGCCAGCAGCAGAACCATAGCTGTGTCCTGATGTTTGGCAGGGATTAATTCAGGCTTCCTTCCTCTCACACAGAAACAGTCTTGTATGGGCCCTGTCAGAGGTTCATTTTAGAGACAGTAAATGGTTAGTGATCCACTTTGATCCTGCCAGTTAAGGGTGGACAGGATCAATGGACTTGCTTGGCAACTCTTCTCCCTTTCCCTTTCTGAGGTAGTTGTTGAGGCAGGAAAAACTCCTGCTGTGCACCGATAAAATATTCTCCAGGGGCTCCCTGGCATCACTTCAAGTGTATGAAGGGCAGAGCATCCTCCAGCCCAGCCTGCTTCCACCCAAAGCTGCTGCTGCAGCCACCAACTGCAACCCAGTGGTGATCCTGCAGTGACAGCGATTCTGTTCCCCCTCTGCTGTTCACAGCAATGCCACCCACGGGCACTTACTATGATAAAAGTCTTCTTGCCTTCCTTAGAGAGGAAGGATATACGTACATTGTTCATGTGTGTGAAAAAAATCACCTACATCTGGGTCATTTCCTTCCCTCAAACCATGCAAGCCAAACTTGGCTCACGACGCACACATGGGCTCACTGATGGCTACATCTCAAGTTTTAAAATGATCCTTGTGCAAATTGACTCCCTTGGCTGTATTATACACCATTTATCTTGGAGAGGGTCTGCTCCAAAAGGAGAGTCTGGGTTTGGTGAGTCTGTCAGTGACGGCTCTATTTCCCAGTATATATTTACACTACCATCAGACTTGGTGAGTGGGTTTGCTGTCAAACTCGCGAAGCACAAACCTGACAGTTTGGTTTGAAGTTCCCTTCCCCACACTCGGGTCGCACGAGAACACTGAATAGATGCATTTGCTATAGGTTACAGCAATCCTGACAGTAGTGAATGAATGATTGCTCCTAAAAAGTACAGCTTGTTCTGACATTATCGCTCCATTGCATTCTAAAAGTGGCTAAACCAGAGACATCCTTCCCCGTCTCTCCCCACTCCGCTGCCATTCAGCATCTCTTCTGGTTCAGCAGTCTGCATTTCCACACTGATGTGAAGGGGCTATGGATTTACACCAGTGGGACACGATGCCCAGTGGTAACATTTACAGCATAACAACCATTTATTTTTCCAGAGAAGTGTTTAGCTTATTGATGAAAAAAAAAGTATTCTACCCTCTTGTGTGTCTAAGTAGTCAACATCCCTAGTGAAATGAATAAAATTCTCATAATCTGTTCCACTGGAGCCTATTTCTGTTATAACTGAAAGCAAGAAATGTTGCTGCAGACTTCCACGGGAGCAGCGTTTGCCTCATGAAGAAGAATTGGTTAAACGTTGCATAATGTAGTAACTCCTGACTTAACAAAACTCCGAGACTCGCTCCCCAAGAAAGCCACGCTGTTTGTAGCTGGGAACAGCCTGGCTGGATCAGCAGCACTGGCAGCAATGAAAGGCTCTAAAACATAGATATGAAAAATGATTAACCAACTTCATATTTGTGCTTGAAATTAGGGCACGCACTCGAGAACTCTGCTGAATCAGGGCCTTGATTATTGGTACCAGAAATTAATGCAGACATTTGGGAAGGTATGTTTCATTGCTGCCATCATGTTTTATTTTTGGAGATGTTACAGAAACATATCAAGAAGATATAAAACAAGTAATTAAATTCCTGTTTTGTGTAATGCAGAGCAAATATTTGCTACAAGTTTTACGGGCATCTTGCAAATCAAAATCATAAAGGCAGATGAGCTTTTGTTTAAAAAAGGCACACTGATGGCTCAGCAGAAAATAATAAAAGTTTGTTTTTGGAAGAAGAAAAAAACCCCGACATGAAGCACAAATACATCTCATTAGTGACACTAATAGGGGTTGTCAGGTGCCTTCAGTAACAGCAAACATCCTCTCATGTCTCAAGTTTGTGTGGAAGTCAAGAGCACAGACTTAGCTCAGATAAGATATTTGATTTGTGTTTGCTCAGGAAAATGCTCTGACAGCTTAGCTAAAAGGAATTTGTATCGAATTGGAGTAAAACTTGGACTAGGTAACAGCCAAGAGAATACCGGGGCTGGGCTGGACCCAGCATTAGACAATGGAAACAAGCTGGTGAACAAGTTACTGGAGAATAGTTACTGGAGCACATTCTTTCTTTCTTTCTCACATGGACCTTGCAGAAAGTGAAATTCAAAATGCCAAAACCGCCTGGTTTGGACACAGTAAAAAAACCCGTTTCCGAAGAGTACAATCCTATCATTTCCTTTTTCTCTCTTTTATTCTTATTAACATTTTCTTACTCCTCTAAAACCTGCCTTGAGTTTGACCTAGTCAGAAATCAAAGGAATACAAAACAGTTATTACAGCTTTCAAAACTATTGTCGTGTTTAGGGGAGGGAGGAAGGACAAACAAATACTTGGGTGCTGGAAGGACCAGAATTTGAAGCTTTATCTAAGCCTTACCCTCCTCTCTCAGCTGAGCTCCAGGTTAATAATATAACTCCTGTCGATAATATAACTCCTTTCTGGCAGGAGAAGGGAGGGCAGCCTGTGGTGGAGGTGTCTGGGTTTCCAGGTGTGTGGCAATCCAGCCACAGAGAATTCTAGAAACACAAATTGAGAGCTTTCAAATCCCCGTTAGGCACTGCAGGCATTCCTGGATTTAAATATTTTCACATTTTAGAGAAAATATTTCATTTACATTGATTTGCTCCTATATCCATTAACCCCATAACGTTTTATAAAATAAGGTAGTTACTGCAAAAATTGTCCAAGATAGAATTTCTTTACTTGCTCTATTTCAGACTATGCCCACATTAGATTTTCCCCTCTCTGCTGACATCCCCAAAGTAGAAACCTAAGTTGGTACTGATGCGATTTTGATATTTAACATACAGTTAGGTGCACAAGAAGGATCCCATGAGCATCAAATTCTTTTCCTCAGATAAATTAACCCTGTGGTGGAGTACAGCACATCCCCTCTTTGCCTCTGAATTCAGCACTACAGATGACGAAGAGAAAAGGTGAGGTCTGTAAGAAGAGCCAGTGTTTTTATCAGGGCAGCCAATGCAGATGAAAACAAGGAAGTAAAACATACTAATATATTTTCTGCTGTTTTGTTCTCAGGGAGGATTGAAATGATGAAGTAGCCTAAGTAATGCACAGAGCAGAGGTGGATTTATAGCTGAAGCACCTCCTTTACCTGGCTGCATGGGCTGCTCTGCCACCACTGCATTGCAAACCCACCCTGCTGCAGATTTCCTCTCACACATCACCGCACCATGGAGTAACAAATCTGGCCATTAACCATCCTCCCACTAGCACAGGAAATACTCTGCTGTCCCCATGGAGTAGGTAAGACAGACTCTCTGCCATAATGTCTTTTAGCATATGGTCAATGGACAGAATTTGGGAGAGTTCCAAAGACATTTGTACTTCCCCGGCTTTTGCCATTTGTAACACCGTAGTACTGTGCCCTGGGGGTAAATAATCAGCCCCATTTTCCTAATGAGGAAATTCATCCAAGGTCATATGCTAAGTCAGTGGCACTGCAAGCAATGAAATTCAGGTCATGGGCAGGAATTACCTCTGCTGTCTCTGCAGCTTAATTGCATTTCAGAAACTACATTTATTTGGTATGATAATACACCAGCACCTGTTGGAACAAGACAGAACAAGAACAGCAGCCAAAAAGAGGCAGAAATACGTCAAAGAAATGTGGTAAACAGTAGTAACTAATAGGAACTATAATAAGCCTCAGGAATTAGTAGCTAAGAATATTTCTGGAAAAGAGTATTATGGCAAAATAGTCCTGATCAAAGCCTGTAGACTCTAATCCTGCCAGTGCTTTCTTCTATGTAGAATCATCTTAGAGGAGTCTCAGCAAATTCAGTTTAGTCCCAAATTATAAGGTTATAAAAAGTCTTTCAAAACTCTTTCTAAACCAGTCTAACTAGACCAGTTCCAAATGTGAAGCTACCAGAGGGGTAAGCGGTCATGAGTCAAGACAAGAATTGGTTTTGTGTAAAACCAGCCATTCCTCCTTATTTGGACTTTCTTTTCACTTGTCACTGATACTAAAACTTTATTGTGAATGTTATCTTATTAGTCTTAAATGATACAGAGCTTTTCCACTGTCTTTTCATGTATGGATACCCAAATTCTGTTTTTCTCAGTGCTCACTTTGAGAAAGCGTCTAAGACCAAGAATTAAATGTATTATAAATCCAGGAGCAAATTCACAGAAATTAGGTGGGAAATGGCACTATCAATACCACCAAATCTAGTGCACTCAAAATGTGGAAGCTCGTTAAAGGAGGTATCTGGGTGGGTGTTTGCCCTCCAAATAAATGGCATTATCACTTGAACTATGTCAGAAAATCAACTGTATATAGAAATATATACTAGATTAATGATGCCTAAGTGAGGTATTGAAAAATATTGAAAAGCAAGTCCTGAAAGTTCTTTACCCTCCCAGATCAGGCATATTCAATATCAGAGCTACTCACCAGTTTAAATGCATTTTGCTGCTCTCCCAGAATCTACTTACCTTGCAGAATACAATTTAGCTGAAAGTTTGTCTGGGAGTTGAGTTTATTTTCTGGAATTACTATTTTTGTATCCTAATGGGGAAACACCCCTCCTCAGCCAAAAAAAGAACCCAGCAACCCACATTTTTTGTGTCTAGCTACAAGTAGGCCACACTTCTGAGCTTCCCACCACGTCCTGGCTCTGGTGCCTGGAATGATCCTTTAGGCTGCAGGTACAGCTGCATTTAGCTCCTGACCCCTCTGTACTCAGAGTCTTGGTTTATTAATACACCCATTCTTCTCTTTTCCAGCTGGCCTTATTGATTTCCCTTTACTGTGAAATACTGAGGTTATTTTCAAACCTGTCTTACACCAAAACACTTAACTTTTCCCACTTGCACTGTACCGTGACAGACCTGCAAGTGTGAGATATGAATTAAAAATCAAACCCGAAAGATGTACTGCGCTAAAAAACAAAGAGGAAAGCAAATCTTTCATTATACAACATTTTTCCTGAAGAAAACTTTTAGAGTGGGATGCATCCTAAGTTCCTTTTCCAGCTCTTCCTCTCTCTTGCTTGTGACAACAGACTTTAGGTAGACGAATACTAAGTTTGCTAGAAGCAGCACCCTTCAAAACAAAAGAGGTTTTTGTTTGTTACTGGAAAGGGAAGGGATGAGAGGCAAACCACAGGAATAAAACCAAGCACCAGATGCTTGAACCTGGAGGTTCAGCTCATGGTAACACCCTGTCCAACTGCAAAACTGGCTTTGAACAGAATTAAATCCTACTCGGTCCAGAATGAAGACAAGAGACAAAACCATGAAGGCCCAGTTCATGTACCCAACTCAAAACTTTCTGGGCTTCTATGTGGATTTGATAAATTCCAAGCTTCCCTGAAAGTGATTACGCTACCAAGTATAATCAGGTTTAACTGATGCCCTTGTGCTGGTGTTAGCGGGATTTTGACAGTAACCTTTTTCTCAGGAAAGAACACTTGTCAGGCTTCTAGGACCAATGTGCACTTGGAAAATTGTTATCACAGTTGCAAAAATGTCATTGTTCTTGAAATAACAGGTATATTCCATGGAATTTCTCCTTGGTGCTATAGATCACTGCTGCAGGAGGCCTCTAAGCTGAAATGCCATTGCTAGTTTTATTGCCTGTTTTAAGAAGAATTTCACAGAACTCTCTGTTCTGGATATATCCCACCTGCTGGTATATTTTTGTTCCTAATGATGGGAAGACTTGCAGCACATTAACCTTCCAGAGGAAAAGTATTTCATCTTTCTGCACCACATCAGCAACAAGACTCGTGCCTAACGTAATTTCTCTATCAAAAAGAAGTAAAAGCAGTGGTATGGATTTTAAAAGGTGGAATAATTGCACCAGAGCCACTATTGTTACCATCACAAGACACTGTTAGCAATAAACGTCACTTAAACAGGCAATGCTAATGGATTAATTGTGATTAAAGTTGTTCCATTCCTTGGAATACTCAAAATATTGCACAGATTTCTTATCCACCTGCAATAAAACTGTGCTCAAACCCCTGTTCCCAGCTCACAGCCTGCTGCAGTCCCGCCTAGCAGTGGGATTTAGCCCTGGACATCAGGATAGCAGCTTGGATCTGCTCCCCGAGACACTCTGATCCTGCAGCAGGATCCTCCCTCTGCAGGGGCTGCGTGCTCAGAGCCTGGGAGCGCTGGCTGTGGGCTGGAATGCCATGACTTCATCCCTGAGCAGAGGATACTGCAGCATCCTCAGAGCCCAGCAAACTGCAGAGCCCATTCAGCATCTTTATTAAATGCAGCCATTTATTTTACTTATTTGCAGTTACCAGTTGCTTTTTTCTTTTCAGCTGTCATGTTTGTGTCTGCAGTTCTTTACTGTGGTTGCAGAAAGAGGCTGGAAGCTCGGACCCCTGGGCTCTCCCTGCTGTGCCTCTGTCTGGCTGGCTATTTATAGCCTTTCTCTCACTAAATTGCAGAAGTGTTGAGAGTTTTGCAACTACATTTTGGGGACAGAATCCTGAAATGTTTACTGACAGACAAAATTTGAGTGAGTTGGAGATATTTTTTTTGTCTCAACAGGAGCATATATGAAAATAAAAAACCAAAAGCCTAAAATTATTTTTATCAAGTTTTAAGGTGCTTTTCATTCTATTAAATAGTAAATTTTCAGAGGAAAAAACTTGCTGTTTTCCTGCTGTGTTAGAACAGTCACTAAACCCATGTCTACCAGTCCAGGGGACATAACCCACAGGGCTTGCAACTACTTTCCATACCGCTGTGTAAGGAGAAAACTTAAATATAAGAGAAACTGAGGACACGCTGCAGTTAAAACTCCCTAATTCTGCACCATCCCCATCACACCTCCCATTGTAACTGCTGTATCCATAATCAGAGGGTTTATTTTCCTTAGCTCCACTTTGATATTATTCAAATCTAAAGAAATCTGAAGTTTTAAATAACAGGGAGGACAAATTGTGCTTTCAGAGAAAGGGAGTTGGGACTCCTGCTTGAACAGATGTTAAGAATGTTTCTGAGTGTGCTAGACTCATTTACGAGTCTCTTTCACACATTTGAATCTTGGGGACATCAGCAGTTTGTTCAATATTTTCAGCCTCCATCCTAAATGCCACACTGGGAAATGAGTCTAGGGAAAAAAAAAAGAGAGAGAAAAAAGGAAAAAAAAAAAAAAAAAGGAAAAAACCACACACACACACACAGAGCTAATCTTCCATCAGTGTGACAAACTGCAAGCAAGAATCATGGCAAAACAGTCAAGCCAGACAGTTGGTAAGATAGAATCAGGCTGGAAAAATAGTGCAAGATGATTTTAACAGACAGATGAAAGTAGTCACCTTCTGGACTGTGCTCCTGGGGCGAGTTTGCAAACATAAGGTTCTCCCTTCCGAGGGAGGATGGAAGTGTCACTGGCTCAGCACTGCTGAGACTGTCTGTGGTCTCTGCAGACATGACGTAAAGAGCAGCCTGAGCAGCACCTCGAGCTCTGATTCTCCCTTCTCCCAGCAGATTTCAGTCACCTTTAGCAATGCACTCAGGTTTCCTGGGCTGGAGGTAGAGCAGGAAGAGAAAGCATCCTTTTATACCAAGTCAATAGAGGGCACAGAAGCGTGGGGGCTCAGCTGTGTTCAGAACAGTGATGCAAAAAAATAATTAATGACAGGGCACCAGTTTTGAATCAAAAGAATGATCGGCTTTGGCAGATGATACAACTCAGCCACTTGAGTCTCTCCAAAGCCCACTGATGGGCACAACTCTAGGAACAGACTAGCCAAGCAATAAAAAGGTTTTCCTCTTGTTAAAAATACCAAAAGGAAGGAAGAGAGGTCTCTATGGAGGCTATGGTTTTGCAAGACTTAGTTGCTTTCCTGTTCAGCTTTTCTTCTCTCCTTTATTGATACCAGTAGTTAGACTTGTAAAAGGTTTAATATTAGCAGCTATTATGGAATTCCTCATCAGGTTACTATAGATCCCAAAAGACCAGCTGCACTTTGTTGTTTCCACTGAGCAGACCACAAGCCATCAGCACTATCAGTCTCTCTTTATGCTTTGCAGGGTTCTGTGCCTCAGCAGAAAGAACAGTTCTCTGAGATTCAGAAAGCCCAAGTACCATTCTTGGTTCTAGGCAGCTACTGACCTGCCATATCCTTTTGATCCTGCCATATCCCTCATCCTTGTTTTGTTTTCCTTCTCATATTTCGTGTGTTTTGTTTCTAGAATAAAGTTCTCTGGAGCAGGTATTTCCTCACCCATGCTCCTCTAGAAATGAGAATTTAACTTTGCTTCTGTACTGAGCTAATGAAGAATCAGCTTTGTCAAGCATCCTTCTTTCGTTTCCTGTTATAAAGTCTTCCGGTTTATACTAGAACACTAATAAAAGTCTCCTGCCACTGCTAATTTCAGAAGGCTGAAGCTGGTGCACACAAGGAACACTATCAGATAATTTGCTCTCCCTCCTACATTGACAAAATATAACACCAGTTTTATTTGTGTGCGATTTCCTGTTTTCAGCTGGAAGCATTTCACCAAATTTAAAACACACACCAGAAGAACTTCAACAAATATTTTTGTTTGGGTAGAAGGTTTCTTGTCCCTGGTGATTTTCCATCCTACTTTGAGGGCCAGCCTTTGAGCAGTATATTATCAGTGACAAGGCACAGTGGTTGTGGATAATGGGGCCAATTTTGCTCTCAGGCAACCCCAGTGACTTCATTGTCTGGTCTATCTGATGAGAGGGTAGAGGCTGGTAGAATGACTCATCAAGAAAAAAAAGAAATGGGAAAAAAAGCAAAGGCAGCCAAGACACAAGGCTGTCTCCTAAGGATAATTTAAATAGCAAGAGAGCTTGGAAATGCAGCAAGGAGCCAGAAATCTCTGCAGAATGGGGCTCAACAAAGAGCTGTGATGCTGTGATCCACAGTGTGGAGCCGAGGGGTTATTTAGCTTTGGCTTTTTTGTTTGTTTTGGTGTGTGGAGGGTGCATCTCTTTTTGGCTTTTCTTTCAATAAAGGCAGTCCCTTCTTTCTTGTTCCCAAAGAGCCAGTTTCTCCTCTTTCCTCTGAGCACCCAGGCCAAGAACAGGGAGATGCATTTAGCCCCCTTTCTGTGCATGTTAACTTGGAGCAACAGAAACTCTTTGTTAGATACAACCTTTTAAAGGCTGCTCATGAGCAGCAGGGGAGGGGGGATTCTGGTGAGACCCCACGTGCAGAGCTGCCCCAGCCCCCGGGGCCCAGCTCAGGGAGGACCTGGAGCTGCTGCAGAGAGCCCAGAGGAGGCACCAGGATGAGCAGAGGGATGGAGCAGCTCTGCTGGGAGGAAAGGCTGAGAGAGCTGGGATTGTTCAGCCTGGAGAGGAGAAGCTTTGGGGTGACCTCAGTGTGGCCTTGCAGGGCCTGAAGGAGCTGCAGGGAAGATGGAGAGAGTACAATTTCCAAGGGCCTGGAGTGGCAGGACAATGGGGAATAGCTTCAAACTGAAAGTGAGGATGTTTAGGTGAGATATTAGGGAGCAATTCCTCCCTGTGAGGGTGCAGAGGCCCTGGCACAGGTTGCCCATGGAAGCTGTGGCTGCCCCATCCCTGGAAGTGCTCAAGGCCGGGTTGGACAGGGCTTGGAGCACCCTGCCCAGGGCAAGTGGAATAAGAGGGGCTTTAAGGTCCTTTTCAACCCAAACCATTCCATGATTCTATATAACAAGTCTCTTCTATTATTACTTGATTCTCAGAAAACAGAAGGCCCCAAACAAGGTCAGGATCCCTCCTGCAATGCACTCTGCAAACCTCTGCTAGGAGAGAGCCCCAGTTCTTAAAGCATTTCAATAGATACATCAGTGAAACAGAGAGGAATAAAATGGCTCAGAGCCAAATTAGATGAGCAAGACATTTAAATTCCCAGTGCTCCAAGTCTCCTGCCCAGTGAACTTGGTTCCAGCTCCTCCCACAGAGGTACATGGCAACCTGGTGGGAGAAGCAGCCCAGGATAAACTATTCTGCCCGTCTCTAAAAACATTTTAAAATGTCTTTAGCCAGAACTGTCTGGTCACTAGAATCAGCAAAAAACTTAGGGAGCAAACTGCAATATTTTTCCCCTGAGACTGGGAAAAATTCTGCAAGTCTTACGTTTTCTCAGCTCATCCCACTGCATCTATTTACTCAACTCAGGAAGATTTGAAGGAACATGAGTAAAGGACTGGAAAATTACACTGAAAAAGAATCAGAGCAATTAAGCATCAGGAGAGCCAACGCCACAAGAAACAACAACAAAAAAGGAAAAATACTTGTGGGTACTTAGACTGATTCTAATTAATGTTTCAGTTTCTGAAAAACATTCCCAAGCTAAAAGTTGGTAATGTTACCTCAAGCCCACTTTAAATTTTTACAGTACCTTTATAAAATCCTGAAAATCAAGATTTTTAATGGGATTAGGAGTCAGAACAGGGACAGCACTGCTGAAAGATCGACAACAGAACATTCACAGTCTCAAAGTATCTGAGGAGTCATGCTCTAATGTGCAAGATGCTTGAGAACACACTGCTGATATTCTGGAGTTATTTAGATAATGTTCTGATTGTGGCTTGAAGTCAGTAATAACAAGCCATATGTTCACTTTTTCTGAAAAATTATTCTTTATTAATTCTATCAATAGTAACCATGTGAATTTCAAGGCAAAAAGCATATAATTTGTGCCTATGGCATTTGAATAAATTCCAGTTTACTTTAAAGGTCAGATAATACTATAAGGTCTCTTCAGAAGATTTCTTACTATAAATCTATTGGATACATCTCCAAACTTTATTCCATTTATTATTTTATGCACCAGTAATAGATACATAAATCTGCCTTGATTCAACTTGAACAAAGATTTGCCTCTACAGAATCCTCCTCAAAAAGGAGAGAAAATACTACATGAAACCCTTAGCTCCTGCCAACCCAAACCCTTATTCATTGGTTTTAGATGGAATATCTCAATTAATGAAGCTGGAAGGCCAGCTGCCCATTACCTTGGCTTTCATATGCAGATAAAATCATCCGAAAGGATGAAGAGAATCTATCCCAACATCTGAGAACCCAAGCACCTGGATTGGGTTTGGCCATACTGCCAGCTTGGGGACATAAAATCATGATAGCCCATGCAGGGGATTTTTCTACATCTCCTTCCAACCACTTTATGTTGAGAGAGGACCAGGTTAAGTGGTTTGACATATTTTATCTCATCCTCAAACCAGAATTCTACTACAGATAAGCAGATTCAGTTTGAAACTCAGTCCTTTCATTTAGAACAAAACCCAACAACAACAACAAAAAAACCCAAATAAAAATGCAGCACTTGGTGATAATCTCTCTGTAATCATCAAGGACACTTACTGTTTGAAAAATCTTGCATACCCAAAGTAATGATCCATGTAGGACAGAAACCCCAATGTTCTCAGCACTGTAAAAGACAATGCTTAACAAATAATAATAGTTATTACTAAGTCTTATGCACCACTGCACTTTCTAATACTGCCTTGAAGTGAAAAGGACACGATGATGTGATAAGAAAAGCTGTTCCCAGGCTATTTCCCTCTCTAATGGAATCCCCAGAATCCAGAAATATCAGACAAAACCTTGTTTGGGAACGTTTCCTATTTGTTTCTCACAAAATTAATTTAAAATTTATTTCAGAGATGTAACCCCTCACATTAATCTGACTCACAGAGTACACTGTGTGCCAAGCAGGACTGTCACACTGGAGATTCCCCTTCATTCCAAATCCCCAAGGACAAGGGTAGTGAGGCAACATGGGGAAACCACAGCTTTGTTCTTTATTGTGGCTGCCAGGTACCAGCACACAAGGCTTACAGGACAGCAAAGAGATTTCCTTCAGTGGGAGAATGAAAATCCTCCCAAAGCATTCAGGATGCAGGAAAACCAAGTGCATCTGTTCTACCAGCACAGACATTTGGTTATTGAACTACTGGGTACCTTCTAACAGAACACAGATTGGGGAATGTTGCAAAATCTGTATCAGCTCCCCATGAAGGCAGCAGGTACAGCCAGTGCTGTGGTCTCCAACAGGGAGCATCCCTCGTCCTGGGGAGGAGCAGGGAACGCTGTGTGGCCCCTCCAGACCCTGCTGTTTCCCGCACGGACACACAGACACAGCCGGACAGGCAGCAGAGGGGCAGCAATCGCGGGGATCACAAGGACACCGGGGACTCACAGGGACACCGGGCACTCACAGGGACACCGAGCACTCACAGGGACACCGGGCACTCACAGGGACACTGGGGACTCACAGGGACACCGGGCACTCACAGTGACACTGGGCACTCACAGGGACACTGGGGACTCACAGGGACACCGGGCACTCACAGTGACACCGGGGACTCACAGGGACACCGGGCACTCACAGGGACACCGGGCACTCACAGGGACACTGGGGACTCACAGGGACACTGGGCACTCACAGGGACACCGGGGACTCACAGTGACACCGGGGACTCACAGGGACACCGGGCACTCACAGGGACACCGGGCACTCACAGGGACACTGGGCACTCACAGGGACACTGGGCACTCACAGGGACAGCACACGTCGCCCACGAGTGACAGTGACAGTAACAAGGGCCGAGCGCGGGCGCTGGGGATGGGAATCCGAGGAGCCACGTGCTTGGCAGCGCACGGGAGTAGGGTGCAGATTAGCTCCAAGGTCAAATAAACATCATAAAACATTGCCTAAGCTGTCAATTAAAGAACAAACAAGCTCATCATAATTATACAAGATAATTGTTATCTGCTGGGTGTTAATTAGATACATTTTATCAGAGCTGTTGTCACTGAATGGAGAGTAAAACTGGTCAAAGTTAATTTTTTAATTGAAATTATTTCATAACCCGTTTTGTTCTTCCTTCAGATGAGACTAACATCTTGTTTTCCCGGGGTATGTTTTCTTAACTGTACTCCTAAGAAGCTTTAAATTTTCAAAATAAAATTACATTACTGTGTAACTAAGCTTAGCAAAGAAAAGCATGTGCAAAGAAAGATATAAAAATAAAAATTCTAAGCAGTATTTGCGCTTTAAAATGGAAATAAAAATAACTTTTCCCTACACAGTTTCAAAAAAGACAATGTCCCATTTAATTAATTTTGATTTAAATGGAAATCACAACACACTCCAAATGATAAATAAGGACTAAAATGCCTGAGACATCAGCCTGCAGGTACTGAGCAATGCAGGGGTAGATGTGGCTCAGTATCCAAGGCAAACACTTTCCTGAAGGGTTTCTCACTGCAGGAGACAGGCGTTGGATAGCGCAGGTGAGGGAGACAGGATGGGCTGAGAGTCCTGCACACAAAGGCTGCAGCCTCCCAGCACCCACTCCCTCCCCTGAGAGCAAGGATGTGAAACCACCTCAGAGGCACGAGGACGGAGTAAAAGCTGGAAAACGCACACATGGAGAAGTTCTGATCAAAGTCTGATTAATAAAGTACCAGGCTGAAATAAAAGTACAGAGAGGCAGAACAGCAGAGTGTCACACCCTGGCTTCCCCCATCACAGCAAGCCTCCCTCCATGCTTAATTCCTTTCCACCCTCAGAATTCACTGTTTATCTCTCCAGGAAACGGTTGCCGTAAGGTATCACTTTCTGGTGAGAAAAGACAAATGCCCAATATTTATTCAATCAATAGAAGTATTTAAATTTTCAGCCATCAGGGCAGGGGCCTTTTGTTCTCTATTTGTACATCACCAAATATAACAGGAACTTCCCGACGCTATTGTGTGGAGCAGCAGCAGTAAAGAGGAGGGTCAGTAGGCCGGCAGAAATACCAACCTACTTCGTTTCAGGATTGATTCATCATGAAGATAACCAACATTTATCTCATAAAATAAAGAACTCGATATCATTTGTATTGGTTTTAGCAAGAAAATACCAGAATTTTTTGAGGAGAACAGTGGCACAAAGGTTTACCACACACAGCCTAAAATAGTGTGAGAAAGGAACTGACTTCAGCTTGAATAATAGTCATTAACTCAAAACACTGGAAAATGCATTCCTTGTAAGAACAGAGCCACTGGAGCCTTGACCCAACCTAAACAAAGAGTAGCAGTTCACAGCTGTAGGGGACATACTGTGGGTATACACTAAGCTAAGGTTTAAAATATACTTGTGGTCTGCAGCAAACCTGGGGATTCCAGGGACTGTTGTGAAACGACATTTCAGGTTGCCTTCATTCCTCTCCTTGATAACAACATCTCTCTGGAGTTCTTTTATCATCTCTGCTTACGTTACTTAAGTCGCATGGTTCAGCTTTATACTGAAAAAGTTCAGCAGTGAAGAACTTTCAGAGCTATATATACATGAAATAGTAAATGCACTCACAGACTACTTCAAGCAATAGGGAGCATTTTCATGGCAAAAAGTGTTGTGGACAAATTCCAAAAAGTGCTTCTCCAATGCAGTAACAAAGTTCAACGTGACTCATGTGTGCAGGTAATTGATATTATTAACACAAACAGAAAATTTGAGGTCACTACTGGCAAGCAGTATAAAAACCAGGTTTGTTTTCTATGAATACTGAAAAGGAATTACAAGAAAGGAAAACTGAACAAAGATCAAGTTAAAGATTTAATATATACATGTATATTTAATATTCATCTAACAATGCCTCATTCATAGCTTATGCAACCCAAATGTATCACAGGTTGAAGACATTTCCTCTTGTTTCACAAGTTAAACATTATAATACAATGTCCTTTTTTCCTTCCTTTCTACATTAAATGTCTGTTATTGGTAGCAGCAGATACAGCTCATACTCAGGTGAAGAGCTGAGACCTTTCATATCTACAGAGTTAAGTGAACTCAGAAAAACTGCATGGAGACTTGGGGTAGAAACTATAAATCCTTTGAACTGTGCAGAACCAGACCCAAAGCTTAAGTGAAGATAATGGCATGATCCAAAGATTATTTAAAGCAATGAGAACCTTTCTCCTCCTGGATATCGAGAGATTTTGCATCAGCAAGATGAGAAGCAGCCAGACATTCCGATTAAAAAACTAATCTGGAGAGCAGACAGCAGAGGAGGGGACAGAAATAACAGCCAGCAGAGCCTGTTACCTTTCCAGATTCTTTACAAGTTTGGTCTAAAACAGAATTGCTCCTTCACACTTGGGCTTCTTGCCAAAGGAGATTTTCAGAGCTATTTGAGATAAGAGGCAGCAGGCATCTATCACAGGGCACCTGGATGTGCCCCGGGATGAGTCACTGCTAACGAGGCTGAGCGCGGTCACTGACGGGGAGGTGCCACGAGAATGGAGGAAGCCAAAGCCTTCACTGATGCCTCTGCCTCCCTTCCTCAGAATTCCTCTGGGAGCTCTGCTTCTGGTGGTCCAGTCTTCCAAGAGAGCGATACTGAAAAACGCCCTTTCTCCAGAAATGGCCACGTGTGGTGCTAGAAATATCCCTGGCACATCTCTCACGGTCAGGCAACACTTCCCATGACAGCCACCGAGCTCTGCAAAAGGCAGCTGAAGGGTTTCTACCTTCTCCACAGAGAATGGCACATTCCAGGGAGATGGGTGGACTCTCTCAGGAGAGTATTTTGTGTGCAAAAAACACTTTGAGAGCCAATCTGGAAGACACTCTGTATTTTTCTATCACAGTTGGAATAATGCAGGCAACTGAATTAAAGTCTTCAGAGCAGGGGACACTAAGGTGTTTTAGCAGCAACAGTTTCTTCCCTTTTTCTCCTCCTATTTAAAACCCCTGTCTTAAATGCCATCTCTTTGACCCACTCAAGAAAAGATCAGTTACTCTGCTGTCCTGAAAATACACCTATGTACCAGATTTCTGGAAATTCTGCAGCACTGTAATTTCTATCCAGAAACCCAAGAACATGCAAAGACAGAAACAAACACTTGAGCTCCAGAGCTCACTTGGAGACCCTGACATTTACAGAAGAGGGAAGATACAGCTGTAACCACCAGTTTTGAAGGCAGCATCAGGGAAATCAATAGCAGACATAAGATGCCACCTTAGCACTGCACACATTGCAACAGTGAAAAATCACCTATTTAGTGCTGATGGAAACCATTGCAGCCTAAACAGTATAAATGTGGCTGGTTTTCTGCTAATTCAATAGCAGCAAATTTTTCATGTCCGTGACACACACAGGATATCAAACCTTTCCCAGAGATGCTGTGAGGGGAAATCTGAGTTACCATTTGCCTGCACAGGGCTTGGAGCACCTCCACTGTCCTGCTGCTCCATTGCATTTCTCCTTTCTCAGTAGCTGGTGAGCTCCTAGGAAAGCAGCTCCAGTGCCTGTCTTTAGGGAAGAGAAGCCCAGCGGGTTGGTGTCAAACACAGCCAGGCTGGGACAGGTACAGAGCACCTCGAGGAGAGCAGAGAGGAGATCTGGAGAGTGTCACACCCAGCCCGTGCTTTCCTGGTTGGTGAATGAAACCCAGAACTGCCTTAACAAATGATGTAAGGGTTATTCTTGTCTTCTCAAAGTGGGATTGTTGCAGGCTAAGTTTTACATGTAACATTTCAGTCCACCTGTGCAGCGCTGTTAATTTTTTTCCATTGGATGTTTAACATAACACCTACCTCATGCTCCACTAATTATGATTTCATTCACGCCATTGCCTCCCTATTCATCAGCATTGGTGGCCATTAACGTGACCTTTAGCACGACCACGCTGTAATTAGGTAATTCTGTTATTTTGGAATGCTACTGGAAGGCTTCCCCACGCAGAACTTATTTCTGCTGCAGGACGATGGCAGTGACCTGCAGATGGACTGGCTGATGAGAAGGTGACTCAGCCTCTTTGCAGTTTACAGACTAAGTTCACAGATTTAATTGAACATTTGTACAAAATAGAAGAATTCAGCGCATTGTACAATAGATATTGTTTAGTCTAGTGCACTGATTTATGCTCAAGTGGGATAAAATCTACATTTCGTCTTCTCTATTAGAGCCTCCGAAATACTGCCAAGAACTACTTCTTGGAATAAAAATGAACATTTGTTCTCATGTTTGCAATTTTTTTTATTCCTTTCACTAGCAAATCATCTGACTATTTTATTTAATTCTTTGTTCTATTTTTAGGAACATTGACAGAAAATTCAAATCATGTAAATATTTCTCCAACTCTTCTCCTCATTACATTTGCTTTGGGAATGATTTGTCTTATTGTCTTTATGACTCTTTCCCCATTTCTTCATAAAAGCTACAATTAAGCAGGCACAGAATAATAAAAAAGGCAAGAAACCAAACCAAAAGGCCCATATGGCTAAAATTGAAAACTGAATGCCATAAACCAGGCGACTGTGAAGAGCTCCCGACCAGCCCAGTGATTTCAGGATGTTTGCATGAAGCTTATGCCAAACAGTCCAGAAGAGGAAAAATGAAGAAAATTCAGTCGTGGGAAATACAAAAGCAGAAAAGGGATAAAGCTTTTGAATAAAGAATTTAAGACACCCAGTTCATCCAGTTCTGCTCCCTCTTCCTTACCCAGAACCAAGGCCCATTCAGATATTCTGAATACGGAATGGGCAGCGCAGTTATGTTGAACCAGTCTGCAGAATTCTAAGGACTATAAAACAATTTCTGTATTGGGTGTTTGCTGTCTTCAGGGTTTCTCCTTTGACTGATGAAAACATCATCAAGAAACTTTTCACTGATGGTGTATTGGCACACACAGGGCACGAGTCAGTGCAAAGGACATGAAGAAATGAAATTAAGTAGACAGAAAACTCCAGGTTTCTCCCCTGTCAGACCGCAGTCCCATGAATACAAATGTTCAATGAGCAGAATCTATAGGGAATATTTACATGCTAAGTTGTAATATTTTTCCTTCTCTCCAAATCATAAAATATCTGCCTCAAAACATAATGCAGAGTTTAAATATAGTTTAAATAAATATGTTTATAAGTATACATATTTCATTTGCAATGAAAAGGAAGAAGTAACAATAAGCTTGTGTGTGCTGCTACAAAAGAGAGATTTAAATTAATTCATTTTCTAAATCTAGACCCCAGGAAAATACCTGAATAACACAGCAACAACTTTTGGATGATCCATTGCTCAAGAGATGGATTCAAGGTGCAAAATTGGTATTTGAGTCATCATGTCCAAAAAAAAGCACATCTGAGGCATTTGGAGCTTTGAGCCTCATTTAAGGCCTCCCAGTTGGGAACAATCCCAAATTTCAGTCAGTTACTCCACTGGCCTATAAGCACCTCTGAACTACCTTTATTGAGACAATTAATGTGTATATAAGCAAGTTCCTTGTTATAACAGAGCATTTTTGAGAGATAAAGGTAGATTAAAACATTGTACAACTTCCTCACTTGAGTTTTGTCCTGAGTCAGTCAAAGTTTGTCCAAAAAAAAACCCCATTTTTTTTCTGAGTCATAGCCAAACATCCTTCCCACGGGAGAGGCCAAAAAAGGGGTTTCTCATCACTTGCTGGGGTGAGTGACAAGAATTACGTGACTAAATGGGGATTTGCTTTCTGAACAAGACCCACTTTCTCCATTCCTCCTGAAGGAACAAAGACATGCAAGAGCCTACTTCTTTGTGGTGTTGCCAAATAGTGGAAATTTATCATCTTAATTAAAGAAACAAATTGCCAAAAACAAATATTATTTTCAGACGGATTTCTCTGTCTTCTGTGAAAATTGTCTTTTTACATTTCAAATGAGTGGAAAAATCAGATTATACATTTGAAAAAGCCCCAGGGCAACTATTAGGAGAGATAGTGGAGCTCTGAACTTTCTCCTGCAAAACACACCTGAAAGACTTTCTAATTTCTCAGCATGCTGACAGTATTTAAATTCCTGTCTTACTGAAATATAGGCAAAGCTGAAGCTCTAGCCTCCAGAAAATAAACTCTTGTTTAATAATGTGATGGGTAAATGCATCCAGGAAATGTCACAAAATAAATCTGAGATAAATTAAACAAAACTGACTTCCTTTCTCTGTCAGATGCCTCTAATTTTGGCAGTTTGGGGCAACAAAGGAAAGCAGGCAAGTAGTTAGAATTGAAAATGTCTGTTTAGCAACAGTGCTACAAAGAACAAGTAGCACATTTCCAAATCGGTAACCCAACAACGCCCAACCTGGATCCTCTGGCTACACCACCCACAAATCCCCCTTGGCTCCAGCCAGAAGTACATTATTGCTTCTCCTTGTTTACAGCATTCCTATCGCTCAGGAACAGCGGGGCAGGAGGGCTGTGCAGAGAACACCAGAGGTTGTATTCACCCTTCCTCTCCAATGCCAGATCCTTGCCACTCCCTGTCTTTCAGAGAAGCTTCCTACAAACCATCTGCTGAAAGAACAGAACATCAGGGTAGAAGATAAACTGTCACCAACACCAGATGTGTGGAGTTACAGGTCACAGAACCATTAAAATCGTGGTAGCCATGGTTCTTCATTAGCAGTGAATGCAGAGAATTGGCAATCAAGACTCACACAGACTGCTGATAAACAGCCTTGTAAAATAAAACAGATTAATATAATATGTGGGGAAACAGGAGCATTTAACAGGAAGGGTAATTTGGGGTCGGAGCAAAATATGGAGAACTGAGACTGCAGTCTTTCTCTGTGTGATAACCAAACTTCTCCTGCTCCTTGTTTTCTCCTGAGGTGCCTGGCTCACTCTCCTCAGCAGAGCTGCATTCCCTTTGCCCACTGCTCTCCACTGTGGGTCACACAGGCTTTGTCTGAGCAGGGCTGGAAGCCACCAGAGCTCCAGAGGTGGGACCTGCAGGCTGCTACCTGAGCCTGTCACCTTTTACAGATGAGCCTCCCAGATGGCTGAGCAGATGCTGCCTGAAATAAGGAAACAATTATCTTTGCACCTGGCTGAGTCCTTTAGATCTTGCTAAGAGACAGATGACCAAGCATGAAAATATGCCGAATAGTGGCCAAGAATATTTAAGGATTAAACATAAAATTTGCCTAAGTCCTGTGGGTAAAGATGATTTTTACTTTTTTGCCAGATTCCCTCTGGATATTGTAGGGATGCCTGCTCATGTACCACTCTGACCTTAGTCACTACTCTGGACTGGGGTTTCATTTCTTTCCAAATGCTGCTCTCACCACAGTCACGTGCCCTTTTGGGTATGCCACACTCAGCAATACATTTTGGGTGAGGGTGGGAAAAAAATAAAAAAGTCAAATGAAAAGATAAGTGGGGATTAAGAGAAAATACTTATCCATTGAAACAATGCAGGGTAAAAAAAAGAACTCTCAGCCAAGCTCTGCCCCTCTAGAGACTTGAAGAATGTGCTGTTTGTGTTTAGCTCACTGCAATTACCCATTTTCTAAATAATACGATTTCAAGCCTTCTCCCCACTCACTGCTTTCCTCTAATATCTTTTTGAGTCCCCACTCTTAATGCCTCTGTGGGAGCATAGAGGTGATGCTGAATGCAAAAGAGACAATAAGTACTGCAGTGCTGGACCGACAGGATGCAATTCCATCCATTCAGCTGACAGGTATCTCATCAGGCACGGGATGATTCCGGCCGTCCAGCCCTCAGTGAGCCATTCAGTGGGCAGGCTACAGGTAATATTCCCACAGCTCTTATTTTAACCTGTGGGGCTGCTTCATCAGGACCTTAAACAGCCATAAATGGGACGAGGAAGGTACCAACAGTAGAAAAACAACAGCAAATGAGAACAGCCTTTCCAGCAGGCTACTTGGTGAGGGAGGGTAAAAAAAGGATCTCTAAAGTAGCATCAGCTTTCCCTTATAAATAAATCAATTACAGCAAGATGTTTTGCTCCCCCATAGCACCCAACATCTGGTAGGGGATTTTAAAAAAACCCCAAAAGTTTTCACAATCACCCTCGAGAAAGGAAATATCACCTTCTTCACATGGATGAAGAAAGAAAGGGGGCAAAGAATGATGTCCTCAGGATCACAGAGAATAGAACAAAGACTAAAGAAAAACACCCAGAGTGTGCTTGTTCAGCACTGGAGGAGTTCTTGGAAGCATGAGATAGTTCCATGTGTTATGATCACAGAGCTTCACATGGGGGAAAGGAGGGGATGGGAAAGTCTCAGTGCTTCCCACAAAAACCCCCACAGTAACAAGCCTGGGGAAGGAGTTTTCCCAGAAGACTTCTTCCCACATCACTTATTTGAGAGGGTGGGACATCAAACCTCAAAATATGCAGCTTGACCTGACATACTTGTTTTTGCACAGAGAGACAAGGCAGCTGCCTGCTAAAGGCATCCTGTTACTGCCATGCAATTCCAGAAGTTTATTTGGAGGGTTTTCTTAGCCAGCTATCTCCATACCAATCTTCCAGTGTCTTGTTACGGGAGGAGAACTAGGGCAAGGGAGCTTTCCAAAGGGAGGAAAACCCCCTGGGGCCTGATTAGTGGAAGACATTGCATGCCCCATGTGGTTTCTTCCTCTGTGGGAAGAGAGGAATGCAGCTGCCTTATGCACCAAAAGTAGAGTCCTGAGGGCCAGGTAATCTGTGTTTATCCTGTATTTGACACTGACACCCTGTCCCAGGAAGCAGATCCCTGAACCCCAGGGCAGGTGGTTAGAACAGAGGATCCTTAAGGTCCCTTGCAATCCAAACCATTCCCTGATTCTATGACCCTCAGTTTTCTCTTTGTCACCTCCATGAGCTGCTTCACTGCTATGAAGAAATGTAAGAATAACAGTGGTAAAGCCCACTCAGAATGGGAAAGCATTAACCATTATCCTGAGCTTTCTGTTCAGTTCTGCAGTTGCCCAAGGTAGGTCACAAAACGCCTGTTTCCCAAAGCAAATGAAATGAGGAAATTCCTCATCTCTTTCTTGAGTAATGATACCAATAAATGCTACACCATTATGTACTAAATCAGCATAACCCTTCACGGCTCATGTGTCTTGGAAGCGTTTATTGAACCTGTTTTGAACTGAAGAGGACTGCGGCACTCTCGCGAAAAAGAAGGGAGGAAGGAGAGGTAGAGAGACCAAACAAATCCAACTTATTTTAACAAATAACTGCTCTAATCTCGCAATGATTATTCAGGAGAACCTCTTCTTGCTTCTTATTTTGGCTCCAAATAAGAGCCAGAAACTTTGAGCGAGGAGGAGCTGTCTATACGAATGCGTGATTTTTAAAAGCCCAGCCAAGTGCGTAAGAGAAGCAAGGCAACTTTAGCCTCCAGAGAAATAACCTTCAAATCGCAATTTGACAAACAATATCAAAAACTATCAGAGAAGCAAGAGATCTCGCTGACTGCAGTGTTTTCATTCCCTTCTCAGCAGTGTGACCTCATCACAGTCGCACTCGCACAGAATCCTATTACTGCTGCCTCAGCTGCAGAGCTGCAAGACAAAGGAAGGTTACAGACATCACTCCCCCCTGCGCCTTGCTAATCAATAGTTTTTATCTAATTTCTTTGCTTCAAGATACAGGAAAACAAGGTGCTGCATTTGAAATGGAAGGCTGGGAATAACTGAGCTTTGTGGAAATCAATACAAAATAGAATAGCTGACAATGTCATCCTGCTGAAACACTATGAAGACAGATTTGAAGTTCCTCTAATTATCTAGATGTTTGTATTTTTAAACACTGACTTAATGTCTGCAGAAAAAAAAAAATTGGCTTTATTTAATAACCGTTGTGGTTTCAGAACTTTTTGTGCCACTGGTTAGTCTGCTCAATTTCCTTATATTTCCAGTCTGGATGGAAGCTTCCCTTTTGGTGTCAATTTAGGACTCAGCATGGAGCAGCTCTGTTAGCTTGCTGCATTTAGGGAGGTAATTTACACATGGCAGCACAGTGGGCTGAACCCTGGCTGGCAGGGATCCACGCAGCCCAGGTGATGGACAGGAGTTACTGCAGTGGACACACTTTTTTCCCATTCATCTAAATCCTGGGTAATTTTTAATAACCTCACATTACTCAATTTCCTCACATTAGCTAATAAGAAACATGAAAGCCCTGCACTATTTAAACTAGAGCCAGGAGGATTAAGAAATCCCCTAAAAGTCAAAGAAGGAGCCCACAGATACTTAACTCCAAAGAGGGCAAGAAGCCAGAGTTAAGAGATGTAAACCCATCTCCATTGTGAAATGGAAGTGCCAATATAAAGCCGCTCCTGCCTCTCCCTGAGCACTGAAAGGCTTCTCTAAGCTAAAGCACATCAGAGAGAATTGAAATGAGCGCTGCTCAGCCCCCTCCACTTGCCTTAGTGCCTCTCCAGAGTCTTCCATGCAGCTACCAACACCACCAGAACCCCTCTCCTGTTCCCCTCTCAGACTCTGAGAGTGCTCCCGTGGGAAGCCACCAATTCCTTCCAGCCCTGCACTCAGGAGAGGCAGCTGCGTTCCTGCATCCTCCCTGCCCCGGGGGGAATTCACACCTCCCAGCCAAACCACTCTGCGCTTCCACGTCTCCTCACTGGGTTCCAACAGCCCGAACACAAAAGAGGCAGCAGAAGGGACCTTGGAGTAGAACGCAGGCTGTGCTCAGCTAAACCCATCCCAAAAACGCAATGCAAGCACCAACTACCCCGTGGCGCTGCTTCACTGCAGATTCCGGTCTTACTTTGGAATTTTGGGAGTTTGGTCTGGAAGGGGTTGTTTTAACTTAAGAATTTAGCTATAGAAAACTCTGAAACTCATTCGGGTTTACGGACTTGCTTCTGTTTAACAGGTAAACCATCTTTTCTGTAATGAACTTCCATAAATCTGCCACAAGACGGGTTTTTAAATAAAAATATAATTTTAACGCAATGGGAAATTGCTCACTTTTTGAACAGTAATCATTTCTCTCCCTCTTACTTCTTTGTGCACCATAGAACTGCTAAGTTGAAAGCCGGACATTGCACAGCGCAAGAGTGAAGACAGATAGATGGATGGATAGATGGATGGATAGATAGATAGATGGATGGATAATCACTAAAAAGTCCAAATCTGAGCTGCAATAAGGCAAGAACTGCTTAATAACTTGCTTGTACAGTTCCTTGGCTGATGTTTCAATACTAACCTGGCAGGAAGATTAGCTGCTTATCCAGGGAAAACTACCAACGCAAGCAATTCCTATTTCCAGAAAAACAGTAAATTCAATTTAAATTTGGTGAAGTTTCAGATTGAAAAAAGGGAGACATTTTTCAAAGTGTCAAAACATTTCATGTTGACATTTTTTATCTATAATGTTTGTTTCAGAAATGCCAAAAAGCTTTCATTTTGACATTTTCCCAATTGAACTTTTTTTTTCAAATTGGCATTTTTCATGTAAAAGTTCAGGTAATGTTTAAAAAATGAACCTCCTTTAAGCTAAAAAGCTCAAAATTTCAGTTCAGGTCAAATAAAATTTCTCCCATTGATCAAGTAGAACTTTAGTGTTTCCCAAAAAGATCACTTTTGTTTGAACTCAGAGTTTTTCTCAAGTTTTTTATTCATAAAAGAAAGAGAAGTTTTGCCTGAATTTATAAACATCATGTTGATTTTTAATAGATTTCTTTGGTTTTCATAGATGTCATGGCCAGGTTCACAAATGGGTTCTTGCATCTTAATAAATCGTTGTGAACTGCAATTATTTTAGAGGTCCAGGTGCACCTTTTAGCCCATCACAAGCATGAGATAAACCAGGTAATTTCAGCTTCTTTAGCTAACGTTTAGGCAAATTTATTTTGTATTTGCAGCGGGCTAAAATTTTTGCTAAAGATCGTTCACCAGCAGAGGGTTCAATTCACACACATATCTGGGACTTGGTCTTGGCTGGGGAACAGCCATGATTTTTTATTTATGGAGCTTTATTAAAACTTAGGAAAGGAGCCTAAATATTTTTCCTGAAAGAACATCAGCCAAACAAAATTACGAGCTGGAGATCTGGAGATGGATTAGATCAATTAGGAGATGAGCTGGGACAATGCACTGAACGTTGAGATTCTGCAGCTCCAGCAAGTTCAAGATCAGTCAAATATTTCCTATGCATTGTGTCTGATTTATTTTATATTAGGGTGTGTTATGAGCTGGCAAAAGCAATCTGAGCTCTTCGTGGGGCTCACGGACACATTGCCCTCTGTGGAGAGTAGATCGAGTTACAGATGTTTGGAAAAGGTCAATCCCAACATTTAGTCTTTAAATGGGGGGGTGGGAGGGTGAGGAGAGCCGGAAGATAGGAGCTCAAACATCTTGAATCACTGGACAAATATTACAATAAACTACCAAATATGCTTTTATAAGCATCTAAATTTAAAAAGAAGATGAGGGCGAAATTTAACATCATCCAGGGATTTGTCAGCATCAAAGAGGGAGGTCCTACTATTTTCCTCCCTTCTCTGAATTCCTACTGCTTACTTTAGAGTTGGTCCACCTCTTCTTGATGGACCAGCTCTGCTCCAGATAAGGAAAAAGGTGCAGATTCCATATTTATTTATATTAATAACTTCAATTTTTCATATGGTATCTTGAAAGTAAATGAAGAAAACATAGTCAAGATCGAAAAAATTAATTAAAAACTGGTCATAAAATCTTCTGTAGGTACTGATGATCAGTGGAACGATACGTGTGGTGCAATTGTTCTTCTGGCACTAAGCCAATGTTTTCATTGCTTTTGGTGATGAGAACACACCAAAAATGCTGCAAAGACATGAGAATGTAAAAGGATTTTGACAAACTGGTGAAGTGGAATGAACAAGCGTTCAATAAGGAGAGGTGGAAGGCTCTACAGGTGGGCACAAACACAGGCAGAAGACTCAGTGGGGGAGCAAACAAGCATCCAGGTGTTCCTAGAGAGCACCAGCTGAGCAAGAAACAGCAACATCACATGAATTTTTGGAAAGTGGAATCACTTCTGGGACATGGGAGGCAATCCCTCAGATCCGGTGATCATTGGAAAGGCCTCACCTTGAGCCCTGCAGTCAGTGTGGCGCTTCCAGAAGGCTGTGGACACTGGGAGAGAACACAGATGAGCCCATGAGAGAACCACAATTCAGGTGCATGAGGAAACCTTGATGGAAAGTAGAGAGGGTGAGATGGGAGGAAGATGCAAAAGCAGTTTAAGCAAAGGTAGATCACCAGAAGATAAACTGTTCCTCATGTCCCTGTTTAGCCGGATGAGAAGTAAATTGCAGCAAGGAATGTGCCACATGAACGCAAACTATTATTAATTAATTCTCATTACTAATTTATTAGTACCATACAGCGTGTCTGCCAACATTCCATTAAACACTGCCAGGCTGTGGGTACTTATGGTTAGTTACCACTCCTAAAGTCCTCCCCAGGGACCAATTCTGGCCATCAGCCAGCTGGTGTAGTCTTCCTTTAATTTACAAGTTGTCCCACTTGTCCAGACCTATAAGGAAGGCGTTCTACATGTTTAATGTTGGACTAGGAGTTTTATGTTCCCTTTGGCTGTCTATTTACTGAAGGGGAAGAAGAGACATGACAGCTGTAAAATTCTTCAGGAGCTGGATGAAATTGTTTGGGTGCATCCTGGCCAAAGGAAGCATCAGAAGTGGCTCAGGATTTGGGCTCTGCTGGAGCAGTAGAGCAGTGGGAGCACTTTCAAACTGCAACTTGATTGATTGTAACTAACTGATTTTCATCTTAATTAATGGCAGTCTCAACAGAGGGGAGTTTTGTTTTTCCAAAGAATGCCAGTTAAATAAAAATCGGTTACAAGTATTTGTCTCAGTGCCTCCTCTGGTAGATGTTCGAAGCAGAGAAAGAGAGAAGTAACAAATCTTTGTGCCTGAGCAGAAACGAAGTTTTGGGACACAGAGTGTCAGAAACCTACTTAAGTCTCAGTGAAATTTCATTGGTAGTTCTAAGCCTCAGGAAGAAAAAGAGATAAAAATCAAAAATCAAAATCCGGAATTGCATTAACGCTCTGACTTATTCTATAATTAACTTGTGGCATACTCTGACTCAAGGAGTCAAGGGGTTAAGAGCCTATGCAGTGTAACAGAGAACCAGTTCTATGGGTAACACAAACATTAGTCAGGATCAACATCTGTAAGGAACATCTGTTCCAGACACTGATTACTTGCACCTTTCTCCCACACACCATCCTATCCAGAAACAAGATACTCAAAGTGGGAAAATTTTTCATGTCCAATCTCTTTTCTGTGAAGAGGAAGAATCCAGCAGGAATGACACATTAATTTTTAATGACTGTTTCATTTTGAATAAAACTTCAGAGTTCAAAAAGGATTATTACAAATCTCTACAGGAAACAGCCCCCTTTTCAGTTTGAGGTCAGTTTTTGTTTCTAAGGTTTTAAATATTGGTTTAAAATGCACTTTTAAAAAAGCTCAAAGTAGAACATCAAAATTACACTCTCCAAAGAAATGAAAGCTTCAAAAATTTCATGCCAGTGAAAATTTGAAAAAACAATTTCAAAATACCACAGAATTTAATTTCATTCATTTCCCATTCAAGTATTGCCAGGAAACCCAAACCATCACATTTCTACCATCTCTAAAAATACTGGAGAATTCTCTGTGGTTGTGATTCATTAAGGCAATACCCACATAGCTGTGGGCAGAACTTGTCTCACCTAGTCTGAGACACTGACAGTGTTGAAATCCCTGTCTGAGCGAGTCATCACAACTTCCTTTAATATCAGTGGTAAGAACCTTGGGTGATGCAACTCTTTTTGATGGTAGGCATCTAAAATAGGTCAGAGCATTCAACTTCTCTCCATTGACAATAAAGGGAATCTAGATCAGATGGAGAACTTCTGCTTGTTGATGTCTTACACTGAGCATTCACGTTTTATAAATGAAGCAGTTTTCAGACTGGGAATCAGACTCAAAAGGGATCACACAGCATCTGTTAAGACAAGCACAAGGAAGACAATGTCTACAAGAGACATTGCAGAATGGATTCTCTTCACCACCTACCGAGTGTGACCTGGAGGATCTTCTCCAGGGCACTTGCAAGGCCATCTGCTTTCTCTTCTGTTGTGTCTGCTTTTTATTTGTTGCTCAAGGCAAAGATGTGTAGGTGTCTTTGATAGTTTTGCTTTCTGTAGCCCCAAAGACTTCGGCACAGAAATAAGATTTCACTTAGACGTTGAAAAGAGAAAATGTGTGAAAGAGATTGCAATGATGTTCTCAAGGTTGTTGGATTAACTTCCTGTTGCTATCACTGACAGTGATTTATCCTGGTTGTTTAAATTCTGCTGGTAAACACGACGCACTGAGGTCGGCTGTGCCTCATTGTGCTGAGACAGAACTTTCCAAAGCCAAGCATGAATCTCTTTCTTTCTCTCAGAGCTCTGTGGACTGTGTTTTTAGTAACATGTCCAAGGAAAATAAACCTTTCCACTTGGACAAATATGTGTAGGTCACTTACTGTTCTACCATACCTCTCTGTTGTAACTGTTTAAGTTCCTTAAACATCACAATTGGAAGAATCCAGCTTGTGCACAGGAAGCAGGATCTCCACTTAATAGGTGGGAGTTAGTGACATGGACTCTTCTACCTCAGGGTCATTTACTTGACAGAGCGTGTTTGGACTTCCCAAGGAACTAAGGATTCTGTCCTACGAATTTAGCAGCTGGTACCATGGAATATCTGAAGCCACTTCTTAGGATGTATGAACACAGCATTCCAGAATTCTACGAAGATAATTTATTTCTTTCCATGTGATGGGTGTTACTGGCTAAAGCAAAAGGAAGGAAAAGCCGTAGTGAACTGTGCTACAAAAATACACCCTGAGGATGCAGCGAAGGAAAGAACACAGTGAGTGATGGAGCGGTGAAAGGCAGGAGCTGGCAGTGGAGCAGGACACTGGTTCCACAAAGCACAATACAGTGAAAACGTGGTTATCCTGCTGCCGACGTGAGCTGGCTCAGATGGAGACAGGTTGGCCACAGCTCCTCCTGTGGAACAGCCAATCCACCACCGTAATCAAGATTTATTTATCTGACGCCCAAATTCTCTCATCAACATGAACAACAGCAACAGCAAGAAGTCAAAAAATCCCTCTAAAGCCTTTTGATGGTTTTATCATCCACAATATCAAAGGAGCTATTGACAAGGAAAACCTTCAATTAAAGTATTGATGTGACACAGGGGCAAATGATTAAACTCATCAAAATAATTCAAAACGGGTTTCGGTTTTTTTAAGTTTATGAAGTAAAATTTTTTTAAACCTCTCATTCTTCCTGTCATTGAAGTGCTTCTCTCATAAACTCAGGCAAATTGCCCTCTGCAGGAAACCAGAGCATGCTCTCCAATGCTCAGAGCTCAAGTAACTCTGGTGCTCAGTAGTGCCAAGGAATCTGAGGGGTGGATCAGAACTTGTGTCCTGTAAAGTCATACAGCAAAATGACAAAAGTGCTCCAAAAAAATCCTTGTCCTGTAAGGATTCTCTGCTGAAGGATTCATACTCAAATTCAAGTCAAATGAATTATCCAGGTTTCAGGGACTGTTTCTTTGGAATGCACAAGTCCATTTCAGTCCAGTTGTGGTGATGGGAACTGGACCTGCAAGCCTTGCTATGTCCAAGGTCACGAGAAAGGGAGAAGCTGCTTCCTAAACTTTTCCAGCCAGAATCCAGGAGGGATCATTCTGTCTTTGGTGAATTATAAATGATGTTTGGCACCACTTCGAGCAGGACGGAGCCTAATACCCACAATCAGCCAAATCTGCCAGCAGACACATCACATGAATTTGCATTGAAGCTTAGTTGCCTGGGATTTTTTTAATGGAGAACATAATCAGCTCACTATATATTCTCCTTGTGTAACCATCTATCCATCATCTACAATATGCACAGCTATAAAAGCACAAACCAGATTGTCATTGTTATTTTTTGAGAAAACATTTCTTTGTTCAAGTGCAAAGCTTTGTCTCCTTCAGTTGAACTGGGTTTTAGTTATTCTGAAATCTGACTTTATAAAAACCTTCTGCAAAAGCAGATAAAATGAAGGCTCTCTCTGTGTAGGAGTGATTAGTATTCTGTAGTGTCGCAGTACATTTTCATACTGATTTTTTGTGTGTTTTTTCCCCATCAGAATAGTACACTTGTGGGCTCTACATATCTTAATATAGATTGAAGATAACATTTTTTAAAAATCTACACTTGGGCCCTTTAATTTTTTGCAACTTTTGAAGGAGGATTATTCATTTTAGGAAATAAAATATGAGCGACTATATGAAATCAAACAGTGTTTGAAAGGAAGGCTGGAAATATTTCATTCATATAGGGTTTCCTCATTACAGGTGGAGAAGTGCTTGGGAATGTAAACACTGCATGGTTTAATTGTTTCTGTACGTTAGTGGAAAACAGGTATTTCCTAATTATTCAAAATTAACATACTGACAAGGACACAGCCTTGCAGCTACACCCAGAGCTCCTCAGCAGTGCTGAGCGCCCACTGCCCCTCTCCCTGCCGTCCCTGGGCGCTGGGGTTCCTCAGCTCTGTGGAGAACTGGGATTTAATTGCCTTGCAGTGCATAAAACCCCCCAGAAGATGTAAGACCCCGTGCCAGAGCCTGGGCCTCATGAACAGCACTGGATCATTCGAGTGAGTACAGCATCAAGACCTGAGCAAATATTTAAACCAGAAACAACTTCAAGCAAGCGCACAAAGGGATGTTCGAGTTGGCCTGGGCCAAATGTCAGGGAAACAGATTTGAAAAGAAAAAGCCCACACAGACAAAAAAACCATTTTCATGACTTCGCTACCTTTTGAATCAGATGCCTCTAAAATCAAAAATCAGACCTTTTTCTCTTCTTTCCCTGTGTGTTTTATCATACGACTGAAAGGATTTGTATTTCAATTCTTGTTGCCCTTGATCAGTGACTTGCTTTCTTATTTTCTTTATGGATATTATATACATAAGCAGCTGTGTTTCACCATTCCGTTGACTCCAGCATTACTAATATGCTTAGTGATAGGCACGTGCTTAATTACCAAGGAGAAAAGAGACCTTAAATAGTTCCCTGATATAGGAAAGCTGGTTTAGGTTAACTACAAATGTGATTTGCCTTTTGGGAATCTTGGTCTCACTTCCATGACTGAGGGCAAACCATAATGGAGTAATGGACAGATAATGCACTTAACTCCCATTTTTTAAAACAATATTGTATTGATTTACCTGAAAATCTCAAGTCTGTGGATTTGCTCTCTAAAATGCCAGCCAATAACTGTGTTAAAAGAAAAAGTGGGGGGATACAACACCAACATTTT
Source organism: Gymnorhina tibicen (assembly GCA_013399875.1). Classification (NCBI taxonomy): domain Eukaryota; kingdom Metazoa; phylum Chordata; class Aves; order Passeriformes; family Artamidae; genus Gymnorhina; species Gymnorhina tibicen. The sequence continues at coordinate 795,671 of VXAZ01005564.1, read as the reverse complement.
ACTGTGAAATTTTAAACCTTTCCAATTTTTTTCCTTTCTAAACCTCCTTTGTCTCAGAAGATGGCACAAAACAAAGCCAGAAGCATTTCCTTGGCAGACCAATGGGAAACACGGAGAGAGAAGAAAGGCAAAACAGGGACAGCCCAATTTGTGTCACAGCTCACTACATTACAGCATGTCTGAGCCCTGGATTTTCTCTCTGTTCATGCCAGTACTCCTTTGATGATTACTTTATCTGAAAAAGATAAGACATTATGAATTTGATTATGGCATCACTCCACGTGGTTTGACAGGGCCTCAAGCACATTGGTAAATTGCTGTCTGAGCAGTTCCATTATTATTACATGGCATGGCTCACAGTTAAGGACTAAGCTGGAATAAATATAGAATTTTAAAAAATGATAACAGTCACTCTTAGCCTTTAAAGAAATTACTCCTTTAGAGTTACAGTGTCTTCTCATTACTTTCAATGTCATTCAGTTAAACATTAATAATTGCTGGCCTGTGCATAACCTGCAAGCTCAAAGCACTCCCAGAGCCCAGCCAGCTCTACAATGTTGAAATGTCATTTTTGACCATCTTTGTAGAATTTAATCAGTACTTAAACTGTACAGGACTGACAAGGAGAACTGTTGATGGCAGTTGCTTTGAGACTGCTCATATAATTTTCAATCTGAATTTTATGACTGCAGTATTTTAAGCAGAACAGTATAGTAACTGTAATTTTAACAAGAGGAGAATTTTACTGGGTTTTTTTCCTATGCATTAGTCTGGAATTCCACGCACTTAATAGTCTCTTAGTTTAAAGACCTCGGTCTTGGTACAAAAGAAAAACAATGCACGCTACAGTTCAGAGTAGGTCATCTGAAGAGCAAGCAAATACATCACTTCATTGTCAGTGCAAGTTCAGAAAAACCTATCATTATTATCATTATGCCCTAAAAACACAGGATTTTAGTCAGAGGGGAGTCTATGGAATTCTGAGGTGGGACCATTAAATTTCTTTCTGACCACTCAGAGACATTAGAAGTGCAGGTGGGGAGAAGGTTTGTGGAAGACCTTACAGGATAAATGGATGGTCTCCCACTGGAAGAGGAAAACTCTTTGAAAACAAGGTTGGTTAATTTTATCTCATAAGTTTGCTGTAGTTTACCTGAAGAAGAATGGTTTTCAGTCCTGCAGCCAGCATGTGGCCACCAGAAGAGCTGGGTTTTATCAGCTACATCTGGGGGAAGAGAAACTTCCAGTGGACAAAAACCACTATGATTCTTCATCTCAGATGGGCTGGCCCCCACAGCCCAGCTGTTTGGGAAGCAGTTTAGAAGTAAAGCAAACCAAGTGAGCAAGAGAACGTCCCCACCAGAGCAGATACACACAGATGGGAATTAGACGGCAGCACAAACCCCTACACGTTTAATTCAGAGTGCAAACACGTGTGTGAGCGCACATGTGCCTTTCACTTCTCAGAATTTTCCTGAGAGAGTCCCCCCCCAGTCTATCCAGGTGTAAATCAAGTTTCAAGTGCTAACAGGCCTTGGTCCATTCATTTCCCAAGGCTCAGAGCTCACGGAGTGAGTCAGAGGCGTCGCAGCAGCCTCCACGTAGGGTCCAGTTGGGCACAGCCTCCCTCCCAGAAGTATTTCCGACCTGGGCGAGTTTCCTGGGACTGCATTTGTGTCTCAGGTTCACAGAGCTCAGGCCTGGGCTGCCCACGGAGCCGGGTTAGGCTCGTTTCCTCCTCAGCTGACATGGTGTGCACTGAGCCAAAGCAAAGAGGGGCCCCTGCTTTGATGTGCCTCCCTAGAATCCAAGAGAAGTGTATAGAGAGTCTTTTAATAATTAAGAGTTATGGATTTGAAAGCAAAGCTACCAGCATTGCCAAGCTCGACCAAAGTCTTTGAAAAGAACTCTGTCAAAATGCGTTTCTAAGAAGAAATTATGTTATAAATTATTTTTATGGAATGTTCCAATGTTAAATGAATATTTAGGTTGCAGTTCATAAAAACCTCCCTCTTCTGAAAAAATGTTTTAATTTTTTAGATTTCTCTTTGTCAGCATTTCTAACAGTAAAAATTACAAACTTTCATGGGTAGGTGCCAATGGAGACAGCTGTATTTTATTATTAAATACTTCTGGTGCTTAGTTTGGCACCAGTCCTGTTTATATTGCTAGTAAGATTTCATGCAAGCCTTTGCAAGGTCTTGTGTTTAAACTTAAATGTCTGATATGGTTTGTAATTGATTCCACCCAGTTCCCTCCCTCCTCCTTCTCAGTCCAGTTTGTAAAAGAGAATTTATCACTGTGTGGGGAACACAAACCTTCCAGTGCTGGGGATTCAAAGACAAAAAGTCCATAGCAAGATCCTAGAAACCTCTGGTTCTATTACGATTCTCTTAAACTGCTAGGAAAATGTATTAATCCCCGCTGTTCCTGCCCTTGGATTCTTTTTTTTTTTTTCTGGTGTGTTTTGATTAATTGACTTTGCTTGGGGTTAAATCAAACCAACCCATGTGCTTCCCATCCTGGAGCAAAAATTTAGTTATTGGCAGTACCTCCCAGTCCTTAATTTCCCTGTTCGTATGTGCCCTTACCTGGGTACACCAGGCAGTTTGCTGAATGCTTGTATGACAGTCAGTGGATATCAAAAAGCAGCTACACAACAAAATCCCTAAACCAGGAGGGTGGATTTGCTTTGGTGCCTTCCTGCAAAACACTAAATGGGAGAACTCCACTTCTGTCAGGGCTCAAATTACACGAACATGAAGTCACTGAGATCAGAGGATTTGTTTTATATGAGTGAACTTCAGAAGGCAGCAGAGGAAGAGAGGTTTTTAAAAACTTTCCACTAGAGCTCCATAATGATAAACAAGGCAGGTTGGTCTGCCTTGGTCTGGTCCACGCAGAGCCGAATATAAACCAAGAACAAAATACCCACTGGCCGATTTAGCATGTAATGAGCTACTCCTAATGGAAATCAGTGAACTGCAGTTGGCCTTGAGAATCACTTATCATTGCCAAGACCTCTGCGATAGCCAGTCTGCTCACACCTCTTTTATCACTGCCATGTCTTGTAGCAGATCCTGCTGGGCCTGAGATGCTCTTTTTGGTGTTGGCCAGTACGGTCGGAATTACAACATCCGTGTCTTTGGCTGGGGCCTTCAGGGTTATTGCAGTACAAGAACTGACTGTGCTCCATTTTGCAGCATTCTGATCTTGTCCTTATCAGATCACGCACAGAGTTTCACAATATTTAAAATTCGGCCCCGCTTTCGCATTGTTTCATATCAGAACAGCTTTCACGCCTTCAAAACCCACTCTCTATGCGCTGCTGATAAACACTATGCAGATAGATAAAATGGGTTATTCACAATCCACTCAGGTTCCCATGTTAGTCTGTATTCTGTGGTGGGCCCCTGTTAAAACTGTAAATATACTCCCTTACCTCATTACTTTAAATTTTGTTACAGTTAACTGCATGTGCAGCTTATCTCACCATAACAAATTTCTCTATAGCCATGGCTGGAAAGACAATGTGTTTCTGTAGAGGAAGAAAAACTATACAGGGCTTTAAAAGTCAATGTTTCTCTCCCACCCACCATAAAAAAGGGTCTAGAAACTTCCTGTAGCCATAAAACCATGAAGAGAGTTGCACAGGGTGTGATTGTTCTTCAAGGGAAATGAAAGAATCCTCTGTAGATTTCAGTATGGAAAGAAGGCTATAATTGCATGTTCTGCAGATATCATTCATGACAGAATTACAACAAATATCATATGCCAGTAACTCAGACGAAGAGCTGTCGCGTTTAGCTAATCCCTCTCTCAGGGGGTGAGCAGAAGATGGTGCATCAGTAAATTGGCACCAGAGTCTAATTAGTGCTCTCATTCAGCGTACTAAGTAGGAAGAGATGGCAGAAAAAGTAGATAATATTCAACAAGCAGAGGGGCAGGCAGGCAGATCTGGAGTAATAGAAATTGCAGACCCAAAGATCTCTAGAGAGTGCAAAACACAAGCTAAAATTTTATCCAGCTTAATCACAGTAGAATGCAAACCAGAATTCTCGTAACTTCTGCTGCTACAACGGACACGAAGCCAAATGAACACAGGTTTCCTCTGACTGTTTATTTCACCTTCTGCTATGCAGGAAGGAGGGGAAGCAGGGCTGGGGCAATAACTTATCCTGAAACATTTTTGGAGCTAAAGGTCAGGTAGAGTTCCAGGAGCAGCGAGTTCCAGAGGAATGTAACTCTGAATAAGAATTCCCATGTCCAGCTCCCACTCCCATCCTGATGGGGATGATTAGCTGAGGTTTCCTGATGAATGTAGGTGTATGTAACAAGTCAGAGGGAGAGAAGTGATAGATTAGGTCATTTAGCCCAGTCTAGCAGCACTATGTGGATAGGTCAGCCCTGCAGATTTGACACAGGACTTGTAGGCAGCATGAGGCAAATAACACCAGATAATGAAGTTCTCTTCCAGCTGGAAGGTGCTTTGCTGCAATTCAGCATTTGTCAAAGGTGCTGGACAGGATTCAAGACTCCCCCCTGGTACAAAACCTTCACTACAGGTTGGCCTAGAGAAGCTGATAAGCTTCTTGGTTTTAACATCTGAGGAAAAGAAAAACATGTCAATTCTTGACTAGGGGCAGATAAAACAACCGTTTTGCTGGGCTGGGATAGCATTTCAGACTCTTGGGCTGCAGGTGCATTGAGGAGGACCTTGACATGATGCACATTTTGACAAGAGGCAGGTTTATTGATTGAACATGAGTCGGGTAAATGGAACTTGCTAAGAATTGACTCTGGTAAACAGAGCTTGCTCCAGTGCCAGGCAAGCCTGTGTTGGAATCACTGATTTTATGATAATAATCTGCATTAGATTTAGCATCCCTTTAAGTTGAACTTTCACTATGATTTAGAATTTTCTATACAAGGGAAAAAGTACAAGAACTACAAAACCATAACACACTGAGATAGAGAGCACCAGTTGGAGAAACTCCTGCAGAAATCACAGTTTTCCCTGCCCACAGACAGTAAAGGCTTTTTCTTCATCTCCCTATTGATTGAACCCTATTGACAGGATTCTACAGGCTACGTCTAAGTCCCACTAACATGTGAGCAGGTGGACCTAGATGAAAACAAATCTGGCTCAGCCCAAACTGAACCAGAGACCTGAGAAGTTCAAGACACCTCTGCTCATTCTTTCTTTTCTCACTTTCAATATTTTTAGCTGTTTATCATTCATAGAAACAAAAAAAACCCCAAGAAAAATAAGGAACAGCTATCCACCACTAAATTGACCTTCCCAATGCTCAGTTCCAGTCTGGATCCAGCTTTATGAGAAAGATTACAAAGCCTTGAAAAATCAGGTTTTTAATGAAAAGGCTTGTGCAATGACATCTTTAATCCAGGCTCTGGAAAAAAATTCTGAGTTGCACATTTCAGCAGAAACGCATCTGCTGTCACATTACAAAATGTTAAGAGGTGCCATCCTTCATCTGCTTGTTTAAGAAAGAGAATGAAAGAAAAAAGACTCATCAACATTAATATCTCCCACAGGGAATACTCAGTGTCCAGGAATGTGATAGGTCCAGCCCTTTTTTACCCCAAAGGGGAACTAAAGCTGAAAATCATATAAATTTTAACAATCAGAGTAACACGGCTTCAGCAGCACAAGGAAAAAACTCTCTTGGACTTGCTTTGGGGCTTCAGCAGTTGGGTAAGATTCCCAAATCGTTCATGTTCATTCAATTATTTATCACTGATTTATACAATTGCCCACCAAAATGGTTTCTTACAATTTTCATTTGGGCAAACGTGACAGCGCTGCTCCCCATCCGTGCTCTTTTCCTCGCTGCCTCCCCTGGTTTCCGAGAGATTTACTGCTCTGCTGACACGAGTTTTCAAAATCCATGGTACGCAGCATGGAAGCTGTGAGGGCTCTTAATTCATTTGGCAAAAGCCATTAGGATTTTGTGAGCGCTGCAGAAGTTGAAGAGCCCTCCCGAGGGAGGCGCTGGGCGGGAGCGATGGCGCGGAGGACGACGAACGGCCGCGGTTGTTGTCACCGGCAAAGGCTGCTCGTGGCTGCACTGAGGGAGAGCTCCTAAAAGCAGAGTCAGACTGGGCTGATTCTTGACTTTGCCGCACGCTTTGGGTGACCCTGAGCTTCTGAGGTTCCGTGAGACCGAGGGAGGGTGGCACGGATCAGAATCACAGCTGCCAGCGGCCTCATCGTTCATCGTGTGCTCCACTCACTTCCAAAACCCAAATCAAAGTCTGATCCAGCTCCAATGCAGGGAATCTGCTCTCCGAGCAAAGCTCTGATCTGAATGCAAACTTTAGGACTATTTCAGCCACAACTCTCCATAAAACAAAAACGGCGGGGTCTGGGTCTTAAAAAATAACTAAAGATCATCCCAGTGGCAAGACTTTTCCAGCCCTGCTGACAAGGAACCTTTATTTAGATCACTGGACAGGTATAGATGGTGGGGTCATCTGTTACTCAAATCAACTGATTTTGGAAACCTTTTTAATTCCCACAAAGCATCCCTAAATCTTCTGTGCACCCATCAGCAGAAATTCCTGATGACAACTTGTATCAAATCATAAAAAAAAAAAATAAATGAAGGTTCCAGGGAAACATGGGACAATCAGCATTTCCTCAGCTCCTCTCTCAGTTTAATCTGCCTGGATACTTTAAACTTTCTAGAGAATGAGAAACAGCACAAAATGGAACATTAATTCCAGTGCTTGCTGCAAGATAGAACATACTTCAGTGTTCCTTGCATGCTGAAACAGTTCTGCATTTTAACTTGTTTGATGCCTAAATTAAGCCTGGCAAAATATTCCTTGGCTTATAAAATGGTATTAATTAAGAAACTGCCTGATTTCCCTTCTATGAGTAGGTTAAAAATGACAGATTTGAAGGGAAAGTTTCATCAGATTTTGATCCTAACTAGACACTGAAAACTGATAATGTAACTCTCAGATCGCCAACCTAGAACAAGAATGTCCAGAGCAGGGACACCAGTATGGAAAGGCATCAGCAATGTTTTAATTACGTGCAGGAGACTTAGATCACTGATGCTTTGGATGCTGAAAAGTTTTCAGACCCTGATGACAGACGTGGAATATTTAAAGAGTTTATTGAAGTGTGTCAAAATTTTGTCCAGAGAGAAACAAGAATTTATTACAGCTTTATAAAAAGATTGGTGATGCCCTATCCATCTCTGAAAATTTTCCTGAATAAAGATTGTACTTTGAAGGATCTCTGAGTTTCCTGTCCACGAACACAAACACTGACAAAAGCCTAATCTGTGTAAAGTGAAGAGTTTAAGAGCTGTTCAGTACCAGTGAGGCTGCCTATGGGACAGTGTACAGAGAAATTTAAATATTCCAAAGCCTTGTACAAGTGAAAGAGAAACTGCAGTCATCTCCCCTCTCCTTTCTCATCTTTTTCTGAAGCAGGAGAAATAGCCTCATCCAGATTTAGATGATGTTTTTCCTAAAGACATCAGTGTCCTAAAGGTTTACAAAAGGATCAGTAACTATCTACTGGAAAGTTTGCCAGACAGAATCCTCAGTTAAATATATGATGTGGTTTCCACCTACTAAACAGAAGACCACATCACATTTCATTTTGGATAAACCTGCTATTAAAATGGCAATTCTTTTGACAGAGCAGGGATGGAGACCATTTACCAACGAGACACCCCAAAGTCACCTCCAGGACACAGCAGACGAGTGTGCTCTGAGGTTTTGTGCCTCAGAAAGGCACAGTCAGCACTGAAAAGGAAAGCCCACGAGTCAACAGAAAATTTGGTTTCTCACCATTGCCAGTTCTTTGGACTCTGCAAACACAGATATTCCCTACAGAAAAGAAGTGCATGAAAGAAGGATACTGTGGGCTGCCTGGAGTTGTTGCTTCCATACCACCCACCACACTAACTCTCAAAAATAGGCCTGCATTAAAGTAATCCCCACACATTTCCTTTACGTAATGGTGGTTGGACACAGGTACCCAGTAGTCCACAGGTACCTCCTCTTCCATGGCATCCTGTTTTAAATTACAACCACTTGATGTTAATTTTCAGCCTTTGCAATTACTGAACAATTTCTGTGTTTTACAGAAGTTGCAGCAGGAATATTCCTCTTGGGGTGAATCAATGTCAGTGTATGCCAAGAAAGAGATTATTTTACAGGAGATAGTTACTCCTTTTTTTTTTCCTGCCTCATAGAGAGTCACTAATTCCGTGGGTGATTCTAATATTAAGTGTATATGCATGTGGTAGGTGGGTGGCAAAGACAGTTATTGATTATTATATGGACATATCTGCCAGAGCTCATGCCAGTGTAATTAGAAATCCATGGCAATGAATACTGGAGTATGCACAATTAAGCAGCCTTTGGAACGGCATAGCAGAGCAGATATCCATGGAGAGGGAAGATCTCTGCTCACAGAAGACAAGGTATGGAACAACCAGCAGCAGAGCAATCCAGTGTAATTGGGTTGTTTCTTACAACACACGTGTTCTGCTTATTTGCTTAGATAAAACTGATGCAAAACTTTGTAGGGTTTTTGATGTGTACCATCATCCCAAATCCTCCCCTTGAGGAACAGTCTAAAAAGGTAGTAGGACAAATTAAATCTGTGGGAGTTCCTCTCTGCTTTGACTCAAGAGAAATGAAGATCTATTGCCCTTAGAAGAAAAGGCTTCAGTACACTGGACACTGAAGTTTGGGCCAGAGATGATTTTCTGACATTACAGTTCTGGGCTACATCTGGTTAGAAGGTCCTTGTTTTGTTACAAGTTTCCCAGCCTGCCAATCTCCTTTGCTCTGGGGAATGATTTATACAATCCCTTGCTGCAATTGTGGAATTAGAGATGCCACCAAGAAGCTCAGGAAGGAATTGTTTTGCCATTCCTACACCACATCAACGTATGTTCCCACTTGCCCTCTAAATTGGTACCGATTTCAGACACCGAGGTGAGAACATACACATGGAAGAGGTGTGTGAAGGATAAACACCCTTGGACAACAGCTTGGATTGTAACAGCTCTGGAATTTCTGCACTGGAGGGCAAAAATGAGTCTAAGCTGTCTGTTCCTAAAGAACTTGAAGAGCTCTTCATGAAACAGATCCTTCCTACAGACATTTCTCCTCTACAGAAATTATATTGTGCAGAAATCCTCAAAGTTACTAAATCCTTCTGAGAACCACTAATGAACTCCAATATCTACTGCTTTTGGCAGATGTTCAGGGTACGAAGCATCTCACAAGGATTTTACCTTGAATCTCACTAGAGAATGGAGCATCTAAATTAAGCAAACCAAAATTAATTTACTGTGCTGCAGTCTGCAGCAGCCATCTCAGGAGACAGAATCCAATCTCCCGAGGAAGAACCAGGAACGCGACAGCGGGAAACCCTCAGGACACATCAGCAGGGCCCAGCAAGGGTATGAAGAGTAAGATTTGCAAATTAAAATGCTTAAATTATTAGTCAGTATCCGAGTACATGCAGTGACCGTGAATCTCATAGTTGATATTCTAATGAACTTGGATCTGGAATATGAGCAGTTGCCTCAATATTGTTGATGGAAAACTTGACCAAAGGACAGAGTTGGCTACAGTGAGATTTGCACTGGATAAAAAACTCTGGTGACCATGAGATGGAATTCTATGATACCCAGCAGTGGAGAACTATGTAAATCCAAGTGAAACTCTGTAGGCACAAGTTTTTAGCTCTACTAAATCCACTTTCTAAAACTTCAGCGTTTATATATTAAAATAGTAAATTCTACTTGTCCCTGTCACTTGTAAAATGTGTACTATTACCCAGCAGAAAACATCACAAAACATCCATCTTTGGACGGAAAATTGCTTTTCCATTGTTTTTTTGGGAAAACCTGTCCATTGAGTTTTCATTTAAAAACATATAGGGAAATGAGAGTGGGAAATGTTTTTCTTTTCCACAATAGGGAATTTAATTAAAAAAAGGGAAAACTGTATTTTCACAGCAAATATACATATATATTATAGCTTCACGGAAGGCATGAAAGTTGTCCTGAAATTCGGTGCAGGAGGAAAAAAAAAAGCACGACTAGCTCCTGCATTTGTAAAATGTTCCAAAATCCATGGAGACAGAGCCATATCCTGACAGCCTCCTTCCCACTCTGTGTCACGTAGAAGGCCCTGAGCACGAGCAAGGCCAGGAGTCTCTATCAGAAAATTACAAATGGCTACATGTGCAATTTTAATTAATGAACTGGTGACCTGACGATGTAGATTTCAGGAAACACCAGCTGGTAAAACTCTGTACGACAAACTGAGGCCAAGCAACTGGAAAATCACTGACAGCACAGTGTCTTTTAGTGGCAGCTTTGGTAAAGAAATCCATGTACTTTAAAAAGAAGCACAAAAGCAAGTGTTTAAATAAAAAGTAGGACAGAAACATCTTCGTTATCAGTCTTTCTCTTGTAGGAAAGATTCCTTTTCTGCTATACTGAGTTTAATTAGTACCAGTGCAAGAAATCTCTTCAAAGCAGTTAAAAACAATGAGTTGCGGCTGATCGGAGTCTTCACACAGAAGAAAAGTGAGCCTGAAAAGACCAGAGCTGGGGTTGTGTCCACACTAATAGCATAGAGCTGTAGGATTGTTTAGGGTGGAAAAGACCCTTCAGATGATCGAATCCAACCATGCCAGCCACCACTGCCCCATGTCCCCAAGTGCCACAACCACATGGCTTTTAAATCCCTCCAGGGATGGGGACTCCACCACTGCCTTGGGCAGCCTGTTACAATTTCCTAGTCTTCCATTTTTAAACTTAAATGCTGTTATTTCTGAGTAGATCAATTTTAAATGTGAGTGCAATGTATTAAACTTAAAAGTGGAGTTTAAATTATTAAAATGATTTCTATTAGCTCCAAGCGCCCTGGCTCCATTTAAGCAAACGAATTAAGGACATGCTTAAGTACATTTCTATTGAGTTAAGCTGTTTAGCAAATGCCTTCCCTGCAGGCCTACTGTAGCCAAAAGCATGTAAGCATATGCAAAATTTGGGGATAGACTTAACACTTGGTTTTAGTAGAGGTGCAACACTGACTTTGAGATTAATCTTGGGCCCAGGATTACATTTCACATGAACAAGCAAGTACCTGCATGGCTTTGTTTTGGGTTTGCCCTTATCAGCGTAAAAATACTGTTGGTAAAGAAAAAACCATTTAAAAATCCTTTTCAAGTATTTACAGAAAGGTAAATTTCAGGAATGATCAGTGAGGTGGTACCAGAGGCAAACAGACCCCAAAGCATGGGAGAAGAGAAACCCCACAAACACTGGATCATTCTATCCTCTGTCAGTGCATAATGAACACCTTGGCCTCCCAACCTATAATTCACCAGATTCAAGATTAGGTCATTTAAGAATCCCTGTGTGACACAAATAGAAAAAACAAGTTAGGAGCAGAAATGCAATGATTAATTTTACATGTACCAAAGAGATTTGCTTGTTCAACTCCTCAGAAGCCCCTTGACAGCAGTTTTTTTTATTTTTAATTTTTTTTCTTTTTAGTCTACAACTGACACAGTGTTGCTGATGACTTGAAATGGGGTTGTCAGGGGGAATGAGAATCACTTATGAGGAGGTTTCACTGCCAACAGGCACTAAACCAGCAGCAACAGTGCCCTGCGAAACCGAATCAAACCATCAGCTCCTTCTGTATCAGTGCAGGGCAATATTGAAAAATACACAGAAAAGCATGAAGTTAAATGATCATTTACAGCAGCACCAAGTCTGCTCTAGTCCCAACATCTGCATTTTATTGGTTGCTGTGGTATGGCTGAATGTGAAAACCTCACAAGCACAGCTTGGAACAGGTCGGCTTAACCAAACCAAAATGATGCTGCTTGTTCCCTCCCAGGTGGAAGAAAGGTACCATGGAACACATATCCCAGTAAAGAAGCATGATGATACTCTTAGAAGCTGGAATAGCTGTGGAGTCATAGGACTAATAAGTGAAAGAAAATGTTGTATAACTTAGGGAAATGCTTTATACAATCCCACAATCCCAAAGAATATTTGCAGGGAACAAGAGCAACAGGCCCAACCCTGTACCTGACCACAATCAAGGGAGAATCCCCACTAAGGAAAGATCAGGAGAACCGGAAACTTCTGTAGGCCATGAGACTCTACAGACTCCTACTCGTGAAAACTTCTTTGTATTCAAGACTTTTAAGTTTCTTTGGCTTGATTAAACAATACAATCATACAATTACTAACACTAATTACTAACACTACTGTCTATTGTGAGTAGAAATTGTGCTTACTCACAAGCAGCATGAGGCACGTGAATACTGTTTCTCTTTGACTTAACATTTTGCCAGTTTCTGTTCTGAAAATTCTATTCCTGAGATCAAATCAGATTCATTTTTCCCAAGATCAAATCAAATCCATTCAATTTTATTATGTTTATGAAGGTGGAGTCCTTGATTCCAATTTAAGTTTGAGCTTGCTTTTCCAAGGGAGCCCCTCATTCCCAGAAGCAGGCTTGCTTTAATTTGTAATCTTTACCTTGTGCTATAAAATAAATGCCAGGATGATGGAGAGCTGCTTTTCTAGGTCAAACAATTGTAGAAGAGTCAGGGAGAGGCTGGAGAGGAAATGCCTGTTCAATCAAGAAAGTTCACTAATGATTTCTAAAATGTCTTAATTGCTTCAGCACAATCTACAGGCATCCCTTTCATGCCTCAGACAGGACAAGTAACTGAGCCTAATATTTCAGAATTAGCAACTTGCTGAAGTAACCAGACTATAATCTTCCTAGTCATGGGTTAGAATTTTTGAGGTCTCATCAGCACACCACAGCTTCTTTCTTTAAGTGTTTTGTGTAACTGCAGGCTTATCTTCAAAGAGCAGATGTATGAACTATCATTTTTGATTAAAGCCATCCAGTCGGAATAAAAAAAAAAAATCATCTGTTCACTGCAGTTAGAATCATCTATTTTAAATACATTTACATATTCCCTTAGCTGTCCAACTATTTTTTTCCGCACTTTCCCTTCTTTTTGCAGCTTGGAATCCTGCCACATTTATATTTTGTACTAACGACTCAGGGTCCTAATTAGCAGAAATGGGATGTCAGCAGGGTACCAGCCAGCACGGGAGGGGTTTTGCTTCATTGGGAAGATGTGCAGCATGTGGCATGGATCAAAATCTTTGCATCCCATGCAGAGAACAGCATGACGTGAATTGCAGAGCAAGGTAAAGGGGAGAATTTGGGTATCTTGGAAATTTGTGAATTGACAAAAGGTACCAAGTCACATGTTTAAGCTGTAGACAAAATGAAGGGGGTTTTGCCGGCAATAAGGCAAATTATTCCAAAGTTTAGTATTTCAGCATGTAACAGACTAAAAAATAATCTGCAGTTCTGCTTTCTGAGCTCACAGCCTTTAGCACAGTCCAGTCCCATCGACATCCAGGACTGGATAAAAATTAGAGATTTGGATGTAACAACAGATATCACACATTTTTTAATACATATATAAATAATTTGCTTTTTATAACTAGCCTTCCAGTTTAAAGTCTGTTCTTTTACCAGAATTTGTTTCATTTCAACTTCTGCTAGTTTGTTATTCTTCACATCTGCTCAGCACATCCTGCCCAGCTCCTGAAGGGAGCTCAGGAGGCCTCTTCTGGTTGATGTTGAAGGACAGAAGTGGCACAATCAGGGAGTCTGAGTGCATTGCACAAGCCACAGCATTTCACCAAGGGCTTTCTGCAGCATTTCTACTTAAGCTGTGCTTTTAGGAGAGCATCTGGTCTTGCAGCAACAGCTCTGAGAGAGAGGTTGTGTCAGTGTTTATTGCCATCATAGTCTGTGAGTAGATGCTGATTTTCACAATTGGTCATAGGCAGTAAAGAGCTGTTTTTTCAATGGTTTAAATGGAAGATATTTGTCAAAATATCCAGACTCAGTGGAAAACTGAGTGAATTTTACCACTGGTCAGACCGATGGCTTTGGTGCAATTTGCTCATACACACTCTCAAAAGGAAATATAATCCTTGGAATTACAAGTATGGTCCTTTGAAGTTAGAAATGTGGTGCTGTCAGTGACTTTCAATGGAATGTTGAGCGTTGCTCACTAAAGAAACAAGAGTTATGATAACGGTTGGTAATGATAATTCTTAATATGCTAACTATATATCCGGTATTAAAATCCTACCTAAGCACTGGAAGGCACTAAAAGGTGTCCGACTGCAGGGTTGGGGCTTTAATCTGTGGTGAGTTCTGGTTTTACTGTAGATGTAAGAGGAAAAGGAAGAGAAGACAGGATTCTGCTGACAATAAACAGTAAAAATAGAGATTATTTTTTTCTTTGCTTTTTGAAAGTTTTGGGTTTGCTTTAAATTCTCTCACCTTCATTTTTTTTTATTTTGCTCTCTAACTGCAGAGTTTATGAAGTGACAGAGGTTGGAGTGGCACTGAAAAGAGAAAGGAACTACAAAACACCTTACACTCACTCTTCCTTTGTGTTTAGGGAAAAAAAAACAGTGAGTGGAGAGAAGCAAAACTCAAACCAGAAAAAATACCAAAACCTTGAGATTTCTGAATTTGAATAAACCCCTCAAAAATTAAAGAATTAGAAGAGACTTCACAGTTTTGAACATATGACCCTTTTCCCAGTGTTATTTGAGAAAGAGCCCCAAGTGCTATTCCACCTTTGAGGTGCAGTGTCCTTGGCTTCAGGCTGCCAGAACACCAGGAGGAAGGTGTTAGGTCTGAGCAGGGCTCACAGTGCACAAGGGTGGGGAACGAGTCGTGTGGGTCAGGACTATGAAGGGAAGATATTAATGAATACTCAGAAGCCACAGGGTTTTAATTAAAAATTCCAAGTGACACGAAAGCCAAGATTTATCGACCTGAAGCACAGACATTAGTCAGCAGAAAGGATTTATTTGACCCAGTTGTGCTGGGCTTGCTTCATCACTTCTCCCTGGTATTGCGCTGGCAGGATATTGTTATCCCCAGCCACAAAATTCCAGGTGATGAGGGTGGTGATGAAACACTGCTCTGTGTCTGCTGTATTTACATTCAGTACCACCAACCAGGGTGGGCTGCAAAAACAACAATACAGGTACCTAAAAAGAACTGATTCTGTGGTCTCTTTATTACTTTCTTCCTAGTGACTGTGGCCACAGTAAAAAGAACTGGGGTATCAAGATTTCTCTAATTAGAAACACGAATATTCTGATCAGAGCTCTTGGGCAGTTGTTTTTATCTGCCCAGTGGAATGCAGCTCCCAGCACTGAACAATCTCAGGCACCCTCCCTGTTTCCTGAGCACTTTTTAGGAGATCAGATACTATTTTGCTGTCATTGCTCTGCATTACAGCAAAGCTGAAATCTCTTCTGACTTTTTTCATGGAAAAGTTAGTCTGTGGCAAGGGAAACATGCCTTTGGCAGTGTGGAATAATCCTATGAATGACTAAAGAGCTACATAGAGTACAGAAAGACAAAGCGATGTAAAGAGAGTCTGCAGGATGCCCTCTCCTCTGAGTTGGGGAGGGAAGGATTAAAGCTGACCCCTGGAAAAGCACTGTGGCCAGTGACAATTCCAGCAATGCTCCACAGGCTCTGCAGGGCCAACTGAGGACTGGGTGGAGTGAAACTTCTCAGAGCAAGTGAAACATTGCAGTAAGTGAGGCTTTGACCAGAAGGTGGGCAGGAAGAATTTGCTATGGATTATCAACTCCAGCATAAACTGTCTCCCTTGGAATAATTCCTTGACAATCACTGTTTCTCCCAGGAAAAAGAAATCCCTGGACTCTGCTCCGGGAGGACACAGGCACTTTATCCTGGAATAGTCTTCCTAGTGCTTTTCCTGAGCAAGTAGAGTTATTTCAGTTAATGTCACACTGCAGGCAAACCGCAGAGCCCAAGGAAGAGCGAGAACAGATCATTGCACTTACTCCCTTCTTTATAGAAGTAAAGCCCATCAAGCACAGTGCTGCAAGGTGTTTCACACCCCGATGCAAACCAGAACAAGTTAAGTGAACATTTTACAAGCAGTGTTGGTGTCTGCAGTGCTGATCTCATCCGAGGGCTCTGTCTCCTGCCCCAGGGTATGAATAACTCTTAGCAGCATCCATGTACTTGCTCCCACAGCAGGGAGACAGGGCCCTGCAGCTTCACCAGCTCCGTTACGTGCAGTGCTGTGACAGGGGCTGTGGGACAGGGTGACCAAAGGCAAAGCTGACTCTGGAAGTTGTTGTTCCCCTTAACTGTTGCACAAAACTGTTTTACCAGCAGGTTACATCCAGAATGATCCATATGTTTTAACTCTGTACCTTAACAATCTGTCTAATTAGCACAATGCAATGTTAGCATATTAACTACACTCCAGCAGGCTGGGACTATTTATTACTGAGAGAACTCCTACCAGAAACCTTGGAATTTTTACAATACATTTTTGTCCATACTTTTTGGAGCAATAATAATGTAATACCATACTCCCTCCCCAAATAGCTGCAGGGTCCCTTTTAATGAATAGGAACAAACAAACTATCCAGCTAAGCCCAGAAACATGACCCCTATCAAAAGCAGAATCAAACAATACCCTGAAACAATCTACATATACAAAGAACAAACTTTTCTTGTTCTTCCAAAGATTAACTCAGCAGGTATTTGGCATTCAAAAAATTCTACAACAACAGAAATTATTCTGTGTTTGAAGAGGTTTTCCTTAGANCTGGGGGGGGGGGGGGGAAGAGAGAAAAGGTTTTAGAAAACAATTTTGAAATATTAATCTAGGTAACATTCTGTGCAGGCAGTACTCCTGTGCTCCCTCTCAATGACAGTTTGTAAAGTCTGCTATGTTTTTTATGTAAAACTTTTTTCAATCTCTTGGCCATCTACTACCAGCTCCTGCTCAACATTCATTGCTCAGTCAACAATGGTGGCATTTTCCATTTCTCCACAGAATACTATCTGGTGGCCCCTACACTGTTCTCAGCATGGAAGAAACTACATTTCTTTAGCCAGTTTTATGGGAGAAGATGGGATGGCAACAAAAATACTAAATAACTTGGTCATCCCTCTCAGACATGGAGCTTCAAATCAAGTATCTGCAAAATTTCCAACTTCCTATTAACGGAAAACTCAGCCTCCATGTCAGTAGTTTCCAACAAAAGGATTTGATTTGGCTTATTATGAATATTAATATTTTCACTAGGAAATGACTGGTCATCTCAGCTCAGATCCAAATGATCCCAGTACTTCCTTCCTCTGAGAGAACCTTTCTCTGCACATGGGCATCATCACAACAGTCTGTCTTGAGGCAACTGCTCCCATTCCCTTCACCACTTTGCTCCACCAAAACTTGGGATTTTTAATTCTGTTGTGAAGCCTGTACTGCTCATGGGCGCTCCAAAAGGAGAATGAGTAACAGGATGAATGTGTCTTCAGCTTGAATTGGGGGGCTCGTTCCACAGAGGATTTATTGATTTGAAACAAGTCCAAACATGAGTCACCGCGCAGAAATGTCACATGGAGATCCTTACTTGCAATCCCGCTAAATGCTGAGGGCCCTCGAGTGTTGCAAATAAAACCGGAGCGAGTTCATCGGGCGCAGCTCCGACGAGGAGCGGCCGGGGGCGGCTCCAGCTGCGCGGGGCAGCCGAGGCCGGGCGGGGAGCGCTGCCCCGGGCCGTGGGCAGGGGAGCACTGCCGCCTCCCGACAGCTCCGCTCCCTGCACGGCCCCGGACACGGCACCGGGCTGCTTCCAGGGCACCCTCGGGCTGCGGGGCTAAAATGAAGAGTGGCGATAAAGAGCTGATCGCTTAAAGTAAGCGTTTGTGGTTTTTACCGCTCGCTTGAAAAGAGAAATGCGCGGTCACAAAGTTTACGGCTGCTTTTGGGATTTCCTCAGCACGGGAACAACGTGCACACCTACACCATCCCTACACCATCCCTACACCCCCATACAGCACTGCTTGAGCACGAGGAGCAGCCTCCCCTCCCAGAGCCAGCAGGACAGAGCAAGCTGCCAGTAGGGGTTGGATACCACGGGGTATCATATCGTGTATCAATACACGATTCCCCACGGACAAGAAGAAACAGCCCTTCAGCCACACAGGTAAATCCTGCTCTGACCAGTAGCCACCAACCAGAGGTGGTTTAAAACTATTTTATGCCAATTTGGAACCCAGCTTTGCCTTCTCTACGTGTCGTCAGCCTGGGCTGTGCATTATTTAGCTCTGTGACCCTGAACACTGCTGCAGGAGGGATGCAGCAGTTGCAGTTCTCTAGTTTGAGGCTGATCGCTGAACCACAGAGGCCTGTCATTCCTGAACACTGAAGGTGAGAGAGTAACTAATTTTTCCTGGCTGATTTTCTTTCCATTCCCAGCCCCCTAATTACTTCTCTACCTCGGCTGCTGTTCAACTCCACTTGATTAGGCTCTTGGAAAGAGCACAGAAACACATAAGGTAGGATCCTCCTTGGAAATCTGCAGGTGATGCATTTTCTGATTGCACAGACTCATGTTACTTTACACACAGATGCAAAGACTGTTTTGGATGTCGAAAATATTCAGCATCTGCTTCGGTTTTGGAAGGATAAAGTCTTTTTTTTTTCCCTTAGTTACCAGAGCACGCTACTAAACATATGTCTTTTTCTCATTAACATGAAGAGCTTTTGTGTTGGTTCCAGTGCCCAATTGTCCAGTGTGATTAGAACTGCCAAGAACAATAACCCAGGAAATTTCATTTTCCACAATATTTTAGCTCTGGCTGACTTGGTGGAATCCCAGCAGTGAGCTGTGAGCAATGATATATGAAGTGGAAAATGTTCGCCCTCCCTCCCAAGCCTCTCTGCACTCTGCATACACCGCTCACAGTCCGTGCTGAGGTCATGGGCTGTGCTGTCAGACCCAGCTCCAAAGGAGATGCTCTCTGCCTGTTTGCCAGGTGGTTTTGATACCACTGTGGCTTGATAGAAAGCAAATTTCCATCTCAGGAGAAGTTCTCCCTATTGCCAGTATTACTTTCAGATCAGAATTTCCCATGAGATAATACAAGAAGACTGGCTTGAGGCCCAGGGTTCAGGATAATTTGCCTTAAATTTGTGTTTGCTTAGTTCATGTTATAAGGAAATAGTTTTGTATCTAGTCACAGCATATTATGTAGAGCAGCCCTGAAAAGAGCCTCAAATGCCATATTCCAAGGGAAGTAGAAGGACTATAACAAAGTTTGTCTGGCAGTTGGACAGTTTGTGAGTAATGTGAAAGTGTGCCTGGAACAGGAAACCCTGCAGTTCGCTGCAGCGGGATCCGCGCTAAGCGATCCTTCCGAAAGCTGCTCATGTGGAAAGAATGAAAAACTAGAGCAAGGCAGGCAGGTAGAGTTCATAATAAGCCATAACAGGCTTTCATCGATGGCTTTAGCAGCTTTTCACTGCTCAGATGCTATTTCTGCATCCAGAGGTTAGGATATAATGGGATGTGCAGATGCATAGATATTTTCCCTTCTTTTGACTGACAGATTTGAAGAATATGAACCACAAGCTCTGTGCCATAAATGGGAAAGGCAGTTCTTCAAGCTTTCATGGGAAGTTGCTTAAATTATTAGTTTCAGCAGTAAAATGTTGGCTATATTTATGTTTACAGAAGAAAAAGTTGGGTAAAAACTTTCCAACAACTATACAGATTCTGAAAAGTTTTTCTGTTTCCTCCCTCCCCTCCTCTGGCATGGCTCTATTTGCTAAATATGCTGTAAGTTTATTTTTTACTCTTAAAATCACACAAGAAGGTCACCAATTAATCTACTCTTCCCATATGGAATTAAGCAGAAGCAGATTAGTAGTTAAAGCAGAGACTCTCTTGTGGGTCTTCTCTAGATCTTAATGGATTACTATTTTAATATTTGAAGTTTACTCTGAGTATCCAGTTTAGCTGGAAAAGAAGTCACAGACCTCACAGGGTTTTCAAATTTGTCTGTGCTTTTATTTCTCTTCTTTTAGGACACCACAATCCTGTTTCTTCAAAGGTCACTGTGCTGAAAGCAATATCTGCAGATAACAAGAAATACTGAAGACAGTCACAGAAGGTAGAAAAATATGAGTTCCATAACCCTTCACCTCTATTCCTTTTTTGGTCTGTCTATTGGTTTTGCAGATGAAAACAGAGGGAATTCTATTGTCTTGAGTTTGCCTGTGCAAAATAAATTAAATTTAATTCTTGGTTCCCTCCCCCTCTCAAAAGAACACACTAGATCCTTCAAGAAGGCTTCGGGTTTGTTAACCCTTCCATGGCTCCTGCATCCTCAGCAATCCCTGTTCTCTACTTTCCAGTCACATAAAAATTTCCACACATTGTAAATGAAAGCACTGTGGGTAGGAAGAAATGGTAAAGAAGTAAATTTATACCCTCTCAAATGTTTTGATTAGATCATAATTCAAAATAAGATTTGAGTCTCACAAAACCGCTGATCTATTAAAAAACTCCTCAAGACATATATTCTTCCATGGCAAACACAGAGCACTTGTGTACATGGCTGGAACAGGAAACCTGAGTCTCCAGAGTCCCAGCTTCTGCTGCTCAAGGCTGTTCCAGTTATGTCTGATGTCAAAAGGACATCACTACACAGGAATTAGCCAAGGGGGTCAACTTGTTGGCATCACTTCTTTTCCAGAGAAGTATCCCCCACGGCATGCCAGTGACCTGGGGGCAGCCAAGAGCTCCCACACTGCCGGGGACAGAGGGGCACCGAAATCAAACAGGTCAGCAGGACACAAGGTGACAACATCCAGCTGCCTTGTGCAGGATTTTTCTTTTTGACTCTTGGAAAGAGTTTCAGGAACAGGGCAGGTGAGGCAGCCATAGCAAGGCCTTGCTCTGCAGGTTGTGTGACCTCCCTTGGGCTGTGCAGATACAGGAACAGATACACACATTGTGCACATAAATGTGGACGTATGTACATTTGCAACGTCTTTTCTGGGATTGTTCTCTTCCCAAAGTCTGTAAATGTTACGTAACACTCTTGGAACAGAATCCTACTGAAAATAAATGTCTCCTGTAAGGAAAACTGTGTATCCCTTCAGAAAGAATAGTGGAGATTTACAGACTGAGCACACTGGTAAACTTTTTCCATTCATTGCACCAACGAAAATGTTTCAAGAGAAGTAAAATTTCGGCAAGCACTGAGCTTGGAAAGCAGAACACAGGAAGCTGACATGTGCAGCCAATTCAGCAAGCAGAAACTAGACGTAAATATCTTCAGACTGGACCTGGGGCCCACAGCTGATAATGTAGAATTCAATAG
Organism: Gymnorhina tibicen; assembly: GCA_013399875.1. NCBI lineage: Eukaryota > Metazoa > Chordata > Aves > Passeriformes > Artamidae > Gymnorhina > Gymnorhina tibicen. Next base: position 774,353 of record VXAZ01005564.1, on the reverse strand, counting down.
CCTTGGTAACCTGTAGATTTCCAATGGAAACCAAAATCTCATACATGGAATTTAAGCAGAACAAAAGCTGTTCTATTGACAAGAAACACGTGGAGATTGACCATAACCTCAAGTTGAGGCAGCCTTTTCTTTTGGGTCTGTCCCACAACCTCCTCTGACGTCTTTAGACACGCCAGGATTTCCTTCGAGCCACAGAAGCAGGGCTGCAGACAGGCTCACCCTGCAGAGGGATGTGGTGCTCTTCCTCTCTAACCAAAGACTGGTCTTCACCACTTCTGTGAAGGACAAGCTCCCAAACAAACCCCTAGTGCAACCTGCGTTTTTTCCATTAAGGCCTTGTCAAATGAGAACATTGATTTTCTAGGAAAGAGTCTGCTTTCGTAAAACATTTTTGTTATTTCATCACAAAGTAAACAAACATGGTCCAAAAAAGTGAATTGTCTTGTGTTCCTTGGCAGTTTTTCAGCCAAAACAATTCATAAGGTTTTCAGTTTTTGACCTTGCAAGAAAAGTCTCATTTTCCCATGTGAAGGAAACCCTTTTCCCAAGTGTTGCTAAACTCATCCAGTTAAGTACCAAATAATTCAGCTGTAAAAGGATAACCAGGAAAATGTGGGTCTGCTGCTGACTGGGGCAGAGGACCTGGAGAGGGAGGACATGGAACACACCAAGGCTCTCACTCCTCTCCCATCCTGGGATCAGCTTGCCTGGGGGCTGTGAAGAGAATGCAATTCTTGTTTGGGCTGCAGCTGCTGAAGGCACCGTACACAACGTGTTGCTGCCTTTTATTGCTATGAAGGGCAGGTGCTCCCTATGGACATTGTGATTCCTGAGGCCAGAGTGGGAGCAGCACAGGCTCTGGGCTGCCCTCACACCCCACCACAGCACAAACCTCCTGCCCCTCGAAAGTGAGGCTTGTACCACAACGGGCACTACACAGTTTCAGCTCTAACAGTTACTGAAATGATAAACACCTGTCTACCTAATCACCAAAAATGCCAACTTAGAGCACCTATTAAAGCTCTTTTTTAATGCAAACGTCTCCCATTTTTAGCTTGAGACTTACAAGAAGCCTGCTGCAATCCTGTAACCCTGCCAAACCCCTGCCTCCTTCTTTCATTTGCTCTCTCTCCCTCCCCTTTCCTTCCTTTTCCCACCCACATATTATTTACTCAGAATACGACCTAATTACAGTTTGTGCTTATCTGAACAACCTGCACTCCACCATTTCAGCTAAGGGGGAATCTGAACGAGGATGGACAAAGGATCTTGCTAGGGAGAGAGGGAAAGAGGGATTGCTAGACTTGGTGGAATAAAAAGCAGAACCCCTGGGGGAAGGTACCAGAGGAAAGGCAGTACCTCCTTGAGACTTGGATCTAAGGCTCTCACTGCAGGTCTGGAGCACAGCTTATTGTTTCAGCCAAAGTCAGTTTCTCCTCTATTAAACTCAGTTGGGGTTTTTCCTGGCCTAATCTCACCCACACTGAAGTAAGTGGTGATTTTGCTGGAAGCGATGCTGTGTCCTTTGTTGCTAACCATAATGACAGTGCTTGCTGTGTTTCTAGCCAAGATGCTGAAGAAACTCCAGAGAATTTTCTTTTCCTCCCTGTAGTCTCATAGAACTAGTTTTACTTTTCTCTTTTTTTAGGACAAATTGAAAGAAACAAGCAGAGCACAACACCGGAAAGTGGATGAAGAAACAAAGCCCTGCCTTTGAAAGAGATCTCTGTGAATCTCTGGCACGTAGGAGCAAAAGGGAGGAAATGAGAGGCTAAGAAGGACAGAGCATCTGCTCACATTGTGACTGCACTCTTCTTCCAAACATCAGGCTCTGGAAGGCCAGAGCTCGAGCTCTGACTGTGAATATCTTGGCTCATGTCAGTGCTCTTCCTGCACCCACCTGACTTCAGCTGGATTTTTGCCACTGGCTTCCTTGGGGGAATCATGCATCAAAATCTGCATCATGCATCAAAATCTGCACTGGTTTAGTCTTAATATCTAAAGATTAATAAAAATGATCCCTAGGACCTACTGGAGCAAGTGAATTGAGTAAAACATGAGTTAATTTGCTGGCTAATGCGTTTTCCAGCAGCTGGCCCCCAGCAAGCAGCTGAAGGTCTTCAGTCGGTAATCAAAGGTGCTGCTGTGGTGGGAAGTTCTGGCCACCACCAAATCCTACAGCAGCTTGGTCAGCAGCCCTCTGGAACTCCTGCCAGGTAGGGAAACACCTGCATTTGCACAAGGGTTTATTTATCACATGGGTCCATCAGATACACTGATGAATAACCAAGGAAGCCTGTCTGTGCTACATCCATCTCGTTGATCACTCCCCTCACACAGACCTCTGCACAGCTGGGACAGGGTTATCCTTACATCTGAAATATTACTCACTGCAAGAGTCCCAAGAGATTTTCACCTTATGGAAATTTAAGGAAATGTGAACTGCCCAGAGGAATTTCAATTTGGAGCCCTATGGTGCACCAGAAAGCTGAGTGCACAGAGCCGGAAAAAGTTAAAGAACAATTGGAGACAATACAACTGAAACTCAACCCAGCAGGAAGAAGGACAACAGAGGCCAATGGGAATAAGTGAGGATGTGAAGATTAGCACCAGCAAATGTAGAAGTCTTTCAAACATAAACAATCTGGGAAGGAGGCAGAGTGGGGAGAGCTTTTTAAAAAAAAAACAAAAAACCAACAGCCCAAGGCTGGAGCAAGTTAAAAGAATAGTTAGAAAATGAGAACATATACAGAACTGCTGATAACAGCCCTGCATTGTGCAAAAGCTCTATTTTTGCAAGCTAAAGGTAAAAAGGAATAGTTTGTGTCCAAAATAAAGGGGGGAGGGGAAGTAAAATTGGGAAAACCTGTTAAACATTCCCTCAGAAACACAGGAGACCCCTGTCAGCCCCAGAGGGAGTGACCTTGGGAGGCCTCCAGTGACAGACCTCAGCGTCACCTTGTCTCTGCCTTTACAGCAGCGGATGACAGACAGTGCTCATGGATTTCCCCTTGGAATGGAACAGCACAACTATGAAATGCACAGAAAGCCTCACTGGGAGAAAAGTCTGGGTCACCCATTATCCCACCAGGGCTCTGGGAGTTCTGAGCGGGTAAGAGCAGGAGAGCCTCATGCCTGGCCTGGCCATCTGAGCTGTTCCAAAGAGATGGGAAACATCTGCGTGGTAGGGACGGTGGTTTACAGGGATATCTGCCCGGATGCAATTTGAGACATATTAAATGTTGTTTGTCAGGTTTAGTGTGACAGCCTAATCTATTATGTGAGTCAGTATGGCTTTATTGGTGAAGGATGACTTGGCTGTAGAAACCTTGGGAGTTTCCATCTACACAGCTGCCATGACAAAATGGGAGAAATGCAGAAGACAGGAAATAATAAGGGCTCAATTCTGCCCTCACTGATATTTGTGCAGCTGAGCTGAAATCCACAGGCCCTTTGTCTCTCATAAAACATTTGGGGTTTTTCCCCCAGTAATCCTTCAATAGGCTGACATGGAGTTACCTTCTCAAACCAATGAAGTGCAAGGAGAATTTTGTTCATGGATCTGTTATGACCACATAAACAAGGGAAGAATTTGGCGGGTGGCATTTTGCATTACACTTCATTGGAAAGAGTCATGAGTTGAAGAGAAAAATGATGCTTTAGGGAATTAAGTATTTCAACACACAAGTGTTGTCTAAGAAACTGAAATTAGCTGCACCACGAAGTCTTTACGGCCAGACCGGGCATCTCCCAGCTTTCTTCTTCATCAGTCACAGCACCTGTGCTGGTGCTCCACGGGCTCTTGGAGTCTGTGGGAAGATTCCCACTGATGTCACTGTGTCTTACATCACTTCCAACTTTTACCTTTCCGGCCCAGGTAAAATCAGGAGAAGTTTTGCGTGACATGAATTCTCACAGATTTCATAAAGTAATACCACAGATCCCGAGACAACCTCATCTGTTATCAGGCATCCTGAATGGGTTAAATAAGAATATCAAATGAAGATGTTTGTATCTGCTGACAGCACTAACACTGCCAATATGAAGACAGAGACAAAACACAGAATCAGAGATATTCTGGTCTTTTAGAAGAATGAGACAGAAAACTGAAAGCGCTGCTTTCCCGGGGCAATGATCTAAACTAGAAAAGGTTCATTAAATTAATCAGCTATTCAATTTATTCCTTCAAAGAAAGGAAGCTTTAGAGTGCTATAATATGAAAATCTTTGTCTGTCCAGTCTATGAGAGTTATAAAATCAAGAAATAAGAAGGATGTGATAAGAATGAGACAGAAGGAATCAAGGGAATTATATTGTTGCCACATATAAGGCTCTGATTCATTCTTCTGGAGAAGGCTGAGCCAAATTCAGTTCCAAGTCACATTGGCACCACTTCTTTGTCCCCAAAAGCTTTCAGTACTATAAAAACTGTGGAATCTGTTTCATTGGGTAATTTTGGCTTTTTTTTAAGTTTATTCCAGTTGTGCAAAAGATGTCACATGAAGGTAATAACAGAATTCTGTGGATTAGAAATATTTGTTGCAAGAAAATACGTGCTCATGCAGGTAAGAATTTTTCCAATGGATCAGAAACAGAGCTAAATCCAAAGTGATTTCTTGAGATAAAAAAATAATATGCTCACGATGTTCCTTCTTCTGTTGGCTTGTCTGAGACTGCATCCTAGAAAAGTGAAGAGCTTTGCAGTAAAACAGAAATGTGAAACTCACAGCAAGGTTTGCTAAAGTTTCCACTAGGACTGTTAGTTTCCAGCACAGCAGGAATAAATGCAGCAGCATTATCAGGAAAACCTGCAGGGCTGTGGGATGTAATCACAGACACTCTGCCCTATACGACTGCTTTTTGACCAAGTACTGCAAACCCTCCAGTTTCTGGCTGGCTTCTGCCAAGGGGTAACAAGCCAATATACAGCTTTTACAGTTCGTAATGAATAACCTGCATTGTCTATTGCTTATTTATGGGCATTCAAATTGCAACAAATGGTTCTGATGACAATTACAGCACTTCTTTATTTACAGAAACATATAGCATGTAGATAAAAGCCCAGCTCTGCACTGATAGTTATATATAAATCTGGTAATTATCTCTGGATTTGTTGAAAATGCACAAGCTGATCAGGAAAAATGGCGCTATACTGTTTGTTAAAGTAAAAGAAGAATATCTGTTCATCCTTCTGTTGTGCTGGATCCATTCACAGTAAAGTTTTCTGACCTGCTGCTTGGAATGTGAAGCCATCCTTTATGGAGGGAAGGTAGAGAAAGCCACAGAGCTTTAGAGAAATCAGATGCACAAGTAAGGCAAGAAGTGGAGGAGATATGCACAAAGCCAAAAATCTGTGAGGAAACTTGCAAGGAAGGAGAAGCACTGTGCCAGTCACACACAGGAAGAGATGGAAGGCAGGAATGAAGGGGCAGGAAAAAATCCAGATTCTTGTTGAGACTCTTGGAACACGGATTTCGGTGGCAAGGGTTTATCTGGAACATGGATGAGCCTTAACACCACAGCATCTAGTGAGTTATATGCCCTCTTAAGCCCTCAAACCAGCACTAAAGGGATACACATGTTTTATGCAGACTTTCTGCAGCCTGACTGCATTGCACTCCGTCCAGACTACAAGGCAAACACTCTCTCAAGCAGTAACAGCTCTCCAGAGCAGGGCTGTTCCAGCAGGACTCAGGTGGATCAGAGCAGGAGTCAGTTCAAGTTGAGATCTCATGATTTTTCCAAAAAAAAAAAAAAGAGAGTTTGTTCTCTACAGTAAATATTCAGTGGCTGGATATCACCTTGCACAGTGAGACAATCCAGTGAGGTGTTCTCTGTGTTTTGCCATGTGCCATTTACAGAATACAGGAGATGGTGGTTAAGCTCCTAGAAATGCTAGAACATGGAATCGCTTGTCACGAGCTGCACCATTGTCCTTCTTTTCTGCACCTTGGCTGGCAGGGGAGAGGTGTTGTAAACAGAAAACAAAGGAGTGAACACTGTGACTTTCCTCCGACTGGGGAAAGAAGCAGAAGGTGCTGAATTAAACAAACATCTGCCCTGGCGAACAGCAAACAATGTGTTTGTCTAGTAAACTGAGCAAAGAGGACTTGGAAGTCAGAAAGAGGGGAGGATGAGACAGAGGAAGCCAAGAGGACCATTTTGCCAAATGACTTTTTTCATGCTCCAGCAGTCTTTGCTGTAATTACAAGGATCTCTAGGGAACTGAGCAGTCTCAATCTTCATTGCTTTAGAACATTGCCAATAAGATACAAAAATTGCTAACACAGTGAAAACACTCATATGCAATGGAGTTTTTGTTTTTGCTGGGGTTTTTTTACTATTTTTCCTTTTTTAACCACCAAAATGTCTATTATGCAAAAGAAAAATCCACTGTAAGTTCTTTCATAACACAAAATTCATGCACATCAAAAGGGCCAGTTAACAGTGGCAGCAGGCAGCATCCAGTGTCCATCCAAAGGTGAGGCACAGCCATTAACAGGGAATGTTTTCCTGCTGACACATCCCAACCCTGCCATGGATGGCAGACCCAGGGTCAGGTCAGTGACTCTTCCTGGACACAGAGATGCTTCCAGCCAAGGTCACAACACAAGTGAGTGCAAGAGCAAATGAGCACAAGGCTGTGAGGAACACAGAACATCTCAGCACAGCTGCCTTGGGTTATGTACAATTTCTAGATTTACTGCAAGAAACCTCGAGATCAGGAACACCCAACTGCACATTTTATGCTCATGTGGGACACCCAGCTAATGAAATTATACAGACATATACACAAAACCGAAAGCTCTGCCGAGGGCTGTGTCACTTGTGTTCTCTACCACGTGTGTGGATATCACAGGCAAATCTGCACCTTTGTAAGGTGAGGTGAGGGCAGAAAGAGCAATCCCCCTGTCCTCCCGCTGGAGAGGCTCCTTCTGCTTTGACCTTTGATGGACCCAGAGTGAGAACATGGTTCACAATAAACCCTCAGTCCTCCACATCCACCAGCCTTGTCAGACATTCCCCCTGCAGCCCTCAGCCAGGGATCTGCATTCCCAGGGCAGGCTCTTGGCACTCAAAGGAACTAAATTCCCCCAGCCTTTTCTCTTCTTTTTTAAAACCACTTCTATGTTGGGTCACAGCTTTTTCTCTTCTGTCTTCAACTTCCGTGAGAATTTGTGCCTTATTTTGTACTTAGGAGCTCTAAATATGGATGTTTAAATCGGTTTTTAGCCCTGAACTCGGCTCTCAATAAATGATGGCAAGTGCTGAACATATGGCTCCCATGTGCCATGTTTCTGATCCCTCAAGAGCTCCATATAAGGTGCAGTTTGAGACACCACATTCATTCAGGGTGGCAAGAAGCAACCACTGACCCCACAGACACTGAAGGAAAGAAACTAAACTTGGAATTTCCTGCTTTTATTAAATTTTCCCTCCCCCTTTTTTTTTTTTTTTTTTGGTCTCACAATTGTTTTCCCACCACTTTTATATACGAACAGCATTTCCTTTTCTATGTTAAAAGCAAGGCAGGGCCTTCATTGATCTTCTCCTTCTTCAGGAGACAGGAATGTGTATTTTATTGAGACAATGAAATCAGTTAACTCTTAAAATGAGTATAAGGCTTTTCCTAACCCTGCAAGTGCTGGGGGCACTGCTGTAACCTTCACTGGTGGCTGACAACAACGCAGTAACCACTTCCTTCGATTCTAATGGCTACAATAGTTTCTGTAATCATTTTGTTGCTACGCTTCAATGATTTAAATTTATGGCATGTGGGGGTATATTTCTCATCTCCCTTGTTTCAGGAAACCTCCACAGGCACCGAGAGGAGAACAAAATTTGCAAACTGGGGGAAGGAGAACCAGCACTATAAGCTGGTGGCTGATTTAAGATATTCCAGTCACACAGCCTTTGGTGGAGCAGACCCAGTGCATTGCAACAAAAGCAGAATTTCATTTTGTTTTTGAAATGCTGTTATTACATTCAGGAAATTTGCAAAGGCACCTTGACAGAAAATGATCAAATATCTGAACTTCCAGTGCAACAACATTTACTTAGTAAATGACATTTTAATGCAGAAAGTCAAATTTGCATACTAATTAAAATTTTCCTTTAAAACATTTAGACTTTTTGGCCTTCCCACCTACCCACAGTGACAGAGATTAAAAGATTTTTTTATTAAGTCCTGTCAAACAAAACACACTTTTGTAAAGTGCTACAGTACAAAGTGGCACTTTTAACCTATTTTCTAGTCAGTCATAATTTAGGCAGTGGAAGCATTTCCAAATGCTCTCTGATCTCAGAAAGGCAGCTGACGGCAGAGCGATGGGGACGGTGGGGTTTTCTCCCTCACTAAATTTATACATTGTGGGAAAGCAGCTTCATGTAGTGCATGCTGGGTAATAAAATAAAAAGTCATTACACTTGTAAAACTACCCTGGTGCTTTACTAAGAGATTTATAGAGGTGCTGCAAGTTAGAGTAACACTTCAGCTGCCTTCACCTTGTGTGACTTCCAGGCAGGGCTGCAGGGTGGCACGGGTAGAGCACCAATAAAGAGTGTGAGGTGGCACAATGAGGATGACAACAGCAGAGTGGAGCTGGGGGGAGAGCTAAGCAGCTCCTAACTCTGCTCTTCCCAAGCATCCAGGGGCTCCCGGGCTTGGGGAGACTTGGGTCGATGTTGCTTTCTTTTTTTCTAAAAATCAACCGCTGAAGTAAAATTCCTCCTCTAATAATTTCCTGGCCAAATGGTTTCTTGACAGTGAAATGAGCATTTCTGTATCTTTTAATGGAAAGAAAAATATTTCGGGAGGATCAAGGAAAACTTGTTGCACCATTTTTTCCAATCTCCCCTTTGCATGTGCCTGTTACCAGCAATAACTTCCTAAGATGTGGCCTCCCCACAAACCACGAGGATCACTACAAACAGACAAGCAATTCTCCTAAGCTTCACTTGTTTTTCTCTCGTTTGTTAGGCCAGGAACTGAAGGCTTTGCCTCTGTTTTGCTTGACACAACAACTTTCAACACTCTTCAAAGGCTGTTTTCTTTGGGAATTTATCAATTTCTGTGTATGATCATTCTGTGCTACAGTATGTCAGTAAAAGCACATTTACACCAAGTTTACACCCTGATAGAACCATTTCAAAGACACTTGAGAAGCAGATCCTACAAGCATTGAAAGGCTGCAAACATTTAAGTCCTTGAAGTACTACCTGAATATCACCCAGGCCCCATTCACAGATTCCAGAACTGCACAGACTTATTTTCCTTGACCTCAGGGATAAAATGATGTTCCTGGTCTTTTTTCCCATGGACACTTAGGCCACCTTTTATTGCTCTGCCAGATGTCTTTAAGTGAAGCTAAATTGCATTTGGTTTAAGTGCCATCTGAGGGTTTCCCCACACAGTGGAACAAACAGGGCAGCTCCAATCACATGAAATTAATGTCAGACTATTAATTAATGTCTCATATGTGGGTTATGTGCAGAAACAAGGGCCATTCTGGACCTGGAACAGGAGTAGTTTCTGATTGCCACCTCTACCAAACAGCCTGGCCCTTGCATCACTGTCCTTTGAGTGCACAAACGCCACGAGCAGGTTTTTCTTGGAGAAAGCAAAAATTCTGTACAACATGAGGCACTTTGTAACTTGTGTAAGGACTTCCACCAAAGGAGTTCCAGTGGTACAAATAATTCACTGAAAATTATAACTCTGAAGGCAAATTACACCCACAAACTGCACTATCACAGTCCAGCCCTTAGCTCAAAACAAGAAACAATTCTCTGCTGAAGCCACAAGCTCTTAACCAACAGACTGGGGCTCATTTCCCCATAATGATGAACAACCAATTGCTTTCTTTAATGTCTTTTTCTGCAAAGTTCTGGATATTTCATTGAAAGGTACCAATAATCTTCACAGCCTGACAAATGCTCAGATAGTTTCACTTGAAACCCTTATTCTGGCTATTTTTTTCCTTCTTTCTTCCTCCCATTGATTTGGAACTCTGAAAGGATTTTTCAAACACAAGCACCTGTTCTGCTCTTTTCCTTCCACACTGGGGATCCCTTTCCTCCTCCTCTGTCTGCCCCCCTTTACAGATTTAACAAAGCAATCCCCTCCACTCTTCAAGGACAGTTCTCTGTCTGCAAGGGACTGCAACAACTTGTTTAATTTAACCCTTTAAAAAATAATGTTTTGACATGAAGTTCAAGGAGAGCAGGCACAACAATGGAATAGTACAGGCAAAACCAGAAAACTCTAATTTTTGACAAAGAGCCCAGTCTGTCTTTAAAATAGAGGGGGAGAGGAACTTTGCAAATGCTCCTAAAACGTTGATACTTTATTTCCACATATGGGGATGCTCGTAACTTTGCTGTCTCCAGAGGGGACTTGAACATCAAGATCACAGAGTCTGGTATCAGTTGCAGCAAGGCATGTGCAACCCTTGGGCCTCGGATCTTAATTATATCTGCAACTGTTTACAGCTTATAATTATTGATGTTAATTTACTGAGGGAAGTTACACTTCTCGCCTCAAGTTATATTTTTGGCACGTTAATCCATTTGCACACAGACTATTACATCTGATTGTGCAGACTGAAATTAAAGTGTATTTTTCACTTCCATTTCATTGGATTTTACCATGTTCTGTATGATTTTAAAAAGCAAAAGTAATTTGACCGTTTCTAGTAATGTTATAAATGTTTCAATAAAGTGCAGCTTCCACTGCCCAAGAGCAGCAGGATGTCAGAGGCTGGGAAGGACAGCAGAGCAACCTGCATTTTTCTAAGATCTTTGCAATCCCTAATGCAGTGGAATTATGACCACCTGACAGCAAAACCACATCATGAAGTTAGTATTGCTGAGCTTTATTGCTCAAGAGCTACGTCCTGCCAATACTCGCTGCCACACAAGGTTTAGTTCTCTCAGTGTAAACTGGAGCACTTACAGAAGTTTTCATGGGATCAGTATTAATTCTTTGTAGGCCATAGCTTTGTGATACCTCAATTTGAGATATTCTGGACAACCACCATCACTAAAATCAGTGCTTTGGGACCAGAATTTTATTTGTTCCTGCTTCTTCATCATCCTGCGCCAAGCCCTTTCTCTGTTCCTGCCTCCAGGTAGAATGGCAGAGGAATTTGTACAAGAATGACAGGAGGAAGAAATATTCTTCTAGATGGAGTTCTAATTCATCAGGGTCTCTGGGAGCCCATGATGTGTCTGAGCTGCCTCAGCCAGTACCACGTGTCCATCCAGGGCGAAGAACAATATTCCTGAAGGTTCTCTCCTACCAAACACTCACCAGGAGAACCCCCCCTCACACGGCTCACGCTGTTCTATCACAGCAATTCTCTGCAGTAACTCAGGCTATCAGGAAGAATGATAATGTTCATAACCCAAGGTATTGAATACAAGTCAAAGGAAATAGTCTTGCCATATAGAAGCACAAATTTATTGCACACTCCTGCTTCTCTTATCAGGTAATTCTAAGCTGATGTGATAGAAATGCAAGGTACGGGAGAGGGCAGACAACGATACGGGAATGTTGGATTTTTTTATCTTGTCTAGAGGATTAGAAAATCTGAGTGCTAAGAGGTTTTTTATCTGGAAATACTCACAACTGAAGACATAAGATATCTCTAGAGTAGGCAAAGCAAAGCTATTCTTAAGAATATGGCACTAGGCATGTCCTACCTACTCCTGCAGCAGAGATGTTTCACTGTGTGCTGACTGGGAGACGAGCCATTAAAAAACCACCTCACTCTGAATCATAGTTATTGCAATAGCAAATTAATTTATTCTGTGCACCCTTTCTTGTTTTCATCATGACAAAGCCACTGGGAAGGTTCTATCAACAATAGATTCTTCTTATTAAATTTTTTAAACCCTGATTTTCCTTGCCAGGGAAATTCTGGTTGTTGCAGTGAGTCCATCCAGAATAACTCCCTAACATGGAGGCACAGATGGAGACATATGTCTACATTGCATCAGCTTCATCTACATTACTTCTCACAACACTACAGGAACAGTTTATTCCATAATATACACTTGGCACTTGCTGAAGCAGCAGCTTTGTCATTCCCAGGTGTTGGAGGCCCTCTGAGGTGGGGATTTTACGTGCCACTTAGGTGGAAATTGAGGCACAAAACAGTTCCGTGATTTAACCTGCAGTCAGTAGGAAGGGTTGGACGTGAATCCAGGACTCTTAACTGTCATGCTTTTACCTTTCCTACTAAGAATCATTCCACGTTTGAGCAGGCCTATGGAAGAGGAGAAGGAAGGGCAACGTGCAGGAGTGCAGCCTGAAAAAATGGTAACAAATGTGGATTTCCATAACATTCAGCACCATCCAAAGCCTCCTAAGGCAAATGGGACTGTTACCACTGACTCCAGCAGAAAAACATTTGGCTCAGTGCTGAGTGATTTTGAAAATGCTGCTTTGACATTTTAGGCCTGAAACCAGACATTTTCCCTGACATTATGAAACGCAGCGAGGTAATATTACAAATAAGTGTAAAAAATAAATCCAACTTGGAAAACATAAATGACCTTTCAAAGCCTGAAATCATGTAATAATAACTGGCCTGACCCATTCTGAGGTTTTATTGGTTGAGCTTCACTTATGTTTCTGCCTTTCTCCCTTGGATAAAGTGAACAGTTGGGGACTGAAATCCCAGAACAAGTGCATGCCTATTTACCAACAAAATGAAAAATGTCTGGAAAGAGTTCCAAATATCTGATCTGCTGGGGGGATGGACAGCATACAAAGGAAAGAGCCCAAACCTTCTCACCCTGCTTCCTCCAGGGTTTGCCTGTATTGTTTGCTTCAGACAGCCCATTTGTAATGAATCCAATAATCAGCTGGAACTTGAATCTGCTCTGCCATCTCTCACTGTTCTTTCAGTTCCAGGAAAACTGAAACAAATGATACTTTTCTTGCCTAGCAATAAAAAAACCATAATAATACTGGTGTGTACATCTGGTTCCAAAACCAGTTTTGGGGCTTCAGTCAAAACAGAGATGAAATTTAATACACACAATGTTCAATGTTTTGCGAACCCATAATGCTTTTCCTTGGTTGGTTTTTCAAATCCTTTTTTTTCCTAAGAGCTTTTATGTCTTACCTTACTCTGTCCCTAACATCCTGTCCTTGACAGTTTCCCCAGGCTGCTCCCACATTTCCCAGATGTTTGGATGGACAAGTAGGACGATCCTGGTTCAGACTGGTGAGACAGAATATGCCTGTTGAGGCCAGCAGGTCTGACCTGCTCTCCAGTCTGGGAATGGTTGGAGACAGTTCCATCTCCTTTTCCCTCTATGGAGACCCTCAGGGTCTCCTCCTGTTTCCATTGCCAAGTTCTGTTAACTTTGTTGGAATTCCGTATGTTTGAAAACTCTTCTCTTTGGTCATTTTTCCTTGATAATGGCAAATAGATGAATAAATTAATCAGAGAGGACAGATGCTGACAGACAGAAAGGCAGACATCCTCATTTCCTTAGGAAACAAGGCTGAAAAATGAACACACTCCCCAGAGGCTTCGACAGCAGTGACTTAGGTACAGTTGCACAGAGCTACCTTTAATTGAATACTGTTGGATTATTATGTTCCATTTTTCCTCTTGTCCTGACCTGCTCGTTGAGTAAATAGAGCCATCTGCCAAAGCAATGGCTCCTGGATTAGAGAAGTGCACCTTCCCCTGGGACAGGAAAGTAGGCCAGTCATTCACCAGGGCTTTCTGCAGCTCAAATTATTATTCAGGTTTCCACACTGCAGGAGCAAGGGATCTGTATCTAGCTGAATAATCTGGCAGGAAATGTAGCTAAATCACAAAAACATACTGGCTGGGAACCATGGGTATCTTATAGAGAGAGTTAAAGTAACATTTTCAGATAAAAGTTTGTCATTCCCTTTCCCAAGCCCAAACTGGTTTTTTATGCACCGAAGGCACTTCTCACCCTAGAACAAAGTGTTTGCAGTGGATCCTTAGCCAAACAGAGAAGTTAAAAGTCCTTAGCCATAGGCAGCCAAACTGTACCCTGACTGTGGTTTGAACTCTAGATGGACAGGAAAGCAGTTGTTTATCATGTGAACACATGGTGTGTTTTTTTCCTCTTCATTTTTGTCAATAAAGACTAATTTTATTTTTACAAGAAGTCCTATAAGCAGAACAGTTTAGATTCCTTCAACTACTGTCTTTAATGAAGAGGGTTCGTATTTCCAAGGACAAGCATTTTTATAGCAAAACAGAAAGAATTTTCCTAGAAAATATCCTTTCATGGTTGGAAGTTTCTTGTTAAAAGTGCTTCTTTTCTATAATCTCTGCTGGTAAATGTGGTTTGGCATTTTGGCAAAGACAGGGAAGGGCTGAAGTCTGTTCACAACCTCCAGGCATTCCTATGGTGATCTAGAGAGATCAGAGCAAGAGGCAAAGCCAGTGTTAATCCAACTGGGAGAGAAGAGGCTGTTGCACAGTTAAGCAGCCACATCTCAGACAGGTTTGTGCCAATAGGAGAGATAAGGCAATGCCTCCCTGCCCAGGAAATCCACACCTCAGAAGATATCACTGGAGAACCAACTTCCCAGCTCCATTTCACCTCTGAGATAAACCTACTGAAAATAACGGATTAAGATTCAGGTTTAAATAAAATTTTAAATAAAGATTCAGTCTGCCAACCCATTTCACTCTCCCTTTTTCACTTAAAGAAGCTATTCTTCAGTAAAAAAATAAAACAAGGGATTTTTTTTTTTTTAAATTCCTCAGAAAAATACTCCTTTGGCATCCTGAGCACCCTGTGTTCTCCTGCAATCATGTCAGACTGTGGGAGGCTGGCAGAGGAGAGCGAGGAGTCCTAATCCCCCTGGATCCCATGCTGCCCACACGAGCCAGCCCTGCAGACTCATCTCTGCCTTTTAAGAACAGCACATCCTTGACGGATGTTATTGATGCCTCCACAGGGACTGTCTGGGCACCTTCTCCCCACACAATGATCCTGCCACGTTATTACAGGATGCTGTGGGAGCATCTGGGAAATTATCCCAGCTCCCTGCTTGGATGGACTCTCTGCCCACGTGCAGGGGAGGTTCATACCCAGAACACTCAGCCAGAGCTGGAGGTGTTTGCATCATTTGCTGCCTCTGGCATGCTGGGTGTGCTTTGGGCAGCTGGGTTAATTCTCCAGCACGGAGCCCTGCAGGTGCTGCAGCCTCACAGCAACACTGGAAAAGCTCAGTTACCCATTTCTGGAATCCAGAGTTCAGGAGGACTTAAATGAATCAGTTTTGCTAAACCAGGACAAAGAAGCTATGAGACTCCATTAAATCAATATATACTTAGATTATATCAAATTAAATGCACTTCATTGGGAGCAAATCAAAGCCAGTCTAAAATAATCCTTTGCTAAAGCACAGTAAGAATGGCTTTCTTTAAACTCATTTAACTAAATCTACTTGAAAACTAATTTAAGGTATGGTTCTGACATATGTAGGAAAAAACCTGCTGTGAACATCACAAACAGCTACTGAGGGCTCACATCAGGGCTCCGAAGAGAGATGCTTCTGGAAATTAGATGCGTTCAGAAAAGCTTCACATTCTGCAGGTTTATGTGAGCCCTGATGCAAAAAGGACCACTCTAAGATTTTCCAGATCAAATCCACCAGTTTCCGACTGTTTCTACAAAGTTTGCGAAAATTCTATTCAGTGATTTTTCCAAGACTCCACAGGCATCTTGATTAAAACAAAATATTTTTTTTTTAAACAGTGAAGCAGCATTTTTTAGTTCAAGATTAAAGCAAGGACATCAAGAAATGAGTCTCTCAAGCAGAATGAGACATGAGTCATCAAGCCACTCTTTCAAAAGTGAGGGAGCTTCCCACCTCCATGCTCCCACCTGCCCTCAGGACACTCAGAGAAAACACGGAAAACCGTGGCAAGAACATCCGAAAACAAACCATTTAGGCAGCAAAGTCTGCCGCTGTAATGAACATAAATATTAAAAGTTTCTTGAACATGAGGCGCTTTTTGTCTTTCTTGTTTGAGTCGGCAAAGCACCTAATGGTGTGTGATAAAAGCAAAGCCAGGCAATTACTTTCCTCTGTTCTGCAATCTGTGAGAAAGCGTGTGGGGAAACGTCATGTCTGCTTGCAAGTATCGTGCTGTAAGGTCTGGAAATCCGCGTTCTCCGAGCCCAGACAGACATGAATTGACAAGCACTGGCCATTCCCAGAGCACACGTCAGGTTCAGAGAGCCCTTTCCTCGGAGAAGTGCCCCAGTTTTCCAGGCACACACGCAAACCAGGTCTTGATCCTTGACAACACAACAAGCAAGCACATATGGAATCTGGAAATGCTGATTTTTCCTCTCTCTGGCTGCTGGACTGGAAGGCCAGTTAAGAAAAGTCATAGAAAACATTTCAGGAATTAGGTTCTCTGAATCACACATATTGGGATCTTTGGTTTCATGACAAGCAAACCAAAAAATCCCAGTCTACCAGAAAATCAGCCTACAATAATATTGCTAAGTCTTACAAGAACAACATACTAAAAAAAACAGATTGACTTATGAGAGAGTGCCAATAGCTGCTCTGGATAATGTTTACTTGTTGAATTTGGTTTTAGTTTGGGATAAATTGTCAGACTCCATTCTTTATCAATCCAGAATTATGGTCCAGTCCTCTAAGGCAGACACAGAGATATAGAAATAAAAAAGGAGCCCCCCATTATACAATAAGGATTAGGAAAAAAAAAAACCAACAAACTTACTTCTGTGAAGTCCTTTAACCCATTCTGGTTAGATTAGGAAGTCCAAAATATTAATTATAATGAGATATAATTTCAGTGTTTTGAAGTTAGTAAAGCTAAATTTAAATGTTAGGATTTTCAGCTAAGAAATTTCCCATTAGTTTAACCTCCCTGTTTCCTCAGGATCTGTTTTCATAGTACCCAGGACAACCTTATCTCTCTAGCCATATTCAGTGTATGTTATTTTACACTTACCTCATCCTAACCAGGTAATTATCTTACACATCTTGTTTCTGAGAAATAATGAAATAAAAGATTTGCTTCCCGCTAACCCACCCACTCAGAAGCAGTGTCTTCTCATGTTTTGCTTGATGGGGCACATGTGGTCCTTTCAAACAGTCTGATTTGACATCTCAAAGAGATTAAAAGTCATATCAAAAAGCTATCTGCTGAGTGACAACATAAGTACTTATTTAATAAGTATATTAAATACATATGCATGGCGATATAGTGTACATGCAAGGTTTTAAATATATACCCTAGTTAACTGCCATATGGATATGTTGTTGTGGAAAAAAATATTTATAAAATGTTTTTTCCAAATGTTTAATCTACAGCAGATGCGCCTTGCATTCATCTGTTTGGCTTGGCATTCACTACAGGGAGATCTTATTAATCATACAGACCTCCTGTAGTAGAGGAAACAGAGGCTATTATGGGATTCATCT
The DNA here is from genome assembly GCA_013399875.1 of Gymnorhina tibicen. Classification (NCBI taxonomy): domain Eukaryota; kingdom Metazoa; phylum Chordata; class Aves; order Passeriformes; family Artamidae; genus Gymnorhina; species Gymnorhina tibicen. Next base: position 756,878 of record VXAZ01005564.1, on the reverse strand, counting down.
GTTTATGACTAAACAGAAAAAAGGATCTTCATCAAATGAGAGATCCCTTTCTGAAATGTAGAAGGCTGTGAGGAAGCCACATGCTGCCTCTCATCTCCCAGCATTGTACCCTTACTCCTCCTCTTTATGTTGCAACAACAAAGCAAGACAGGCTTTGTGGGTCTGGGGCAGGAGAGGGGAACAGAGCAGCAGGAGCTGTGGGGATGGACCTAGGGAAATCCAGATTTCATTTGCTCCCTTTCCACGCTAAGGCTGTGGAAGTTCTTTCTCCTGACCTGTTTGTTGTTCCATTACGTTTGGAAAAATACATGGGATTCATGGAGAGCGCCTCAAAGTCTCATCCTGCTCCCCACGCCTCCCGTACCTATCCCTCCCTCCCAGCACTGCTTCACAAGGGAAGTCAGTGCCAACGTTTACGACAAAAATCTTTTGGCTTTACTGCATCCCATGATTTTATTACTCTTCAGTTGTTGTGACAAAGGGAGTAGCTGTAGGTGACCTTTTGAACTGGGCAGGGAAGAAGCAAAGAAAGCCAGTGAGGAAAAAGAATGAATCAGGTTCTGCTTAGTGGAGAAGGTCAAGTACCCCAAGCACCTCGGCTGAATGGAAACCAAACAGAAGGCAGCAGATCCCAGGCCTTTTAAGGGCCTGCTTGGAAACAGGAATATTTCTTAAGCCCACTTTCTACTTGCCATATTTCATAAGTAAATTGTGGGTCCTTACGACAACAGACAAGTCCTTTTCCTTTTCATTTCTTTTAAACTTTACTGCTTTGCAGACATGTTATTAGAATTAAATATCTAATTTGTAAAAGTCCTGTATCCAACAAATTACCCTTTGTCCTTATTTTCAAGAGGCACACTGACAGATCACCATTTCAAGCTTGTCCGCTCGGCCATTTGAAGGCCAAGCTACTTCAGCTCACAAGTGTGTGTACACCTGGGACAAACATCATCACAAAAATGGAAATAAAATGTATTCACAGGAAAAACACTTAGCTAATTGATTTCCAACAACAGTCTCCAAGTCAGTAAATGAACTATGGTAGTTTTCATCTTTCTTTTCTGAGTATGATGAGCATTACCCCACTCTTAAAGTGCAACACTTTTGCTCAGCACAAGGTTTGTAAGAATTTGACTGCAATGGAAGTATTTTGAAAATCATGTTTCTTCAATTTTTAGTACAAGGTTTCTTGTCCTATTTTGATAATTGACCATGAAAGTCATGTTATGAATTTTATTTCATCACTGGATAAAAACGTGGCCTTTGAGGATGATACACACTCACACCACTTCTTCAGAAGGAAAAAGCTTCAGAAGGAAAAGGGGTCCTCATGAGCTTTGTTGGACAGGAAGAGGGGTAGGCTTGATTTTGAAACTAAGCAAGCCCTTACCTGTTCTGGTGATTTAGAAATAAAGAGGTTGGGCTTGCAAAGGCTTGGAAGCTCTCAGTGGTCCAACATCTCTGGTGCCCAGCTGTCATTAATATCTGCAGGTGAGTGTGATTAGAAACTGTATTTGGGGTCACAGCCAAATGACCAACTAGTCCCTGTTTTCCTCCCTCATTGTCTTTATCATCAGGTTATTATCCCTTTAAGGATCAGACCAGTGAAAGGACTCTCCAGTGTTCAGCCCAGCTCCCCATGCACCCGCTGTGCCCTGGCTTACAGTGCCTGCTGTTATCACTGACCAGCTGCCACGGCTGGCCCCAGATGTTCACACAGTGACTTCCACATGAACAAACTCTTGGACCCCAATACGAAACTTGGCCTCAACACTGGCAATTTACAAGTCTACACAACAGCACATCTCTAAAAGGGATAATCCTAAACCCCTTCTGATACAAAAACCAGAGAGTTTTTAATTTCAAATAAGGATTAGGAACAAAGCATGTCAAGTAACGTGCCAAGAGCAGGTAATTTGCCCTGTGCAGACACTGACAGGTCAAAGTCAATTCAGTATTGAAATGTACACATCTCTTAGACTCATGTCAGAACAATTCTTTCCCAGAATCCTTTTGGATGTGAGTGAAAACTCTAATGAGACTCTTAGAAGACGGACTCATCAACAGAAACTGTCATGACATGCCAGCTGTCATTCCTAAGATGCTCAACCTGTTCAAGATGGAAATTAGAGCTTCCACAGTAGCATTAGCTTTTCCAGATATTTACCCTTGGCTCAGTTTGAACTGAAGTCGGAATATTTTGACAGGGAGCATAAGAAGAAAGAACCCCAGTAACCAAACCCTTGGGTGCTCAGGCAGGTCACCCTTACGTAACCCCCCCTCAATCTCAGACTCACACAACACCTACACTATCAGGCAGATAATAAATGTTTATATCTGTTTTATACAAAAAGCATTAAAACAGACAAGTTCTTTGAAATCCTGCAGGTTCTCACAAGTGCCAGCATCAGAAACAGGATTAAACCAAGGTTCTGATGCTACTTCCCACCTCCACACTGTTCTGGTGGATATGTTTTTCTCCATATACATGAAACACAGTGAAGGCACTGTCTGAACATGAAGCTTTTTTTCTTGACAGTTCATCATTCTTTATGGGGAAAAAAAATTGCTAAGGGAGGTTTAGAAGTCATTTTCTCAGTCACATTGGAGGGCACTGGATGAGAACTTAATTGTTCTTCTCCTGGCCTCCTGTAGCCATTGGCTCCTCCTCAGTTTCAGTGACCGAGAGTTAAACCTATCTGCTGGTTCCCAGCCCAGTGCCCTAGAACTTAACACTCTGCTTGGAAAGGTTTAGAAAAGAACTTCTGTCAATTTGGATCCAAGTTCACAGGCAAAATAGAGTATGAGAAAGAAGTAGCAATGGAATCTTATCCCAAACTATGACTGGTTTTAAATATGAGTGTCGTGCATAACATCCTGTAATACACAGCCCTGTGTTGTCAAAGGTGCAAGGCAGGAGTGACTGAAGTCTTGCAAAACATTACATTACAAAGAAGTATTTCTAAAAGCTTTCCTTAATGCTGACAGCATCTGCTGAGATCCAGAACGTCATGAGCACTTCTACAGATCCAAACAAATTCAGAACCAGAGGCAAAGCATTCCCATGCTTTGGTATCTGATTCCAGCTGAGGATTAGTACCATTCACGAGGTTAAACTGAAAGCACCCATGGAAGGACCCACAAAAGCAGTCACCTGAAGGGAATGGGCATTGTATCCCCAAATTCTTCACTCCTTCTGAAAGGATTTTCTGGTTAATGCACTCTTGTCTGAATGCTAGACCAAAAACAAGCACAAGTTGTCATCTGCATTTCTGAATTATTAAGATTTGCTTTAAAATACATCATATATGGGTCAAATACCCCATAAACGCAACTCAGTGCTTTAAACTGAGCTCAGTGAACTTGCACCAATTTATATTATCTGAGCAGCTGTCCCACTGAATCCAGATTTCCCTACTTGATTTTCCTCCTTTAAACCCTAATCTGCCTCTCTCTGAAAGTACATCTTATATACCCAGTATTAACTAGATCAAATCAGCTTAATTTGCTGGTAATGTTAATTCAAGTTCATGCAGCATCTTCTTTCTAAAGTGGGTACAATATTTTACAGTATCTCAAAAATGGCTCAGCTTAACAAACTGAGAGAAGAAAACTTCTTTAAAAATAATCAAGGGACAACTCTTGAATCCAGACTGCAGCATTACCCAAAGAACATCTGCACACAAATCCTCCTTCAAGGCAAGTGCTTGCACGACAAGCAATTCACCAACAAAAGAATTCCAACAGTATTTGAAATCCTCTTCTGGCTTCTACAGTGGAAATCTGCATTCTCCTCTACACACAAGAGAGCTCAGAGCCCAGACAGTTGTGTTCCACCGGGCAAGCACTGATCCTGTTCCCTGCCCATTCCACATGCTCTGTCTCACTGTGGAGCATCTCTGTCTCTACCTGCCATCCCTGTTACCTGGCTGGAACACACAAATGCTGTTCCAGTGCATGAACGAGCCTGGATACCCTTGGAAGCATGGCATCCTTTCAGGTTCATTTCCTGAAACTAGTTAATACCTTTTTTCAGTCACTTGATATACACATTTCACTAAAGATGGTTAAAGCCAACACCCATGTTTAGACCACTTGTGTCTTTTCTAATTTGTTCACACTCACGTATTGTAACCCTATATATCATATACAGCATTTAATGCCACATTTTGAACTGCAGGAAGCAAGTCAGCTTCAGCTCTGTTTTTCATGGTTCAGACATGTCTGAAATATAATGAGAGCAGGGATTTGTCTGCCCTGATTTAATTACTACAATCCAGATAACTCTGTCAATCAATTTTTCTCCTTGTGACTCCTGGCAGGGTGAAAAATGCCTTCATTATGAGGACTGATCATTAGTGGATGTGAAGTTGAGAAGATGATGAAGATGAGTTGTTGGCTCTGGCAGAGAATTGACCCATCAGTGTCATTAAGTGAACTCCAGCAAGCCCAGCAATTCCCATGGGGCAAATCATTGAATTCCTCAGGAGCAAAGGTCTGTGTCTGTCTACACCAAAGCACTTTGGAAAGTACACACGTGCAGTTTGCAGCAATCTGATGGATAACCAAACAATTACACAGGCAATAACTGATTCGTCCTTCCCTTTCCACCACAGAAACAACTTTTAAGGTACCGTATTTTAGATTCCATTTTATGTGACAGTTTAAATAACACCCAGTTACATCCATTGCCCTTTCAACTCCACATAACAAAAGTTCAGCTTAGAGCTGCATCACCCTCCCAAAGCCCAAATGCTCTTTATTTCCTACATAAATTGCAAATCTAAGTCCATTTCCTTGTAAGGACTGAAGGACAAGATGGAGCCACTCCAAGCACTGTATTAAGGTGGGTTTTTAATCAGTGTTTTTCATCCAGCAGTAAAGACAGTACTAGAAACACCTCACGTTTACAACAGCCTGAGTTATAAGTAATTTGATGACAAATGAGCATTATCTGCTCAATGTTTTTTTCTAAATTATGCTTTAATTGCAAAAGCTAATTTCACATAATTGACTAATTAATCATTAAAAAAGTAAAAATAAGATAGATGCAATGATTACAATGCCAAAAAGTTGCTAACAGAGCTACCCACACAGAGAAAATTCTGCTGGAATCAAGGACATACCCAAGAGACCTACAGACAACTCTGGTGGCCAAACTAGGAACCAGTGTGGGTGTGAAGGTCACAGGCACAATGCTACTTTCAGAACAAGAGGAGAAGCACATCCTGAGGGGATCCAGGCCTGGCTGTGTGTTCAGACCCCAATGTACCTTGGTCCAGCCTCTGCAGCTGCAGTTATGAGACTGCAGGGTTGTGCAGTTCTTCCAGTCACCAGATCAGCTCCCCCGGCTGTGTTAAACAAACTGATCCCCTCACAGCAGCCCTTGTCTGATCCTGAAAGTTATCCCAACCAAACACCCCTGGACTATATTTCCTCTGGAGGGCTAGAAATATTAACAGAGCTGATTTGATTGCAAGGACTTGGATTTCTAGCACAGGCTCCAAATTCTGGTTTGAAGGGAACTTAAACGTGTAGGTGTGCAAGTAGGGCAAGGTGAAACATGCAAACAACTTTTGGGCACAGAAGGGAACACAGCTTTGGGTATTTTTGTTTTTGAAGTTATTGAATCAGGTCTTAAAACTGAGCAAGAAGGGAAGGTGTTACTTTGATGGGAAAGGTGCTGGCTGAGCTAATTGATTCAGCAGTGAGACTGGAGCAGCTTTTTAGTGCTGTGAGTCAGAAGAGCTCAGCATTAACTTCGCTAAATTGTTGGAACTTTTCCCCCAGCTTACAAAATCTCTGAAGTATTTTTCCATCTTGATGCCTCAGATGTGTTTAACCACTGAGAAGGCTCTCAGGCACTGCTGTGATACTGACATGGCTCAGGGTTTTGTTCTTTCCTAGCCCACAGCTCTGAGAACAGAGCATTAGTTCCTGGACAGGCAATGGTTAGAAGAAATTCTCTTTTCACTACAGTGGGTCACAGCTGGAACCATAGAGGCTCTCCTCTAACTCACACAAAGGGCTGTCCAGGACATGCTGGCCAGACTAACTACTGATAATGTTTACTGAAATAGTGAGGGGACTTGTATCAATGAGGCATCCAGGGCCTTAGCATCAAATCACAATGTGAGAAAAAAGTCTTTCCCAAATAACGTCAAAGCATAATAAAAATGAAGGAAGGGAGAGAAAAAGCAGGGCCATGGAAAAGTGACAATTAAATCTTCATTTTGTCATTTCACATAAGTCTTCAGCGTGACAGGAATGGGGATTTCCACAGCAACACTGAACAAACAGTGCTCCAAGCTCTCCTGTGGCAAATGCTTCTAGCGGGGAATTCTCCTTCACTCCTGACCACTACTGCCATACAGGAGGGCAGGGTGGAAAATTACTTTAAAAAGTCAAATTTCATTTTTCTTCCAGCCTCCCTTAACTAATGTGGGTTCTTAACCAATTTTCTTCACTCTTTCCAAAGCAAGTGGCACTTTGGCTGAGGGTAGGTATGAAAGGCTTGGTCCCGAAATATTTTTTTTCCAGAAAGCTAAAAAAGCATGGAAATGTTCCTTCCCTAACTGAACCTGATATTTGGGCTCATGACCTATGTTACTGCCAGCTGTCCACTCTGCACCTTTCTGTGGGTAAAATATTAGAGAAAAAATAACCTGACAGTGAAATGAAAAACTGATCCTGAAACCTGAACATGGAGCCGTGACTCTTAGGCCCAGGCTCCATTAGCAGCTCCATGGAAATCACCAAGGCATTTAGGATCAGCACCCCAAGGAACTTACACAACACAAAATTTAGGAGAATGTTGACAAAACCAGGAACACAGGAGTGGGGAGTAACAACATGGCAGAGGTGTGATACTTTGTGGAATGTGTGAAAGAAAGAGAAACTGGCCAAATTGACCATTCCTTGGATTCAATCAAGACAAGAGGCGCCTTCCCTATTTCTGCCTGCTTAAATAGCTTGGATATCCAAGTCTGTGGCTGCAATTTGAGACTGCATGCTTGAAAGCTGCTCCCTAAACCATTCATGAACTGGAAAAATCAGAACCAAGAGATTCTTAAAGCAAGCCAGTAATCTTCAGTAATCATGAAGACTACATATAACTCAATATATTTACATTAAACAAGTCAACCAAGACAGAGCCATTGAGCTCAGAGCACATGATGATACTTCAGGAAGCACTTGTGATGGTGGCTCAGATTTATCCATGGTGTCATTCCGCCCATTTCAGCAAAGTTACAGTGGTGATGAACACAGCCCATTTCTGAAGGCACAAAGCCAGTAAGTAGTCTGCAGTGGGATTCTGATAAATGCTGCCATCTGCAAAATGTTATATCAAATGCAGGGCAGAAACAGATGGAAAAGCTTTTCAATCCAGAGTACCAACTTAAAATAAACATCCTTAAATGTATCTGTTCCTTCAACGGGTATTGAAGAACAGGCAAAAATAAATGAATGAAATGAAGGAGGCTTATAAATTCTTTTTTTCACTGCGACCAAAGTAAAACCTCTTGAGCTTACATAAATCTTCCTCATGCAGGGATCAAAAGCTTCTTGTTTTCAGGACAAAATGAGCATATAAGTCACAATGGTTCCTGAAGATAAAAACCACATGTGCCCATTTGTTCTGATGAGAACCCCCATTTCCCACCTAATCATCTTCACCTCAGCTCCTTCCAAAGACCCAAGTCGTTGCCATCCTCTTTACAGTGGCTGCAAAATTTCCCTCCTGAGCCCATCACCAAGACCTCCTGGATGGCTGAGGTTGGCAATTAAGCCCTACAAGGCCTCTTTCTTTCCATCAGGACACCCTAAATATGCTGCTTCTATAAACCAGGAGTCCAGGCTTGAACAGCAGAGTTTCTACTGGTCACTGCAGATATCAGCTCCAAAGCATGGGAAATAGCAGAAGATACAAGGCTCAGTCCAGCAGGCTCTTTGAACAAGAGCAGGGAGGAAATACGCTGCCAAACGAGAAATGGCTCTGCTTTTTCCTTTGTCAAATACTAAGGGAATACTTTGTGTACATAGATTGGAGTCAGCTTTGAGCCCAGGAGAGCAAGCAAGCAAATATCAACTATCCCTGGTTTCCAAAACAAACTTCGAGTTTAGTTGTCCTTCATTATAAGACACCTTTTTTGCCTATAAAGTCAGGATCATTTTGTTTAAGAGCTGCACGTCTCAGAATGCAAAATAAATGGCTACAGTCACAATGCTGAAAGGATTGACTTGGAAAATTGCAAATTGAATGAGGAGAATTACTTTGGCTAGACACATACGTCATTAAGAATTATTGGCACAGGGGTTTCAACAGCGCTGGATGCCTGAATGAGAGAATTTCAAGCTTAGAGGAGACAGATTTAAAAGGCTTTAAGATAGACTAAATACACTGCAGATTGCTTTATCTGGCAAATCAGTGTGCCATGGAAACATGCAACACACAATGAAACATATGTAACCAAGCCTAATTTTATGGAAACACTTAGGAAGGTAGTTTGGACATGCTTTCAAAGAGGTGGAACTGAGCTGAAGAACAGATGTGGTTTTTACCTAGCAAATTGTATCCTCAGGATTTAGGAGATAATGAACTGATGGTTGGCATTTGAGTCAGCAAGTCTTAAACTCTCCCAAAAGAAAATAGGATGTTTTTCTCCTCAGCCCTCTCCAGCAACTTTCTCCCTGTGCCATTTGCAAAAAGAAATCTCAGGACAAATCTTCATTCAGTGTAAAATTGGTGCCTCTCCAGAGCAGTGATCTGTGCTGATTTGAACCAGCTGAGGGTCTGGTTCCTGCTTTTCTGAAATAACCTTGAGGCTTTTATTATTACAGCTGTATTTTGGAGCTATCTTTGTGCTGGTGTTGTTCAGGCAGGGCAGTGGGATAACAGAGAAACTGGGGTGTAATGGAACTGCACTGAAATAAACTGGAAACTATTTTCAAATTATGACCGAGAGGCATCCAGACCAATCCCTGAATCAATGGACTCACACCTGAGAAGCAGGAAAGAAAGCAGAGACAGGCTCAGTGAGTATCTCCAGAGGTTTACACTTTTATGATGTCTCTCCTTATGATCAGTACTTTTCCTTCCTTGCAAATTCTGGCATAAATAGGAGTGACTTCATAGAAACCAGTGGCAACATCTGCAATTATATGAAATGTGAATCCAAGAGGCCAGGACAGAGAAGCAAAAGGAAGTGTGAGAGCTGAGAACAACAAGCAGCTTTGGGTAGGGAGCATTCTTGGAAGCTTCTTCAGTTTCACTACAGACCCACATCCCAGTAAGTCCCTTGCTGCAGAACATCAGACTCTCCTTTTGTAGTCACAACGGCACCAGTAACAGGCTGCAACTTTTTGAACCCTCTCAAGCTCCTCTTCCTAAAATACTCAAAACCAGCCCCTTTTTTGTTTCCTGCATTCCTAACGAACATCTAATAAACATCTCCAGCTCTCTGTCTTTCTCTGCAGGGCTAAACTTTTGGTACACTGTCACACATCAGAGATACTCTCCCATGCTAGTACTAATGGAAAAAACTGTCCTCTTAGAGGAAACTAAGGTGGGCCAAATTTTGCTTTCTATTACACCACCATTATTCAACCTTTTCCATCCTGAAACTGTTCCCTTCATCCTGGCATTTAATATGATGCTTCCTTTTAAAAAATGTCAGCAGAAGGTGAGAATGGCCCCTTGGACAAGTGCTCGTGAAAATGCACGGCCGCCAAGCATCTGCTCAGACTGAGAACTGTTGTGTATCTGCATTGCAAATGCAGAATAACACATTTATTCCGCTGTAACTAAAAAACGGAAGCTGGTTCTGCAGATTCCTCCCACTCCTCCTGGTGCTTGTTTCCATCCATAACATTTTTTCCAGTAAGCACCTGCCTGACTCCTATTTAATACATCCACAGCTGCAGTTTCCATAGCTGCCTTTTGACAGCACAGTCCAAAATGACTCATTCTCTCTGTGAGGAAATTTCTCCAAAATGCTTTTTATTTCTCATCTCTTCCTTAATCATCTCTGGATTCCCATTATTTCTAGAAGGTATATGATTAAATTCCCATTAGAAGATCACACCACCCACTCAGAGTCAAATCGATTGTCATGGCACTAAGTTGTCTGGTCCTTGTTTTAATAGCCAGACTCCTACAACTCTCCACATTTCCATCTCTCATGAGCCACCACTGACAATTCTGCTACAGCCCCTTTATGGATAAAGTATATTCTGTCAAAAAATGCTTTGGATGATGCCATGGTTTAACCCCAGCCAGCAAAAGCCCCACACAGCCCCTCACACAAGCACGAGCTGTGTTTTGTCAAGCTCCTTCAAATAGTGTAGAATATTAATCCTGACAAGTATCTTAAAACATTCTGCCAACAAGCCTCGATCTTTTCAAGAGGAAAAAGCAGCGCATGGCAAGATTTCTTGTGTTGAAATTTATTTTTGCTATGTGAGATCATCAGCTCATCCTCAGCAGTTGATATTTCTTCCCAAGGTTTTTGAGAAATCCAGCAATAAACATTGATCAGATACTCAGATGGAGGAATTCCTCTCTGTTCCCTTCAATCTTGTGTTGCACCTTTCCATTCTCAGCTGGTCAGAAAACTTCTACATCACTTAAACACACACATCTATGGGGCTGGATGGGATCCACCCAAGGGAAGTGTGGAAGCTGGCAGGAGTGTTCACAGAGCCACTCACAATCATTTATCAGCAGTCCTGGCTAACTGGGGAGGTCCCAGTTGACTGGAACTGGTCAAGTGACCTTCACTGGAGGAGTTTAAAAGCTCTGTAGATGTGGCAGGAAAAAGGTTTAGTGGCGAACTTGGTTGGACTCAGTGATCTGAAAGGTCCTTTGCAACCTGAGCCCGTTCTGTTCTGTAAGGGACCAACACAAGCTCTCAGGTGCAGGCAGGAAAAACTCCCAGAAACACGGATTCACTTGGTTCTCTCTCCACCTTAGTGAACAGCCTGTGCTACTCTATGCAAGGGGAGAGATTTGGAGAAGAAGCCAGGCAAAAATGAATCAAAAATGAAGAGTTTAGCACGGAGATTTCTCCCAATCAGCTGTAACCATTTCGCACACATGCCACGCATTTCCTTAGGAATGTCTGAAATTTCAGTGACATGAAGTGTTCACTAGGGAAACACGTTTGCCCAGGATGGAAATCAGTACCATATTAATGGCAACATCCTCTAATTTTTATCAGTGCCCAGCCCTGGAAATTAGGGAAAGGAAGGAGCATACACAGGCAAAGAATTTATCCAGTAATTAAAAATCCAGTCAGTAACTACAGCAAACTCATCACCATGGTAATAAATCATTCATATAGATTTATATCCAGGTGCCACTGTGGGATATTTTTTTCCAGTCTTAAAAACCTCCTTAAGGAGGTTTGACAAGGACAGATTCCTCTTAGAAGAAGTTGTGCTTCCTGCACTGCAACCTTCTGGAGTGGTTGAGCCAGAAGAGATGAACAGACACCCCCCCAGGAGCATTTGTTCCTGGCTTCCCTTATGGAGGGCCTGATGCCAGTGGCAGGGATGGAAAGGTCATGGCTCCTCACAGAGCTTCCAGTAACACAGCTCTTCAGTAGGGAAAAAGGCATGTTGAACTAAATGATACTTTCCTATAAAAAAATCTGATTTCCCCCAAAACAATAAGACTTCATTAAAAGACACACGGTAGAAAAATCACGAATGCTTCAGTTTCAGGGCTGAGGAATATTAATATAAGCTATGGAAAAAGTGTTACAATATTAACCTGAGTTTTAAGTGCTATATAAATGCCATAGTCACTTCCAGCTACAGTGGGTTTGATCCTTAAACCTGGAGGTGAAAGGTCACCACACAGGGCATTACAGTTTTTTAAAAAATATTAGCTCAGAAGTCAAAAATCAGAGGTCCTGATACAACCACCTGACAACTGAAATCACATAAAAGCAAAAAAGAATGGCCAGGAGCAGGAAATCAGGAAGGTGGTACTTGAAATCTCAGTCACAATTGATACAGATTCTACAGTGCCCTTCCATATTGAAACAGCTGAAGTAGGGAATGCAAACAAAACTGTTCAAGTAAAAATATTTCACATACTTAAAAGGATTACCATGTGAATTTACGGAACTTCACTTTCCAAATCATTTTCTTAGGTATTTTCTTCCCCCAGCTGAAATAACAACAACGAGTTACTCTCACTACTCCTTTCCTGTAGCCTTCCCACAATCAAAGCAAACCAGCAGAAGAAACAATATGGAAAGAACAAAGCCACGGTCATCGGGATACTTTGAGGCTTCCTCTCGCTGAGACGAAGACCTCACCTTGTGGAGAGGAGCCCTGGCCTAGCTGTGCTTTGTTCCTTCTAGAGGAATAGCAGAAATGAGAGGTAAGGGGTGGGGGAGAGAAATGCAGTATTGTGAACTGCTGTTAAATGGCACAATCTGTTCTCCTGCACTCGGAGAGCGTCCCAAACCTCCCTTCCACCAGACCTTCAACACAACACAAGCCACCAGGACGGGCGGCCTCCCATTGTGCTCTGCCTTTTAAAAGCAAACACTGCTCATAACATGCATGTTTTAAAAAGGGTGTGCTCTCCCTTCACAGAAATGTTTTGGCACGTGGATTTGGGCCAGAATCAACACAGATGAGTCTCCTGAGTTTTCTTGCCTTGAGAATTGTCACACACATGGCAAATACTGTCAGTCTGCTTGTGAACATCGCTCCCTGCTCTCCCCTTTAGTGCCATGGTTATACCAGCACATAAATAGAGAACAGAGTGTTTCAAGTAGGAAGGAACCCATAAAGATCACCGTGTTCAACTCCCTGCTCCTCACAGAACCACCTACAACTAAACCAGAGAGCAACCACCTGCTCAGTGAAGAACCTTTTCCTCATGTCCAACCTGATCTGCCCCTGACACAGTTTCAATCCATTCTCAAGTGCCCACGATTTAGATTTCAGCATTGACCCCTGCTCTAGATTTGCCCAAAGTTTGAAGGAAAGGATTGTGTTCCATAACTGAATAGTGCACCTGCTCAGTGAAGAGAAAATGAACAAAGGGCAGAAAATAAAAGTCTATTGGGAACAGACTGGAGCTACAGGAAGCTTTTTGGAAAACAGCATTTTCCCCTTTGGTTTCTTTGGGCCTGGTATAAGATTAGCACTCCCAGAGCAGCAGATCTGTTTCAGTGGCTAAGGAGAGATTTCCCCACATCACAAGTGGGCACACAAACATACACATGCAGTAGTAGCTGTATTGGAGAAATCAGAAATGCAAGAAGCAAATCAGGATAACAAAGAATACCTCCTTAGAAGATTGCTCCCGGCCTGGTGACCATGTCTGTCTGCCAAAATACAAGCCCTTCTCATTAACAACTCATTTTCTAGGTGGACCAGGCCAGGGTAAAGCTGCTGACAGCTCAGCTCTTTACTCCTTTTGGGAGCAAAAGGTGCCTTGCCTTCACCTGCACCAAATGAAGCCAGTGGTTCATGTAAGCAGCAAGGTCTATTGTGAATTGTAGCCTGTAAAAATTTCTCCCTTAGGATAATGTCAGGTGTCAGTACAGCTCCATAACAATAACTCTGGAGGTGGAGTGGCTTTTGCAGCCATGATGAGTAAAGAGTGGCAGCCCAAGAGCTCGTGGTATTGATTTTTGTGATAAATCTGCCTTTGTGCTCTGTGCTTCACCCTGACAAAGATGTCTGCCAGCTCTTGCCAAGTCTGGATACTGATTTTTCTGGAAGCAGCCACCTCAGATGAACATCCCTGCCAAACCACAATTAGCCAGAGGCATTGTCAGATTCTCAGCAGCCTTCTCTTAAAAGGGAGCATGTCAAAAGGAAACTGGCCAAAGAGGTAATCTCCACAACCATGGAGAAACGCTCCCAGGAAGAGAAGTTCCCTGGTTTCCTCTATAAGTACATTGCTGAAGTAGCACCCTGATCTTATTTCCATTCACAACAAGGCCCTGCAGGCCTTTCTCCCAGATCAGGTATTACCTTATCCCGCTTTGCTTCCACCCTCCTTGGTGGCTGTCATGCCCAAGGAAATCAAGGGGGAGGATGCTGCTTTCAAACAACTTTCCCAGAGCTGCAGTCTGTGCCCAGAACTGTGTCATGGGTTAGAGCACAAGCCCCTGCACTCATACACATCTTGGTGACTCCAAGCATTCCACACCTGCACAATGAAAATGAACTTTGCTTGTTTGTTATATCAACTTCTGTGGGCTTGTGGATGTCTACTCCCATTTCCTGTTCTTGGGTTCCGCTGATGAACATTAGGTACTGTGGAGGGCAGAAGGAAAAGCAAATGCAAATAAAGGAAGAGCTTTGTATACATCCCCAAAAGAGCAGACAGAAAAGGTCAGATAACACATATTAAAAACAAATAGCTGGAAAAATAAACAGGATGCCTTGAAAATGAACCAGATGAGTCAAAAGGGACAGGAGGAATCTAAAAAGAAAAAAAAAGGTAATGAAAGGGAATGTAGGAGAACATGGCTAAAGCAAGGTTGTTCCAACAGGAAAGTCAGCTCCAGCAAAAAGCAGTAACACACCTCTACAGAGGAAAAAACAGTTGCACAGAAATAATATAGGGAAAACAAATAAGCCATAAATTCACTCAGAGGTCCAAGGTTCCTTAGAGCTCTGGTGGAGAAACATTCTATAAACCAAAGATGCTGTTTTCACAAATCCTGATCCAAGATCCCCCCCAAGGGGGACTTGGGGATTTCTGTTTCTCACCATTTCTGTTTGTCTTCTCCATGTCCCAAGCCATCTGCATTGCCATATTTGTTTGACAAGGTGTGTATATACAGCAACCTCTCTGGGTCACTGAATACAAGGCAGAGCTGGTTTCCCATGAAACCTTTTACAAGAACTAGAAGATTTTGAAGAAATATGACAGCTTGAACAAAAATGTTGCTTTGTGTCAGATATGGAATTAACTGAAGAAGCTGCAATCCCAAAGCTGAAATAACACTACATGGGATTAAATCTCCCATTGTCCTGTCCCTGGTAAAACACACATCCTGCTCTCTGCTCTGGGGCCTGCATCCATCGACCTGTCTCAGGGAATTTTCAAAGGCCTTGCTGTCATTTCCTATCGGAAAATAAATACACTTCAAAACCTCAGAATCTTTTGCTAAACAGAATTGTTGTTTTCCCAGTCCAAGAGCAATACTCTCCTCTCTGCTAAATTCTGTCCTGCTTTGGAACCCCACGGCTTGTTCTCTGGATGTTGATTTTAAACCAGCTTTCATGGGCAGCTGCAGTAAATAAACCCCTCAGCTGGTTTTCCATTCCGCGGGGGGTGGGAGGGACAGGTCAGGTCCCACACTGCAGAGATCCTGCTCCAGCAGAGTCAGACATTCGGAGCTGCTTGTGAACCCCTCAGATCTCAGCTGAGCTGCACGCTGCCACACCAGGGCCTGAAAACTTCCATATGCCTGAGCTGGATTCTTTCCCTAAATTCATGACACACGTTAGCCAGGGCAGCTGATGAGAGTGTGATGAGGTGAAGAGGCACTGGGACAGGAGCAAGACATCTCCAACTCTGCTATAAACCAAAAATGAGTGGTAGGTACTGCAGTAAAGTCAAAGGAAGAGAAGGGAGTCTGTATTATCAACATAAAGCTGGAGTTTAATGGGTTAAACCTGTCAGAGCCTAACCATTATATGGCCATGCTGGTAATTTAATGTTAACATAACATCTGTACTGTTTGCAGATCTTTAACGTAAAACGATAGTTCAACTAGGGTTTTATGGCAGAATTGTTACTTTCTTAAGAGTTTTATTTAGTTTATTTGCAGGCTGCAAAACAGTAAAATCTTTCAAAAAAAAAAGATTATGAGATTATGAAAAATTCTCCATGCCTTAAAAAATGTATTTTATAAATTAATAAAAGACAAAAATGCAATATACACAAGTAAAAATAGATGGTTAATGCTGGATGAAAGGCAGTAATTTTGCTCCATGTTGCACAAAGATTCACACAGAGTGGAACAGCCCAGACATTAAGTTACTGAGCTCATCCTTTTCTGCAAGCACCTGTTTGGTGAGGCAGTACCCAACAGGAAGGTCCAGTTGTGAGAATTCCTGATCTAGCACTCTAACAAGAGTCTGAGCTGAAGAGTTTAAGCATTTAATATGAAGAAACATCTGTGATCAAGCTGAGGTAATAATTTTTAAGTGACCTAAACTAGATATTGCCCATACTCGATACATGGTGAAGTGACACACAACAGAAATAAATATATTAACCCCAAAAATCTAATCAAAATTACATAATGCTTTTGGTAAGAAGTGGATTTAAGGGCTCACAATGACCAGGAAAATGGAACAACAGAAATACACTGCTGCTTTCCTTCCCTCTAAACTTACATGGAGCAAATTGAAAAACAGAACAGCCATAGCACACCAGGAACCAATGGTCTGAATAATGCTCTGAAATAATTCTGGAAAAGGCCCCAGTCCAGACCAGTTAGCCTAAAAAGAGAAAATCTCTAGTGACTTCAAGCAGTTCTCAAACAAGTTATTTGAATTAGCTGAGATATTATTTATAAAGTGTCTGTCTTCATGCTATAAAAGCATCACCATTTCAAAATTCAGACAAGAATTGGAGATGTGAGCTCTGCAACTTTCTTTCCAATCTGCTTTGCTTGTGGTCTTGGGGACTAACCCACATAAATATGAATATAATTAGATATTTAGAAATAGCAAAGAGAGTTCATTTGTTACAGAAATCTACAAAGAACAAGAAAGGGTTTTATAATCCAGTTTTGGATTTTAAATTGGATTCTTCATTGTCTGAAGTCTGTTAGTCATTATTCCCTGGGTGCAGTGCTTGAATTGACGTCTGCAAGGGTTTGTGTATGTATATGCCTCTAAGAAAACATTCTGAATAGTGAGGTTCCCCAGGGAGTGCTGACACAAATAAAGGACACAACATATTTTATCCATTAGAAACACTTCAGGCTTTTAAGTAGTGCCAAAACCCACAATTAAATCAATATTAGACCCATAAGAAGAGATGATTCAGAAAAAGTTCTTCCCAGTAATGCACAGGTGGGTATTTGCATTGGGGGAACAAGCCAAATGGAAATGAATTTAACTCTGAACATGCAGGATGTTTCCTGGCACTGACAATGATCCAGAGCTATCTTCTTCCAAAATTAGGAGCCCAGTTCCAGAAACTCTCAGGTGAAAGTAACTCTTTCCCAAAATAATGATTCATAATAGAGAAAAATGTAGTGGAATCATGTCCTGATCATGTGTGTTCTAGGTGTTATTCAGCAAACAGATACACAAGCAGCTTAGCTCCCAGAGAAAATGGGAATCTAGCAACAGTATCTTGAGAAATCCATTTGTTTTTTTTACCAGAAGTTCCTTCCTAAACACCTTTTTCCCTTTTTGTCTAATTTCCACATTTCATCTTTCAGCTTTTCACTTTGGCTTGCGTTTTGATCAGTTTTGCAACAATTTTCTTCTTCATTCTGGCCATGAAGGTGTCCAGAATACTGGGTTTAGTATTGTAGGAAAAGCACCTGAGTGCTCTCTGTGCCCTTTGGGACAGCATTTGGCATTCTATGGAAAAATTATGCAATCTCAGTGATTTCTGAGAAGGGGAAAACAAAGAAAGGATGTGGTCATTATTATCTGAAATATAGCACCTACTACATTAGTCAACACTGTCCCAACTGCCCTTCCCAGCTTGAGCTGCTGCAAATGTCAGTCTTCAGCTCTCTGCAGCCAGGCCTGTCAGTGCTAACAGGCAACTGTGCTCATGCTTTTGTTCAAAGAACAACAGATGTCACCAATAATCTCATATCTCTGCATCAGCTCCAGAAAGCAGGTGCATTTCTTCTTTCCTGCACTTGCAAAGATACGTGTGAGTGTGCAGGGACTGGAAAAAAGCATTTTGCAGATTTTACCCATTGAGACAAACCCTGCTCCTTGCAAAGAACCGAAGGAAATCGCTTGTGCATAAAGACATTATGGAAGGAGCTGCTGAACAAATTCCTGTCTCTAAGCAGGACAAGGCACGGATCAGTCTTGGCTTTGTTCTGAGAACAATTTGCATCATTACTCGCCCTGCAATCGCGTGTGTCCCTCGGTACAGACATCTGCACGCGTCCCTTATCTGTAACTTGTTCTTCCAGCCGTCTGACACAGGAATTTCCAACATGCTGGAAGCTTCTGCAGTGCCAATGAGCCTTGCTTCGGATCCACATTTTCCCATCTGCCTAGCTACAATTCTGGCTTATCCATTTTCTCCCACTCATGGAAAAAACACCCAATTGTTTCCTTGTTTTGCTGTGGAAGTGCGGAGCCCCAGGTGTGACCTGCTGCTAAAAAAAGCACAGCAGAGACCACACCAGGCAAGGGAGAACAGCTGACACGAGGACAAGTATCACCGTGGACCTTGATCCTTTCCCTTCCACGGAACAGAAGAGACACACAGAAATTAAACAAGTCTTGTTTTGACCTCCACAATGGTATTTAATGTGCCTGTTCGCTGAGACTGTTTGTGTTTGTTCCTCAAACTGTTTTTATTCAGTATTTAGTTTGGAAATGTTTGCACAGAAGACATCTGGAACGAGAAGGGCCAGTCCAGGGGTCTGTGCATGTCACGGCACTTGTCTATGGATTGGTCTACCAAATAAAGTTGTGAAATGGTAGTTTATGTTCCATTAAAAAGAGGTAGGGATAATTAAAAGCAAAGCACCAGAAGAACAAACAGTGGAGACAGATGTTTTCCAGATTTTAATGAAATATTTAAAGCCCTATAGTCTCCTTCACATCACTGGTTATTTGCAAATATTTCACAAAGGCCAAGTTTCCCAGCATCCTGAGAAAACCAGGGTCTGTAAATATGAAAGCACTATTAGAGAAGGTGAAATACCTACAGCCAACTCATAGGCAGCCCCAAGGAGACTCAGAGAAGGCAAAAACACCTACTAGAAACCCCATCTTTACTATATTTACTTTTCATCTTGTCCCAGCATTCCTTATGCACCAAACTCCAAAATTAAATGGATATTATGGGCACACAAATATTTCACCAACTTAAAAATAAATTTGAAAGCAATCCTTTCATTTCTGTATCCTTCAAATGTAAAACAGCTTCTTGTTTCTGTGCATCTGAATTATTAATAAGATTAGGGGTTAGACTCCATGGGTTTCATTAATTAAATCAACTTTAAATATACATATACAAACAATAACATTCTTGTCATCAGTTTGGCATCCTCAAAGGAGAGACAGACAAGATTGCCTTGGAAAATTTACCTTCTCCCTTGCTTTCATTTAAAGTATTTCTTTGTATGGCAAATGGAGATTACAGTGGAAGAGAGGTTTAGAGGCTGCAGGTAGAAGTCCAAATTGCCAGATTTAGCTGAACGAGTTTATTTTAACATTCCTCTCCCTGTTCTGTATTTTCAGCTGGGTATGCTGGAAAATCTGGTGCTCAGATTCCACTGGCATCCAGATCCCACTTTGACTCAGTTGTGATCTTTACCATTCCCTCCTGCCTTGCTGAAAATGCTTCTGAATGGTAATAAAAATGTAGACAGATTGAAGGACTAGAGAAATGCAAAGGATATATGCACAGAAGAGAGAAAAGTTCAGAGCGAAAGAGACGGCACGATGTTCTAAGACCCCTCAGAATAAAGAATTCTGTGTAAAGGAATTTTGCCCTCAGTCTCTGTAACACTTCCCCATCGATTCCATTGGAGATGCAAAAGTGTGCCATGAAAACACAGCTTTGGGAATCATTCCCAGCCTTGGAACACAATACACAGCACAAAGTGTAACAGTTTCAAATTAAGACACCAAATTAGGAAGCTGTTCTTAATAGAAAAGAGAGACAGAAAGACAGCAAAATTCCCCAAGGGACCAGGCATCATCCCTGCACAAACAGAGAAGGGACATACACAGAAATGATGTCAATAATCCACAAATACAGGGTTCCAGACCAACCTGGTTCAGATCTACCAGCTGCCTTTCACTCTTGGATATTAAATTCTAATATATAGGTACATACCTGTACCACAGCAAACAACCCAATCAAAATAGTTCTGGGGGGTTTGTGTTAAAATGACAGAGATCTTTGAACACCAAATGGAATCATATGGATGTGTAAGGCCAAGTAGCAGTAAAGGCAAGCTGGGTGCCTCAAAAGAATCAGTGGTGTGGGACATATGAAGAGATGATGAAAGGCAGGACGAACGATTAAGGCTGATTTATGACATGTGACAACAATAACTGGCTCTGCACTGGGGCTAATCTAAAGCAGCAATGAAAAGAGATGACACAGACGATAGACAGGAGTGTGAGTAGTGCATGAAAACCCATGGATCACATGGAGCCCGGCCTGTGCTGGGATGAGGACTCACTTGAAATGCAGGGAAATAGGATACATAAGCTAGAAATGCAGTTGTGTTTTGTTTGGGGGTCTTGTTTATTTGTTTATTTGTTTTGCATTTGAGAACAAATTGGGCTGCAAAAAGAGATTATGTGACTGTGGTTTGGACCTCACTGCAAATACAAATCAGCCACAAAAATGGGAATAAACAAAACCTGCACGTTCATGAATCAGATTCTATGATGTTTCTTTGCCAACAGCAGGAGGAGCTTTTATTTAATTGACCTTCTCCTTCTCAGCATCTCCTTCTCTTCCTCAGCAACTTGGGGTACCTTTTCTCTCCAGCACTGCCAAAAAGGAGGCAACCCTGTGTCACCAGAGGGGAATCCTAGAATCACTCTAGGGAACCTTGCAGTGGGTGTGTGCCATTTTCCATTTGCAGAGTTCACTGCCTCAGTCCCACAAGATTTGCCAGGCCAAGTTCATCCACCATTCTGTCACACGAAAACCTAAACCACCTCATCGGTGTATCACACAGGTAACGCTTTAGGGAAGTGCTGCCACGAGGGCACTGTGAGGATCAAGGTACTGCATATATCATTTTCCATGAGTACTAATTTTGGAGTGTGAAACAGCCTCTGCATATCCCTGTACTGCAGGAGCACGTGCGCACATACAGGTAGATGAGAGGTTTAAGAGCAAGGAGATTTCTGCACAAAGCCAATGTCTTTTCCCTGCATGCCATCCATGCCTGGCACTGTCAGCACAGCAGTGTCACTGGAAATTCCAGACAAAGACCAGACTCTGGTCTACTGTTTATAGGCACTAGAAAAGAAGAATTAATCTTCTGATTGTGACTGGCAGAGAAATTTTGCTTCATTCTTTGTTAGGCTTCTTTTCCACTTGGAAATGATCTGGAAAAGTGCAGTGGATATAGCCAAGGGAGTGCCTGTGTTTACATTTGTAGCTGTTCTTGGGCACATACAGCAATAAATTACTCTAATTTAAAGAGTGGCCTTCTGACAACTTCAGAATTATGATTTAGCTCTACAAAGGAAACACATGAACATGATGCTTCCCATGGTAAATCAGCCAAAACTTCATCTCTTTTTGCATGAGGATCCTGCCTGACATAACTATGCACAGATCCTTATATGGCTTGAGAATGAAGAGGAATTTCAGTCTCTATTTTTGGCTGGGCCACATTTATACCTTTTTGCTTTTTTTTAAATTTTGCAGTCATGTCACCAGAGCTCAGCTCCTTGCAGTGACGACCTTTCCTCAAGGATCTCAAACATTATCTGACTAAACCTTCCAGGGAAGCATTTTTCTGGGAGAGAAAAGAAATATTAACAAGATCTACAGAAGAGTAAAGGAAGGTCATAGAGAACCAGTGCTCATGGACAGACACAGGCTTTAGGTTTGTTTGGAGCCAGGGTGCATTTGTTTTAAACCCAGCATTAGCACAGGCTGAAACCCAGGATTTATATGCTCCCAAAAGACACACAGCTCATTTGCTAATACAAACGGTTTTATAACTCTTCCTCATAATATTATGAATTTACACTAAATACACAGATGCAGACAAAATTACCCCAGGAAAGGTGAAGAAGCAGCAGAATATGCAGAGGAAAGAGGCTTTTCCATACTGTCCTGTTCCCTTTTTTCAACTCTCTCCAGTAGTTTTAAAAATAGTCCCAAACAGGCCACAAGCTATTGCAGCAGAGTTCACTGCCTCCTTAGAAACCAACCTTAGAAACACATTTCCAGAACAACATCTACCTTGCAAGTAATCTTGTGTTTTGGCATTAAGAGAAAAGATCTGTTAGATATTAAACCTCCAGGCATGGAGTCACTCAAGAGGAAACATTCAGAGAACCCTCAATTCCACCTCATCATGGATGCTTAATTCTTACTGGTGAATAGTCTCCCTTGGAAGCTTTCTCACAGCTTTCTCACTACAATGAAAAACAGACGCTCATGAATTTACAGTGACACCCAAGATGTCTCTATACTAATCAGTGAGAAATACTTCCAAATACACATTTGGTATAAATTTAATAATACAAATATTGTTAGAGTTAAAAAAAAGCCTCCTATAAAAATACTGAATTACATTTTTAAGTGAGTCACAGTTTATATCTGAGTATACAGTCTGGGGTGACTCTAGGGTCCCTTCTTTTCACAAATGCTCAGCTTCTATTTTCTGAAAATTAGGCCTGGATGTGCTGTGGGAAAATGAGCATTCACAAATGGAAGCATCCCAAAGCAACAGGAACTTCTGAACATGCTGGGCACTGCGTAGTCCATACAGTGACAGACCTGATCAGACTGATTGCTGGAACACGGCTCCCAAAAGTAAAAGGAAGACCTGGTGCTGCTCTTCAGCCCAGGATCTTCTGGACTGCACAGATACATGCACAACACACACTGGGGTGCAAGCACTGGAGAGTTCACAAGCAGGAGTTTTGTGTGCAAATTAATCCCTGGCCAACTATTTGTTCCTTTTTCCACACTCTCTACTAGTAAGCATAGAATGTCTCAGGGGAGGTGATGGAGAATCCCATCTGGGTATCTCATTCTGATACGAAGATCCTTGGCAGAAGACAGTGTTTAAGAGTCACCCTCTCCTAGTCCTTCTCTTGGATAACTTTGGGAGTGTCTGAGCAGTTGGGATACAAACAGGCCTCCATCAACACCCTCTAAACCAGTGGTGCATTAATGCACAATTCTACCAGGCCTGTCTCTAAATGTGTAAATACAATCAGTGCTTGGATATTATCCAATCCCATTGACCACCCTGCTTCAGTTTCTCAGGGTGACTGGGCAGCCCATGTCTGGATCCAGCCCTTAGTAAGACACCGCTTCCCATTCTGAGCTCCATTTCCCAACCAAGACCTTTCTCTGTCCCAGTACTGGCCTTCTTTTCTTCATTTCTTGCCTGGACCCAGTGTCACGGACCACCACTGAAACACATCCACCATTTGAAATCTGGTGCTCCATCAGACTGAGTGGAAGTTATCCAGCAAATAACAGCAGTCTCTGTTAACCACAGCAAAAGCGTGGCTTTCCACACCATTCCTCCTTATGCCCGCTCCTCCTAATGTGGGATTGGTGGCTTATTCAGCCTTTTATGTAATCCAATGTTCAGTTTCTGTGTAGCCTCAGTTTTGTCTGCATTCAGCACAGCTCATTTTTCATCATTTCCTCACTGGAGATTAGGATGCTGAAGAATACATGTCAATCAAATGACCTACTTTTTTTTAAGATAGAAACTCCTAAGGGTGAAGTGCAAAACTCCAGTTTAATTAGCAGGCTTGCATAGCTCTGTGATGAGGCTCCAAGCGGATGAGGGGAAAGGGAGCCCTTGTTTCTTGCCTCTGTCTAGACAGTGGCATTGAATCTTTTCCAAAAGCCTGATCCTCAGCAGCCTCTTCACCGACATTTAGTTGAATGAGCAGTTTGCCATGGCCCTGTCAGTGTTTCTCCTGAGATAGAAGAATTATAAAAAAAGGTGTTTGCTCAACATGCTGCACAAGGCATATGGCTGAGATGCAGTTAAAGCTACAACAAACACAGAAAGCTGCTCCACAGCTCAGAACTCCCTGTTTTACAGTTCTACCTGCACATTTGCTGCATCTAGACACACACACAGAGCCCCAAATCATGAAAGTAAACCAGTCTGATATTCCAGGTAACTTTAACAATATGGTCTTTCACCTTTAAATATTCATAAGGCCTTTGGGAAATGCCAATTTCTTTCATATGCTTGCCTGAAAGACTCAGGCATCGCCAGTGCTTGTGCGAGATGCAGACAGCCATGGGACATCCAAACACAGTCCCAGTGTGGAGCTAGGCTGAAGAATGCACTGCTATTCTCTGCCATAATTAGCACAGTTGCAGTTCTTGTCACCCACATAGGTGTATTATCAGCTAATATGAAGGTAAAAGAACCCTACTGAATAATAGAAGCAGCCAAGGATAGAAGACCCAAAGGTGTTCTTGCTGATAGCAGTGAGTTTAGAATCCCAGATTCAAACTCTTCGGGTCTGTGTCAGGCTTTAATTTGTCTAACACAGTCTCTCTTTGATTTGATATTCTCCTCATCTTTAAAGTCTTCATTCTTATAACTCATACAGGCAAAATACTTATCAATACTAGCTGAAACTTCACTTGCACACAAAGAATGAGCCTGAGTTTGAAATATATGATCCCTCTAGAATTAGTGTCAGTGAATGGGTTAATTTAAGTCAATCACATCAATTTATATGTTTATTAGTTCCTGTTACCTCCTGGCTGTTGCTGGGTAGTGGGGAGGATCAAACAGAGATGCTGAGCTAGGGTTTAAGATTTCTTCATGATGCATTCATATGCACTTCCCTCGTATCAGCTGAAGGTTTTAGCAGACTTCAGAGCCATACTCAAAATATGCACCAAAGACTATAAATTAGGTAAAGAAAAATTGTAATGTTATTGTTATCTTTGTATTACATTGATATCCAGGGATGTGGGCCTCACTTTAGGCACAAAGCCCTAAAATACTTGGGGAGATTTACTACAAGAAATATAATCAAGATGCTACATGAAAGAAAATCATCAGAGTTTTTCCTTGATACAAGCACACAACATTGAAATCGCGTAATTCAGTGGTTATTGTGTCTCTCAGGATGGGCATCAGGTCTGACACTCTAGGGACAAAATCAGCCTTTTGTAAGTCCCTATAGGCCTGACCTGAGAGAGAGAACATTTATAAGCCAAATGGGTTATTGCAGTGGCATTAGAAAATAGTTTTCCATGTTACTAATTACAAAAAGTATTGTATCCATACCAGAGCAAAAAAAAAAACCTCATCTGAACAGGCTGAGAATACTTATGTTGGTGCCTGTTCAGTTCCAGTGCTCTCAGCAGATGTAAAGCAGCTGTGCTTTTCTGCTTGTGCGCCAAGAACGTGACTGGAATGGTTTAACCAGAGAAACCCTGCTTCCCTCCTCCATATTTTCTCTTCCTCTTGGCACCGCCTTCTCATTCTTCTGCTCAATTGTTCCTTTAATCCATGAAAGTAGTGCAATGACGAGGCTCTTTCATGTAGATCTCATTCACATTGGCAATGCTCTTCATTTCATCACTCCCTTCCTGAGGCACATCGTAGTTTGTGGGTTTTGCTGTTTCACTATTGATCTTCAGAGTGGCGCAGGCTTTTGGGAAGGGGTTTGTGGCCTGTGGTGTGGTACACACAGAAAAGGCAGTCTGAGGACTTTTTCAGGCTCATTGAGACTGAAAGAACCAAAAGGGATGTACCCAGACTGCTGCCTTTCTGCAACCACAGCTGCAGGAAATCTGCTTGGGGGTATTTACTGAGCAGAGCCAGAAGCTGCTAAGAAGACTAACATGCCCATCACTCTGTGACTGTGATCCTGTACCACTCTGATCCATACCTGACCTGTTCCTTGTAGAATAATTCACAGAATCATGGAATGGTCTGGGTTGGAAGGGACTTTAAAGCTCATCTCATCCCACCCCCTCCCATGGGCAGGGACACCTTCCGCTATCCCAGGTTGCTCCAAGCCCCGACCAACCTGGCCTTGGACATTTCCAGGGATGGGGCAGCCACAGCTTCTCTGGACAACCTGTGCCAGTGTCTCACCACCCTCTGAGTAAAGAATTTCATCCTAACACCTAATCTAGATTGCACCTATTTTAGTTTAAAACTGTCCCCACCTGTCCTACCATCATCTGCCCATGTAAATTCAAGCTGAACTTCCCAGAGAGCAGCGTACTCAAGATCCTCTCTCAGCCTGGTACTGTGTTCCACATGAATTTCCCTCCAGAATTCCGCTTCCTGCAACAGGCTTTCTCTCCAGGTCGTCAGGCCAGGGAAAGGGGGAAGCAAGCAGGGGAGTTTGTTCTAATCCTCTAAGAAGTAAAAGAAGATCCTGACCTGCAATACTTCTTAATGGAAAGACACATGGAGCTCAGATTTCCATTTTGGTCATTTAGGCATATCTTGTGTTCTCCCTAATTTTTCTGCCCTGAGGAGTCCATTTCCTATCATCTGTCTCTGATGTCTCACATCTTGTGTTTCCCCTGTCTGCCTCAAACACAGCAAACAGGTCAGGTTCATTCAACAGATCAAAGCCTCCTTCACAAAGACATTCTATGCACAGTCCGTGTACACTTTTAAGACAGTTTAAGGGAATAGTTCCTGTGGTGTGGGGTAACCAACATCAGTGCTGATGTCCACTGGTCCTACTATCCTCTGCTTTCCTCTTTCCTGTTCTCATTAATGTCAGAACTTGCTTTGATTTTAGCAAATGTGAAATAATTAATTCTTTGAATCAGCACAATCAGCAGGGCTTTTGCAAAACACTTTGATGCTCAGCCAGGCCGTCAGTTCAGTGTCAGTTCTCTCTCCTCCCAGATAAAACTAAGTGAGGGATGGACTGGGTCCTGTGGAACAGCAGATGAGGATTTTATGGCTGACTCCACTGACAATAGGTATTTAAAATAACGTTCTTGATTCTGTCAGAGTATTTGCACATTTGCCATAATCATTCTGTCATTCTTCTCTTCACCAGCTACCAGTCTGATTCTATGTATTTGTTCTTCAGACCACTGTGGGTATTGTACCTTGTGTACTGCTTTCAAAGCACAAGACACTCAAATGCACTATTTGCATATGCAAATGTTATGTTTCTATGTGCAAATGACAACAAATCCAAGAACTATGAGCATAAATGATAGTGCAAGTAAAGTGATTCTCCTGTTAATCAGAGGATAGATTTGATTCTTAAGCCCTGTGATGTTTGCCAGAAATTTGCCATTTAATCTCCAGCACCACTGTTGAAGACTTCTGGCAGCTTGAAGAAGACAGTAACATGAGAATCAGAGGCAAATATAAATACAATTTGAAATGGGGGAAGAAAAAAAAGAGGATAAGAAAGAAAAAAATGACCAAGCATAATCATTTCTCTGTGTTTTGAAGTTTTCCCTGTGTTATGCTATAAGCAGTTGTAAAAAAATCAACTATTTGCTTTCTTTTCTTGGTAGGGGCATTCATAAAGGAAGCTCTGAGAAATAAAAAAGATTTTGAAGACAAAGTCAAGATCTCAGCTATAAATCCATGAGATCCTGCTGTGAAAGATTAAGTCAATCACAAAGGAGCTTGACAAGCTCTGAATTTCAGAATTGTTGAAATCAAACCCACACTGAGGAAACAACTGTGAATATAGCTCATATATCTGTAGTGAACTAAGGCAACTGTCCAGCCACTGTTTTGGTAAATCTGAAATCAAGAGAAATCTTGATTCTGTTATGAGTCAAATGCAGCTTTGTTACTGTTTTATTATTACGTGGGAATTGCTGAACAGAAGAGGCCAAACCTTAAGTAAGTGTAAATGAAATCAGTTCTACTGTTGTTCACCCAGAGGAACAGCACTTAAGGATCCTGATCAGTGTTTTTAGAATAAACCTCTCTGCACAGAAACTTCCAAAAACCATTTATTCTTCTTAATTAATATTCATGTAATTGTAATGAATGCTCTGATGTTACCTCAGTTTTCCAGCTTTCGGTACCTTTTCCTCATAGGTCAAAATAACAATAATCCTGATATTTGGATGCTGTGAAACACCTTATAAAAGGAGAGAGGCATTAAAAACAAATCTGCAGTAGACTACAAAGTCCTTTTCCCAGGGTATTTTACCCGGTTACAGTGTAGAACCTCCTATTGCAACAAAAGTATGCGCCAGGTGTTTTGAATATTGACAATTTCATTTTAAACTCTGCACCTGCAGGAGCCAAGCATGATTAGGCTCTTCATAGTATAAACCAGCACTGGCTTTCCTTAAAAATGAACTTTTGTGCTTGAGTTTGTTTCTATCTGCTTAGAAGTGGCTCCATGGAAACACATAGAACCCTCTAAGCTCTAAAAGAAGGTAGGGGGAGTTTAAAAAGTAAAGCTGTTTGAGACTATTGATTTTACAAGTGAGTACTGTGAAAAAGAAGGTGGAAAATGTACTGGGGAAAATGTGGAATTTAAATGAATCCTATAAATAACTTTTACAGCATACACATCTGTACAAAGGCAGAAGGAACAGGGAGAAGTAGATCTTTCAAATTCACTCTAGTTATGGTGTTAGTAAGTATAGTCCTCATTCAAGTGCAGTGTAGAGGCTTGGATTGCTCTATCCTTATTTCCAAATTATTATAGATTTTCTAGATTTCTACATGGAAGACCAGTGCAACCAAGTCCCTGCAAATTTAAATGAAACCTAAACCTATGTAAGTGCATTCCTCTCAGCTCCATATTTCATGTAGTTCAGAAACCCTGAAGAAATATCATTCAAGATCCTTGTAGCAAAGGTACATGTAGCCAAAAAACTTTTTTACAACCAGATGAAAAGGATGACACAAGCTCTGCTGAGTGAAGACCACACGTATGAGAAAAGCAACTGGAAAAAAACATCCTAAAGAGGAAATAAACTGTAACAGACTAATCCATAACATTAAACCCCAACCCACAGCTCCTGTCCCTGGATCAGATTCCTCCCTTTTTTGCATATTCATTTTGTTGCCATCACTTTTCATCTTCTTCCCTCTTTCACTGTGACACAAAGGCAGAGCCCAACCACCCCTGCACACAGAGGCCGTCTGACACGGCCACCTGGGTGCAGTTGTTTACAAATGGGATGGCAAGCTCCAGACTTCCCAGTGGAGTTTCTCATCAGCAAATCTGCCTTTTGCTCAAGGATTTTATTTTTCCACACTCATTTGTTGTCATGTTGATGACAACAGTTTCAGAAGTACAGTATGTTTATCAGAAAGATGCATATTCAATTAATATTGCTTTAGGCAATCTTCACTAAAAATCAAGGCTTACAAATCTCTCCACAATTCTCACAGATCAGCCCCCTCCAGAAGGATGTTTCAGCAATATTCCCAAGATAATGCTACCCTACCCTGTAAGACCCTGCCTTGCTCATTTGGAACTTGACTAGAACTTTATTTACAGTCAATCTAAACTAGATACACCAGGAATGGAAACCTAAAATGCTGATCCTTTGATCTGTCATCACAGTTTCCCAGACATTCATTATCAAACAGTTTGGTACTTATAACTGTTTGAGCCACCTTAAAATAGTCTGTCACTGCAAAAGCAGATATATATTTATAATTGATACATACACACAAGAGCACACACACAGCTCCTGCAATAGAAATACAAACCCAAAGCATTTACAAGTTCAGCTTCTCTCCATTATGCCTTTCTACATTTTCAATTAGGAAAAGAGATGAGTGTTGTTGGGTTTTTTTTCATTAAAATTTTCAATTCCCTACATTTTTAATTTCAGTCCTAAAGAGCAACCTGATGGGTCATGCCAGGAAAGCAAATACAAACAGATGTGTATTCATCTCTTCCCAGATCTTCACTAATATCTCATTTTTCTTGTCATCATGTAGCAGAATGACTTTGCTGGAACCAAATGCCATTGGGTTAATTAAGTAAGAGCACAAATGTCTT
Organism: Gymnorhina tibicen; assembly: GCA_013399875.1. Lineage (NCBI taxonomy): Eukaryota > Metazoa > Chordata > Aves > Passeriformes > Artamidae > Gymnorhina > Gymnorhina tibicen. The sequence goes on along the minus strand of VXAZ01005564.1, from coordinate 726,989 downwards.
TATGGGGGGAGCCCTTTTTTTGGAGGCCTCCTATCTGTAGCTAATAATGTATCCAACTCACCACAACAATTACCCTTTCAGAGGGGTGAATATTTCCAAATATTTGTGTTGCAGTGCAGGAGAATTTAAACACATTAAAATTATTTTCATTGGCATTTCAAAAAGGTGTAAATTTCTGCCTAAATAATTTGGAGAAGAACCTCACCACTGACTTACAGTCATCATTAAATACACATAGGGGGAAATTAAAATTTGTTTCATGTTTTATGAGTTTCTTTTCAAGGTATTAGACTGGAATTCTGCCATTTGTTTAATTCAGAATTGATTAATCTCTCTCTTTTGCATCCAATTTTAAGAGAACATGCCAGCACTCACACCTCAAACTGCATCAGTCCAAAACTACAACTGCCCTTACCACAACAGAAATATCTTAAAACCAAGTTTCTTTCACCTGTTTTAAGTCATGCATTGGGTTGTAACCCTATTTCTTAATCTGTAAAATGGAGAATATGTAAAAATTACTATAAAGACTGATCCTGTACTATAGGTTAAATGTCAGTTTTGAGCTGATGATCTACTGGGTTTGCCAAAGACATGATTAAAATCCAGGGCCCGGAGGTGTCAGGTAGGGAACCAATCCCTCAAGGCAAACAGCAGAACTGGTTTCATCAGTGCAGACATAGCCTGATAAGCATTCTTAATTTAATGGAGCTCCTGCAAATAAACAAGCTTAATGAAGATTACTCGCTTCCTGGAATTCATTGTGCTGCTCCAATTTAATGCTATCACTTCCATAAGAGGCTGTGACAAAGTCTCTGGAAAAAAATAAAATATGCAAATTCAGACACTTCAAAGGCTTTTATTTTAATTGTGCAGAAGGCAGAGCAGAACAAGAGCAACTCCACTAAAAATGGAAAAAGCGTAAGAGAGGAAACTGATACATTCCATCATTGCTTTCAGCTCTTTAAGAATTACTCTCAAGCACACAAGTTCTCTGAGCTACCAGTTCCCCTGAACCAGCGCAGTTCTCAGGATGGGTTTGCTGAACTGCAAGAAATGTCCACAAAAAGAAGTAAAGACCTCACAATACTCCCTCGATTTTGGTTTCATTGCAGCCACTGAGTTCTGCCTCAGTTTTCTGAAGTTTCTAAATACTGTGATTCAATTTTGAATCGCATTCAACAGAATCTGTGACCAATTTTTAGTCATTTTCAAACAAACCTGGGCTGAACTGTGGCTTGGCACTCCAACCAGTGGAGTTTAGTGGTTTTGATAGAATTCTGCCTGAATTTGGGGGTTCTTTTGAATCAGAAATGAACTCAACATAAAGAATTCAGAGCTGGGCCAGGATTTGTGGGTATTTGGATCCCCGGTCGTGGTTCTGGCCCAGTTCTAAAAAGGGTCAAAACCACAACTCAAATCAAAACTGAAAAAAGTACACGTAAAGCCAGCCAAGTACAACAACCAAATTTTACAGAATTCCCTTAGTTTAACAGTTTTACAGTGGATGTTTTAGGCCATTTTGCATGTACTCGTTTCTCTCTTAGTTTGCCACAAGACTATGCAATGACTTTGTATCAAATGAAAATTCCATTAATGAGTGCAAAATAAGTTTTTAGAACTTCATTTTATTTTTCCTGTACTACATCTGAATTGGTTAGGATAGGAACACTCTCGAATTTGCTTTATTTAGCATAATTTTACCTCTACATTTTACCTCTACAAACAAGTTCAGTTCCAGGAACAGGACTAAGAAGCAGCTCCTCAATAATGCTGAAATAGCCAGGTGAAGAACTAACATTAGAGACTTAGGGGGGTGTATAAAAGCGAGTACAACAGCTTTAAAGCCAAAATAAATTGTTTCTTAGTTTCTAGCCTCAGTTTCCTATATAATTTTGGACAAGTTATCTTGTTCAAAACTGACAAGGAAAATACCAGTTTACTGTGTAATCCATTCCAGTTTCAGCTGGAGGTATAACTTCTTCTGACTCTTTTGAAGCCACCCCTCTTTGTCCTGAAATATCTGGCCCCTGCACTCAACATAATAAACATCTGTAAAAGCAGGTACTGAAGGCACAGGGATTGTTTGGAAATGTAGATTGGAATACAGCAGTAATCACTGTTATGAACAATGAGTTGGTCTCTTAATGAAGTCCCATCATTAAAAAATATAAAACCAAATCAGACAATGATTTTTTCCTGACACAGCCCAGTTTCTAGGACAGTAGAGTTTCCACCTGATCTTCAGATCCATTCCTTGATTTTAAAGAGTACTTAGGAATTTAAGGGGGTGTGTTTTCCTAAAAGTAAGACTTTTCTGGCAGCCAATTTTTAAGCAGAATTTTTCTAATATCCTTTTAGCACCAAGGCACCAGAAACTTCTGAGACACCTGAAGGGAGTCCAGGGGTAGGACTTTCCCTGCCTACAACATTTCAGAAATGCAGCTGTTCTGCAGAGTATTTCTCAATGCACACTTTGTTTTTACTTAAGGCTGTAGTTTGCACTGAGTAACATCATGTCTAGGGAAAGGAAACTGATCTCCTTCCAGTATTCAAAAATATTTTCTTTTTAGGTTCTTAACTCCCTCAGTGGTTAATACTTATAAAACAGCTCAGGAAAAAAAAAATCATCATAGAAAATGAGAGATTCTTCGCTGAAGGGCCTCAGACCCTGGGCTTTCTTGGTTTACAGTGCATGCTTGTATAAATATTTATCTAAAAGAAATGAAGTGCTGCTATTACTGAGCACCAAAAAAAATAACTCTGAAACACATGTTTTCCCCAAACATTATTTTGTAAGATGATGATACTGTTTTGTTTGGTGTGTAAATTCAGCCATTGGATGTAGGATAATGAAAAGCAGCTCAAACTCCTTTGCTTTTAATTTATAGGTGCTTTCATGAGGAAGAGGCCCCAGTTCTTCAAGCTCTTCTGCAAAGCTTGTCAGGCTGAATTAGAAACAAGATGATGAAAGGTAATATCAGGATCCCTTAATTCTGTATAGTTAGTTCCTATATAGCATTTTTAAAACTCATTTAAAGAGAATCATTACAGAGTGGAAGAAATTTCAAGAAAAAAATTTAAGAGCAGGTATGAAAAGGATTCAGGAGAATCTATAATTAAAGCCACATGCAGAACTAGAGCACAGTGTTCTTGTGCTTCCTTTCAATAATACTTCATAACCCTAAGGATATTATCTCAGTCAGGGGTCTGTTGAGCAGGACAAAAGAACATCCATATCCCAAACCTCTTTAAAGTTTGTGTTTGGCAGGGTAAGACAAGGGAGTGATCTTCAGCACTATTTTGTGTTCAGGGTGTGGGCTTATAAAGACCTATAGAACTAAGAGCCAAGCTTGTGCTTTCATGAAGGGAGAATTGAAATCCGAAAAGAAGGACTCTGGAAAAAAAAAGAAATTAAAACCCAACAGCCTACATCATAACCTGAAGAATTTGGAGCACTTTTTAACCAACACAAAGTTCTAGGAAGCTTGGTTGTAATTGTAGTTTGTGGGTTTGCCTGAGCAATACACCTGCAAACCATGTGAGATCCAGCTTATAGCCATCAGCTGTCCCTGTCCCTGCCCTTTTGTTTTTACCTTTGTGTGAAATGCCTCGATAAATTCCGTGGCACTACCACTGACATCAGTAAAACAAAGGGATACTCTCACCAGAGAGGATGCAAGAAGCATGGGAGAGGCAAATCTTTCTGAAAAAGAGTTTCTGAGAGCAGATAGGAGTTTCTGAGTGCAAAACAGGCACAAACACTGTGATTCTGCTGAAAGATGTTTGGTGAGCCAAAAGAGATGCAAAAAGGGGAAGAAAACAGCCCTACAACTAGCAAATACGAGAAGGCATAATAAAGAGACACAGGGCTGAAAAAACAGATGAGGATTCAGGTTGCTTTAATATCATAGATTAATATATCTCGGGAGAGATTCGATATCCGCAAAGTATTTCTTAAACTGCCAGTTCATGGAGAGAGAAAAATACGGCTGAGTTAAAGACCTCGAAAGCCTGATGCAGCTGCGGCAGCTCGGACAGGGTAAGGACGCTGGCATCCAGACCAAACGTCCCCGCTCCGGACGGACCCTCGGGGCTCCTTCCCGAGCCGGGATTTTGGGAACCGCGGCGCGCGGGGCTCGGGGCGCTGCCGCGGGCGCCCCCGCGTGGGCAGAGGCGTGGAGGGAGCAGATCCCTTCCCGAGGCTTCGAACGAAAAATAAAGCGTAGAACAAGCCTCGGTGTTAGCACGTAATTGATCACGCGTGTGCCAAAGGCTTTTCCCAAGGAATGTCGATGTACACATCTTTCAAAAGCGATCAGCTGCCTCTCGAACACCTGTGGGAGAGCCGAATTTCCAAAAATGCTTCATGTTATCTGACAAAGCCAGCGTTTACTGGCGTGTACTCTTTTAAAAACCTGGATGTTTATGTGGGCTCCTAAATGGCAAGCAAGTTCTTTATCTGAATTTTGGCCCTAGAAGTCCCATATTTCCATGGTTCAGATACAGTGGGAGCAGCACAGCTACTCACTTCTGCACTCTAATCCTTGCCTACAAGCAGTGTATGACTGATATCTCAGATATGGATTAATATAGACGGAATGTGACTGTCTTGAATTTCCTTTTGGAAGAGGACCATGTCACTGGAACTCCTAACACCATGTGTTTGTGTTAGCCCAGCCCTTCTTCTGTTATCAGCAGATGGACATGTGAACGTGGAGCTGCATCAGCTTTCCATGCCTGCTCTTTCTACAGATTATCAAGATATTTACTGGACAAGAACAAAAGATTCTTATTCACTAATCTGGCAAGCTCAAGAATTTGAACTACAAACAAAGAAAAATACAGATCTGTACAACTGTAAAACTTCCCTGGCTTTCATTCCATTTCTGAAACTCCTTTTGTTTCCTTATCTCTGCACTTTTAGTGTCAGAAGTTATGACCTATCAATCAATGAAGTATGAAGAGTAACTATTAAGGACATATTTATGTGAGAACCATGTGTAGCTCTTGGCATCGTGTATGGCCTCAGCCTCCCTTTGAGCCCACTCATTTCTCTGGGAGCATTTTACTCTTGGAAGAATGGCCTACTGTCAAATTAGTCATTTAACCATTGACAGAATGCCTGCTTCTCCCATTTTCAATTTGTGATCTGTGTAGGAATAACTGTTTGATTCTGGCACTTCTGTGGGCAGACGGCTTTACCAAATGAATCATTAATGGAAAATGAAATTTAAGCACAAAAATCAGCAGAGACACACCAGAATTTGCTCTGGTATTTCTTCCTAAAATGAGGGATAGACCCTTTGGCTCTACAGGTGGTCTTGCCCACAGGATGAGGGGATCTTGCAGCTCATGGCTTCATTCAGTAACATTTTTCTCCTAACCAAATCCTGAGATTACTGCTCTTCCCATAAAAAAAAGCAGAGTTAATTCCTGGAGCTAATGCAAGTTTGGCCATAAATTTCAAGGAGGATAGATTTTCAAGACTGTTATCTGATTATTTGATTCTTTAGCCCAGAAGAGAGCAGAAGTAGGGAAGGTTGACACAAAATCTGAGATGTAAATAGGAGAGAAAAAAGTGACTGAGATACTAGAAGGAGATTCAAAAGATCTAGTTTCAGATTTCCTAGCTGATCTAAAGAATTAAATTAATCATGATTATCTTCATAATCTCTAATCTCCCCATTTTACCTACCGTGTCTGTTTTATTTCTGAAGGTTAATTAAATCCCAAAGGCAAGAATTGGTTTTACTCCACAGGAGCACAGCACACCTATAGGCATTCCTTGCTCTAATACCAACAAAATAGCAAAGATCATAATAAAGATAGAAAATCAGATCACATTGTCTTCACATGTTTGGATATTCTGAACTTTGGCATATTTTAATTTTGGATTTACATTTCAGAATTCCAACACTGATTTTAAACACTGAAAGTCTGGGGACAACTTCGGGGTTGCAAAACTTTCTGAGAAGAGCAGACAAGAAATGCAACAGTGACTGAAACAAATGACTCCAATCACAGTGGAAGTAACTAATATTTAGCTTTGCTTTCTTAGTCTTTTCTCCCTGTGTTTTACCTCCATGACATCCCTCCTACCTCATACTCTGCAGCACTGCAATTCATTCAGGCTGGAACAATCTGTTTGAAGGGCATGAGGAGAGAGAAGAGAGGGGGAAATGGAGAACATGAAAGCAGCAACAAAGCCACATCTCCTCCTGTGATTACAAGAGGCAGAAGATCAAATATGAACTTTAATAGTAGCAAACTCAGGACCAGACTTAATAGTTGCAAATTGTTCCAAGTGCTCAGCACACCAATGTGCAGCAACACTCAGAAATTAATCTAAGGAAAAGCTGCTAAAGGTGGGGGGAACCCACCAGAGTGATAATGCATCATGGAGAGCTGTCACAAGAAATGAAAGTACAGCAGCAATTAGCAGACACAGTACTAAGCACTATGCCACTTTCCCCATTTTAATTGTACTTCATCTTAGTCAGAAGCTAAACTCAAACTGAACTCTGTTGGAGATGGCAGAATTGACTCATTTTGAAGAACACAATGGCCTAACAGTTAACTTCTACTTTTCTAACAAAATAAAGAGTAGGAGTTGGAGAAAAGAAATGCAGGAAGAACTGGGAGTAGCGATGGTTCAGAATAATTTGCTCAGAACAGTGTTCACGTTCTAAAGGAAATCCTTAAAAAAACTCTAATACACCTCCCATTGCTCTCTATTAAATGCTTTCTTTACGTTTACACCTTAAACACTGTTGAGAACTCAGCTGTTCCTGAGGATCAGGCACTTTTTATTGGGGTCCTTTCCTTGTTGGCCAGACACCCTCCATCCTCTTGTCCCTCCTGGAGAGTCAGGCACAGACCCCATGGCAACACCCCTGGGGCCAGGCTGGCAAATCCATGAGTGCAAAGGGCACTTTGGTGGTGCGAAGGCAGCAGCACGGATAAATCCACTGGAGCTCAATGGGCAGAGCACTGGAGCCCTGCTCTGCAGCGAGCGTGTGACTCAGCCCTCCTCCATTGCTACCCTCACCGTACGTGGCCTGAATTCATGACTCACGAGGGCTTTTTTGGTGGTGAAACACACAGCTCTGTCTTCTCAGTCTGTTTTTCTCCTTGTTTTTGTGGCTGCAAATGTTGTGAGACAGAGCTGCTCACTGCATAGTACCTACCACTGGGTATCCCAGCATTTTGTTCTGCCTGTGGGTTTCTCTGGATGAGTGGATGCAAAGTGAAAACTACACTGGACAGTTCTGACGAGTAAGATTCAGTTCCATATATTTAGAGGAGTTCCTCAGCAAAGCATTCTTCCCAACAAATATCATTTTGATGAAGAGATAGCTTTTCCTTTTGCAATGTGACACTGATCTGTTGAAGTTTTTAAATCCAAGATTAACAATTATTCTTCTTGACACGACATTCTACTTTTTTTAGCTTTCAATGAGCTTTAATAACAGAGAAGAAGAGAGAAGAGAGAATTTTTGGCATGCTCTGACTCCTCACACAAAACAATAACTGTTTTGGCATTCAGAGATGTCGGCTCCATACTGAAATATAATTTCACTTATTTTTACACATTGCTGGAGGAATTACCCTTAGCTCTAACAAGCTCAATAAAAAATAGTGCCAATATGAGACCTCCCACTGAATAGAGAGTAGGTATGTAGATAATGTTCCATGTTCACATACATACCATCACATTGCTCAGGAGCACATCAAATGCGTGACCAAAAATGACAAGCCAGACCCTCGCATGTCTGCTGTGACAATGAGCCTATGTTTCCTGCATATTAAACCCTTCTTGCTATCTTTTTCTCCTTATTTCTTTGTCCTTAACAGACCTGAGGGTGTCCACATCTTCTACAGCAGAAGCAATAATAGTATCTAGCTCCTAAACCAAACCTGTTTTAATGCAGTGATGTGCTTCCAGGATTTATATACCTGACCAGTTTGATCAAAGAGCCATCTCTATGTGAAGTCCAGTGGATTTTAAATCTAACACCTTGCCACTCCTAAAACCACACACAATCTTAGTGAGTTCCTAAATACAAATAGTAAGCACACAAGCAACAAAATTCATTATTGATGCCAATGCCTATTTAAAACAAGTCTTGAAAATTGAGTAATTTCTTCATTATGATTTCTGCTGTCCAGAGAATGCAGAATAAGACAACACAGATCAGCCATCTAAAGTCCATCCTTCTCTCAGTATTTAATAGCCCAGAACAGCACCACAAAGCAGGACTAATTCTCCCTACCAAACATGCAGAACCTAATTTGTCTGATACAATGTTTTAACCCTGAATTGTATGATTTTTATCATCATTGTTTTCATACAAAAACAAAACACCATATCAACAAAGCAAAGAAGGAATGTTTTCAAGAAGAGAATAAAGAATGATTCAGAGTGGAGGGGGTTTGAGACTGGCCCTGTTCAGAGCCTTGTGAGCAACCATTTAATGACACGAAGAACTGGTAAAGGTCAGACTGACCGTCAAATGTCAGTCACAGTCATTCCACCAGACCAGTTCCCAAGGTTCCCGACTCATTTTTTTTATTCAAGAAAAACCAAAGTCCTGTGAGGGGGGGGGAAAACTGTGTTTCTGGCATACATATCAGACTGAGACTAAAGAACTGGTTTCAACTCACTCCTTCACGAAGAGAATTCCTGTCTTGTCTTGGCAGAATCACATGAGGCCACAACTTGAATCAGGTCCTACAGATTATGAATGAAAAACCCTTTGACTTGTACCTTTACTATCCTTAACTGAGGTCCATAAGTGACCTGACTGAAGTGTAAAAACCCCACAGTACTTTGAGCTTTTTGGTTTAATTCTTTATTCAAGACTTACAAGTCCAGACAGGATAAGAAATGTACACCAAGATCTGAGACACCACTACCTTCAGAAGAAAAGCACCCACTGTACAGTTACGTAAACCCAAAATAGCCCCATCATTACTAGATGATGCTAGACAGCCTCCTTCAGTGAAATTATTGCTATTGTGTTTCCCATGGAGAATTCAAAGTAAGAACCAGATGTCTCTTACTTTTCTGTAAATTCAAACCTAAGTGAAGTGACAGCTGAATAACAGCAAAGGAGCTATTCTGAGATCTCCCATACAGCGCATGGAAACCACTTCCTTTGCCTGCAGGTGCTTGCATTGATTTCTCACATGGACTATGACCAGTAATTATGCCACTGTGAAAAGAAAGAACAAAGGCACAAAACCCTCAGCCACCTCAAAGTACAATTTTAAAGCTAAGAGAAACTTTTATTACAGACTTCTCCAATGAAATCCCTGGAATTCTGTCACTGTCACACCAATACAGTCAGCACAGAACTACCACCAATCCTTCTGGAACAGTAAATTTTTAGCAGGTGTCAACTGTAAGAAGATTAAATATGACCATGGTATGCTGCAGTAGCAAGTCTCCAAACTTCATCCAACTGGGCTTCTTTTTTCTTTTTTTTTCCTTTCATTTCAGCTCTAACCATAAAGCGTAAACACGTTCCATGTCAGGCAGCACGAACACTGATCATGGATATCAGGGAAATGCTGCTGAGCCCAAAGTGAATTAGTCAGGCAAGGAAAAGATGGGTGGGGTTGGCCATCTTATCAAACTCGTTAAGAAAATGAGCAAGAGAAATAAAAATAAAGGAAGTAAAGAGATTCTATATCCTGTTAGAACTTTCTCCCTCATCAGAGTAGGGCTTTTGAAGAGAAATATGTAACCAGAGGAGCAAACACCATGGTGGTTTTGCTGGTTTTGTAGAGATAAGTGCATATGATCAAGAGTTTGTTGTCCCCAAAAATCCCTGGTTTTGTAGCAGATAAAAAGCATCCAGATGTCACCAAAAATATCTGCCCTGTTCCGTACACTGCACTGTACGTCACTCTCACATGCTGCCGAGTTTGACACGGATTCAACAACCCAGCAACAGATGGTTCAGTTCTCTGCTTCCAGGGTGCGAGTTTAATGCTTTTTTTAGGAGGTATTGGGGCAATTCTTCCCTGCCTTTTATTTAGGCTAGAAATTAAATTAATTCACTGCAGAAATACTTAAAATACAGAGGATATCAGAGATTGGTAATGAGATTTTTTTAATTTTTTTTTTTTTAATTCTCAGAATTTATTAGAGTTTTTCTTCTTTTTTATTTAAACCTAGCAGCCAGAATTCATTGTGGCACTACCCTTCCAGGGACTAGAATTTATTTCTGGAGTGTAAAGCAACCTGTAAATTTATGGGTGTTATATAAATAAATAATCCAGTACTATTTTTGTAACTCCAAAGCATGTTGGCTTTTTCAAGTTCACATGACGAATCTGGAGTTGGGCCCAGGATTTTTGGAACAACAACTTACATATTGTTGCATTAGTGCAAGATAATTCTATGGGTGCAAAGACATTGAAAACTTTAAAAATCCTTGAGCACGGCGGTGGCTGAAACATTCAGTATGGAAGGAAATACCTCTTCCCTGAACAATGTGTTCTGGGGTTTAGGTTTTAGGGGTTTTTTCCCTCTGTTTGAGGTTTATTTTATTTAATTGCAATTGGCAAAGGGTTTTAGGACATCACAAGGTCACTGCTTATGGCAAATCATCCTTCTCTGCATAAGAAGTATAACTTAGACACTTGGATTTAATTTTTTGTTTGTTTGTTTGCTAGTTTTTGGTTGGTTGGTTTCTTTGGGCTTTTTTTTTGTTTTTGTTTATGCAGAGGTGAGAATTTAGATTGCCTCCTTCATTAACTTCCCCAACAAAATGGCAAACCTTTCTTCACAGATTATCAAGGGGCTACATGAACTGACACCAGTGACAACTTCCCCAGCAAATACTGAGAACTTGATTCTTTCATAATTCATGACAGCATAAAACAGAGATAGACAAGAGTTTTGCTGGTGTAAAAGTCAGCTTGGTACTTTTACAAGAAGTATTACTTAAGCAAGGATATGTGAAAAAGTAAGTCCAAGAATTACCAGCCTATAAGAGACCTTCTGAGTTCCTCTCCTTTTGTTGCAAATACAAAATGCTGAGTTTATTTTATTTATTCGAATATTTCCCTTCCAGAGTACACAGCTGAGGGACCAAGAGTGCTTTTTGCTGAGCTATGAATATCTCAAATTAATCTTCCCCTTAGCAACGTTCACTGACCAAATCAGAAGACTTGCCAAGTTTTCTCTGGCAGGTGATATTGGTAAGTGCTGGAAGTCATATTTCCGTCCAAGGTTACTATCACAGTATGCTTTTCTAAAATGTTTGCCAGTACCTTGCTACAACTGTCCAGTTGCTTTAAGGAAAAAGACATATCAACATTTTTGTAAGAGTAAGAATTCAGACTTAACAGAAATTCAGGACTTAATCCCAGAGATTTGACTCATATTAATATTCTTATTGTCTTATTGGATTTTCTCTGTGACTGAAATACATCTGCACAAGGTACTGTGGTCAGCAGGGTCTTTCAGCAGGGAATAAAGGAATTTCTCTTAACTAGTCCCATCTAAACCTCAGTGCCCACTGTGCAGATTCCTTCTACAGTCAACAGAAATAAGAACACCTGGAGAAAGTCAGCATAGATAAGTTATCTCTGACAGTAATCCCAGGATACTTTAAAATAGCCCTGTACCCAGTTCTCTGTCCTTGACCTTAAGAAACCACTCTGAAAGTAAGGACACCACCTCATCCTCCTCAGTTCAGAGTCAGCTCACAGGTTTGAGGTTTCCCATTCATTACGTCAAGATATTACAAGGCCCATAAATCAAAGAACAACTATGAACTGGTTGATCTTACAAGTAAAATAATTTTCTACCTCTTTATCACACAAAGCAGATCTAGAACATTCTACGGAAGCCAACACAACATAACACATCACTTGGAGACCTGCAGGTAAACCACTGTTTCTAAATAACTTCACTTTCTAGACAATCCATTTCACTACCTACAGTAACTCTCAGGCTGCATTCGTCTGTTTCAGAAATTCTTGTCCTCACTTTAGGTTTAAAGCTGAAACACCATTTTTTCTGTAGTCACTGTTGCCTCTGGCTCCATGTCATACTGTCTTACTCAAAAGTCGAATCAGATGTGAAAAACAACTCAGTAATTAACCAGCAATTTGTATAAGAGATAAAATATCTTCATAGTAGGGGTATAATGGAATCATTATTGAAAGCTGTCTAAAAGCACTATGTGAAAACAGAGAGAAAGACGTTTGACCTCAGCTATACCGATTTCACAAATAAAGCCTTAATAATAGGCTGCAATCACACTTGGCTGGGCATTATTTCCCAGACACGCAAGGTCTGCATTACAGGGCCAGAAGCAATGACTCACTGCCAGCTGCCGTGATGGCACAGGGCAGCTTGTTATTCTGTCATAAGTTGTTTTGTGCACGTTGTGAAAGCTTCTAGACATCTGATCCCTCAAGAAAACATTCCCTGTCTATAAGCAAGAAGGTAGGGAGCTTTCCCCATTTCTGAGATATCATTTAAAGTTAATTTTTGAAGGTGAGCAAGAGAATCAAATTATCCTTTACTCAAAGATGCCTCAAAAGATACCTTTTCAAAGACACAACTAATAAAGGAAGGTTGAATGCTTTCCACGCAAAGGCCACACAAACGCATGTGTTTGATGTTGCGTGTCCCCCAGCACCGCCGGCTGCGATCACCGGGCAGGGCTGGACTGCAAAACAAACCCACAGTGCTAAAAGGCTGCACAGCTTTTCTGCCCCACTCCCTGTCTAGGTCCTCAGCTGTCCAAATTCCCACCAGCTGCAAGGAGAAATTGGAAAGCGAGCCGAGTCTGGCAGTTCTAGGGCAGCCGATGATCTGTGTCAGTAAAAGCCCTTATGATCACCGCCATGGTTTAGAGACTTTCTTGTTTTTATGCCTTTTTGCCCTCATGGCATACCTGCTATATCCTCTTGTCTTACAGGTATGACAGTGGTCACACTTTTAGCAAAAGGCACAGGTTTATATGACTCTCCTAAAGTTTGGAAATGAATAATCGGAATTTAGCAATTGAGTAAAAGCTTATACAACTTGTCTGAACACCTTCATTTTTGCTAGTGTATCTGAGTTTCTCAGAGATTGGCTTACCTCATGAGATTTCTAGGATTCCTCATTTCTAAACTTCCTGGAGATAAGCCTGTCTCTTACCATGCTAACACTGCTGAGTCTGCTCCTGGATAGTGCCCAGACTTTTAGAGGAGCAGCCAATGTTGGACATATTTTGCAATAGCTTCTTAAACATTCAGAGGGAAATCAGCAATATTTCTTGTTGTAAAGTGATGAGGGTCTTAGTTTTTCTGACATGTATCATCTGGTTCTTCAGTCTGCTCTTTGCAATAAGCAAGTAAGACAGGAGTCAAACTTCAAACACACACTGCTGTTTTCAGTAGTTTTTACCATTTCTCATTTCCCACTGACACTCTCTGCAGAGCACATACGGTGTTCACACCTCTTCAATACCTTAGAAAAACTGAGTGAGTGAGATCGAGTAGAGTTGAAAAGCTTGTACGTAAATCTTTCTACAGAGGGAAAAATCACAGATAAAAATTTCCTGCTTGAGGGTACAAGTTAGCCTCTACGTGCCTGAGGTTAGGACAGATGGCCCTTTTTGAGCATAAAATTCCAGGACTGTCTGCTGTAGGGCTTCCTTGCAACCTTTTCATGTGGGACTGGCCACTGCCAGAGGTATGTATCAGACTAGATGGTCATAGCCATGACAATATGGTACGCTCCCTCTTTTAGCATTATAATTAATTGTTAGTTTTATCTGATATGCTGTCCCCTCACATTATAATGAGCTTCAAAACTTTTAGCTGTCACAAGAGAAGTTGTTCTCTACAGTCAGCAACAGTATTTGTCCAGTAACTAAAGTTGGACATCATTTAACACCAGTTTCTCTACTACCACAGAAAAGAATTACACAACGGCTGAGTCATATCTGGGGTCTGAAGATCGAGTTTCTGCTTAAATTCTTCAGAACTAAGGAACTTGAAGCAATAGTTTTGCAGATTTCTGGAAAAGTACTATGAATGTTCCAGCCTGAAATTCTAGCTAAATAAAGGAATTCTGCCTTACTTTTAGTGCATCTTTCATAGTGTTCAGATTGAAGATGCAGAGGGAGCAAGTTGAGGAGGAATGGTTCTCACAAGAAAGGACAATTGTATCACTGCAAAATTGCGTGTGACCCAATTCAGAGCACAAAGCACCAGGAAAGGCAAAGACAGCTGAGACAGCAAATTCTCAATCTGAACACTTTGGAGATTTTCATGAAGGTAAAAGAGAGAATAAGGCAGAATGAAGGAGAAAAAGATAATGATTGAAATTACAAAAATGGTTTGTTTGAATCCTAATAATGAAGCACTGAGATACATCTTCACTTAAACAAGGAATTCATGCTGAAGAATCCCATGTTAGCTTTTCACAGCAGCTGAATGCCCCAAACTGTAAGTACAATGGAGTTTATGTAATAACGCTTATCACACATTATTTAGTCAGTCAGATATCCCATCTCATTCTGGGATGATACAGAATAGTACAAATCACATTTCATTGCAAACACTGCTAGAATATGGAAATCCAGTTAGAATTATGTAAGTATAAATAAATATTGTGAATGGAACAATTAGAAGAGCAACATATCCCTAAGCTTCTCCATATCAAATATATAGTAGACATCTGTTTGTATTTGAACACACACTGAAAGCAGCTCCTTAAAGATTCACAAATTTTGCAAGTATCTGCATTAGCAGCTATATAAACTTTCAGAGTGCGATGTTTGCTGTGTTTAAACCTGGTATTGATGTACTTATACAACAATAAGGAGAAAACTGAGGCACACACTGACTGCTCACCTGCTTCTGACCTGAGGGGGAGCTCAGCTGGAGTAGGGTAAAGCATTTCAAGGCATGAGCCAGTTTGAGTTTGAAGGTGCCTTCATGTCACATATGCACTCAGATAAGGTTCTCAAAGATTGCTACAGAATTTAAAAGGCTTTGTAGTGTGAATCCATTGCCTACCTGATAGATATGACAGATGATTGCACACCATCTTAGCATTTACTGTCTTTGAAGTGATGTGCAGAGCCTGAGATAATAAAGTGATCTCTAATAATGCTTCAGAATCAGGACACAAAACATTCTGTCAGAGGCTCAGTTCCCCTGCAATGCAGGGAGACACGGTCCAAGCAACCTCACACAGGAGAACAAGTGGGAAACTATTCCTTGCTCCTTTTGGTTTCTTAATAACCAAATCAGCCTAAGCAGAAGTAAAAACAGTGTTTGCCTAAAAGCAAATCAGTAGAAAACATATATGACTGATGACAACTTTTTTTTAAGAGTTGTGCTAATTCTTCTAAGAATACGTTAAAAGAATGATCATGATTTAATCTGCCTTTTAAAAGAAAAAACTTCAGCCAACCATTGCAGTTATACTGCTCTCACAGCTGGAAAAACACTGAAATGCAAAATATGTATTGATCAGTAACATTTTAGATTTCAGAAACATTAACAGCAGTTTCAGATTTAGAAGAAAGGGCTATAGCCCACAGTGAATGTAAAATAGTCTAGTATACATGAACTAGCAATGGCAAAGACGTGCCACGTTTACCATTAGATGAGCTTTTCTTTTCATCCCCATGTCCCATTAACCTGCTCTCCCATTCTCTGCGGAATTGTGTTGGCTTACACCCCAAAGAATATCTTTTCATAAGGCCAGAGCTCTGTTTGTTTCTCCAAACTGTCCCATGAAAACATGAAGTATCTCTTAGGCAAGAGCACAAACTCATCAGAATTTTGTGCCCAGACAGTTGATAGTTCTTGTTTCAGACATGGTAGGATCTCACTGCTAGAATTCACGTTCTCATTACAGATAAAACACTTCTGGGGTTGCTTTGCTGCTTCCAGCACTGTCAGCCTTTTTCTTCTTTTGTTTTGTCTCTCAAATGTACTGTCCTTTGCCACAGTCATCATTGTTTTGTAATTTTAAGATAAATTCATGAAACTTAAAGTGATTCATAAGATCTCCTCAAGGTCAAAGCTAAAAGGAATCACAGAGTATGATCCTTCAGGACTGACATGGCAGTGAGTGTCTCAGTACTGTCAGCAGCAGGGAGCAGTGGGAATTTTTATACTTCCCAACAATACTGAAGGTTACTTCACAAGTTCCTAATTCAGATTTTCCAGCAAAAAGACTGCCAAGCATAAAAAAAAATATATATATATCTGCTTAGGCCTGGTTTCTGGTGTGGTAAGTCAGTGTGAATGGTTCATTAGCCCTCGAGAAGTCCAGTGGAATGTGGTGGAACAAAACCCAAAGGCAGCACACAGATGAGTAATGATGTTACACTGGATCAGTGCTACACGAGGAGAGGTGAAGGATGGGAACTATAATTCCCAAAGCCTGGAATTTCACTCTATGATTTTCTCAGGTAATTTTTTTTCCCCTCTTCTAGCAACAGGACTCAATTTCCACGTCTCTTTGGAAAAAGATACCATATTTATTATGCCAGTGACCTGACTAATCACAACCCAGAAAACCACATTGAATCAGTACAGATTTTACCATGACAAAGATGTATCCAAACTACCTTGTGCATGTTTATCTATTTCAAATAAAGCAAAAGCAAACTAGGTAATTCAAAATTAGGGAAACATTATGATGAACTGCATTTTCTGCATCACTTATGTAATGAATAAGTAGTAAATCTTATTCTCAACTACTTTGAGAGGAAACGATAGTGGGAAGTAGAGGAGAAAAAAAGAATTTAGAACTCTGAAATAAAAATAAATTCTAATCCAATACACACTACAGCTAAATCTGATCAGCTGCTGAGGACTTTATAACAGAGGCAGCATCTTTATCCTGGAGATTATCCTCCTCTTCTTACATATAGTTCTCTTCAAGGCACCTTTTTTTCACACAAAAATGCCTTGATTGATAATGAAATTCAGTGACAAACCTGTGGGTTCTCCAAAGACAGATTGCAACTTTTGGAGAATTATTGTGTCTCCTAAAATGTGAACACAGACTGTTTTTCTCAACAATTCAAAGAGATGTCAGGAACATGGTAGGTTATGCATACTGTTTTCTTTTGCATAACACAGACTCCTGTAACATGCAGGAGATCTCTCATCTTAAAATTCATTTTTTAATTAATTTTTCCACAGTTCAGCACCATATTCCAAGTAATATAAAAGACACAAAGCACTGAAATCCCACAGGAACTCCAATAACATGCTATGATACCTTGTAATTTATGAGATTCATATGACACTCTGTGCACTATGGAAACAATTTTACCAAGCTTGCATACAAAGTGTGATCCTTCAGTATGACAGTGTTCTGGTGTTCTCTGTCAGAAAGCAGTGTTTGTTTGGGGATTTTTTCCTCAGCATTAAAATAAAATTGACAGAATACAGCGATGCAAGGAATCAAAAAATCATCCTTTTACCTTCAAAGAATCATCAATCTAACCCCTAAGTCTACACTTCTGACAAGGAAAGGGAAAAGGTAGAACATATCCTCATGGTGACAGTGAAAGGAAATGGATTGTTAATATGAAATAGGTCACCTTTATGACCAGGTGTCAGCTGCAAGTGAGTGACAGATGCCTCAGAGAGATGTTTCACCCTACAGATGTATGAGTGACACATGAAAATTTTCAAGCAGAAGCTGCTGGCATAAAAGCCAGAGAACATAATGAAGAAGTGGTATCTGACCTTTAGAGGGGAGAAGAATGGAGAGGGATTGTGCAGCTGACTGGTACTTCTGCAGAAACAAAAGTTAAAAGTTCAAGCTGTACTACAGTCATACTGGGGCTTGTTCTTTTTCTTGTACAAATGACTACTCTCCCCATGACCTCCAAGATAACATTACCTGAAGTAAGAGGTACAGAACCAGTGGAAAGAGTTACAGTTTTTCCCTAGGACTCTACAAGTATAAACATTTCGTTATTCTCCCATTTTTTTGAAGGAGTGGGTGCATCACATGCTGTCTGTATAAACAATAAACAAAGGTAATTCAGGTTCCTTCTCACACATTGTTTACCTTGCCTAATTACATCCTATGCTTTTTCTGACATGGATTTCTCCTCCAATTTCCATACACAATGCATTCACAACAGTTTTCTCTCACAGGGTGTTGGAGAGTGGTGGATTGTGTCCCTGAAACTGGGAGATGCTCAAGGAAGGAAAGGCAGGGAGCATGTAGGGCAAGTTCCTCTTGATCAAGCTCTCTATTGCCCTCAGATTTAAGGATGGTCTCTTATTCCCCAGAACTTAATTTATACTATTGGTCAAAAACAAAGAATGTACAGATTAGTAGCTCAGTATTAATCAGCTGCAATCAGCCCCGTCATTCTACTCCCACAAAACTGAAAGCCCTTTCAAAGAATCAGTGCCTCGGAGCTCTGGATAATCATCATTTAATATTTGAAACCACCACTCAGGAGGTACCTATCTATCAACATGTCACCTCATACACCAACAGAACAATTCTTCTTCCGTTGTACCTGAGCTTAAGAATCTCAAGGTGTTTTGGAAGCAGTAAGCCTGAAAATTCTTATGGGATTCCTATGATTCCCAGTGAAAAAGGTTGGCTTGGGACCTCAGAGATTGCCTGATTACTGGAAAGAATCAGTTTGGACCAATGAAAATTCAATCTCTTTAAAAGCATGTTTAGTTTAATGCTTAAAACTTGAAACAAAAGTGTCCATTCGCCTTTCATTTAAGCCATAGTCTGTCAGTAGTCAGGAATGCTGCTGTATCACCTATTAGATCAGAGCCTTCATAGAACACAAAATATATCACATGCAAACAGAATTTGTAAAATGTTTTACGCTACTTGATCATAACCTCAGAAAAGCATTGACTAAGTTTAAGATATAAAGGAAGAAATGCTAATGACAGATAGAAAGGCTGCTGACACATCAACATTTAAAAGCACTTGGCTGAGTTATTTCTTTTTATCTATCAAGAATGACTTTTGCATATTTTTATATTCTAAAAATACAGGATAACTGCATCTGTTAGATCAATAGCATAAAGTATCAATGCTGTCATCCATAAACACCCAGTCAGTTTTATGAACCAGATTATTACTAGTTAAATGTTTAAAGCTGCCTGCCCTTTGGATCTCACTTTGATGCTTGTAGCCAGAACACACTATCTTCCAACACCACATCCAGGCTCCACAGTGTGGGAGGAAGATTTTGAACCAGATCAAGAGCAAAATTAATTTTCCATCCTTCCAGACATGAAAAGAAAACCAAGAATGGGTTCAAAACAATACTGCACATTTTGGCTCATTAGAGATTGTCTTCAAGGAATGATACAGAATGAACCATATGAGAAAAGGCACAACAAATTTCAGGGGGCAGAGTTAGGAATAAAGGTTTGGTTATTGCTGTGAGTCCTGACATACACAAAGCAATAGCCCAGCAAAGAGTGAATCATCCAGTCACGCTTGCTTTGTCTCCTTTTCTGTTTCAAGATTTTCTTTTTCCTCTGCAGTGTCTGTCACCCTCAGTCCTTCTCTGTTCAAGCCCATATCATTCCCCATGATTTGCCCCCTCACCCCCTGCCCCGTTTGGTTTGAAAGCTTAAAAAATAAATATGTGCCAGAGACCCTCTATTACAAGTAACTCCTTAAAACAATATTTCAATGAAATCAAAATGACTGGATGTCCAAAAACTGGGAGGGCACAAGGCAGCAGCAGAACTGGAGCTGTTTTTATTAAGAGTATTCCAGAAGCTGATTCAAGAATCACAGACTTGTCTATGGGAGAGAGGCAGTGAGGGGTGGACAGCGAAATGGTAATGCTCTGACATGGCCCTTTCATCCAAAGTAGGGTCAAGGCAGCAGCAACCACAGCACAACATGTCTAACCTGGAAACAGGATTGTCTCCCTGGAATTGTGCCCATTTCCCCAGGGTACTCGTCAGGCTGTGCACTGAAATATAACAGTTGGTTTCAAACAAACCCACAGTTGTATGACACTGAAATTTTAAGACTGAAATCCCACCTGGTTTACTTTCACAGTAACCAAGGAACAAACTTAAAGAGCTACACGGTAAAAATCAAAGGAATCCAATACAAAAATATAGTATTTTGCTAATTCTAGGTGCACAGTTGTATCCAAAATGATCCCTCTTTTGTCTTTTTCTGTTCCTTTAGTTGCTTATTCTCTTTGTGGGCTGACCAAGATGCTCTGAGCTGTCTGTGGCAGGTGAGACAAGACTCACATTCTGTGGACACAAACAGGGTTAAACTTTAAAGGAGCACTTCAGCATCCAAGGCAAAGGGAGCAGGCACTGAGGTGTGGAAAGGATGCTCACAGAAATTAACATTTGCAGTGAAATTTGGGACATCTACGCTAGACAACATCCGTGTACAAGCAACAAGAAAGCATAATGTGTGATTAGCCCAGATATGCTGAATTGTCTCTTGACTCTGTAGGAGACGCTCTGCTGGGACCTGACAGGAGGATGGGACTGCTGGAATTCAGAGTGAGAAGGAGCACAAACATAAAATACAACCAGACCAAGGCTGGTGACCAGAGTCACCAAGCACAGACCCAATTTCCAAAAACAAGTTATATATTTATCTAGCACGTTGTCCCCATGATTGCTACTTAGCTGTATCACACAGGAAGCAATCCAATCTGTTCATACATTTGTATGAACTGTACTGGTAAATTAAATAAATGTCCTCCCAATAGACTCCCATTGGTTTAGAAAATGCACTGAACTATTTTAAAGAAAAAATCGGATGTTTACATATTTCACAGTCAAAAAGGTAGTGTGGCACAACCATTTTGCTGGCTACTGCTAATAAGCTTGTCACCATAACAAATTAGCATATCTGTACAAAAATATACATACATTTGCATACATTCATCTGCACACATATTTCTGTTCCTGTTTTAAAAGTACTTCACGTAATGTCATCTCAAACCCAGTAGTCAGTATTAGTACTTATAAGAAGTCAGTTAAAGTAAGTTGCCAAAATAGTGCTTTTGTTTCCCTGAGACCTCTCTGTCAATTTATTTCAATTGAAATATAGCATATTAGTTTTCTCTAAAAAAGAGAAAAGAAACAGAACTGAGCTTCTTGTCACTTGGAATCACATTATCTCCTAAGTATAATTCACATAAAACAAATTATGAGGCTGATCAAATGCTCTGTTAACATAATTCTTTAATAATAATATCACTTAGATCTTAAACTGCTTAATTAGATTTCAGTCATTGCAATCAACAGCCTCATTGAAACTGTTCATCTATAATTTATACTCTTTGCATTTTACTGCTCATTTTAAAAACAGCATTAACAATAAGAGCCAATAGTAAGTAGAAAAAAAATAGTAAAAATTAAAACTTTTTAGGTTTTGGGGTGAACTTAATTCCTGGTTCACTGAACATCGGTGAAAATATTTCAACCGGCTTGAATGGATTCATGATTTCCCTTTAGGAAAAATACATTTGGACTTTAATCACACGTCTGGATCCAGCTTTTGCATCTGACCACAAATCTGAACTGAATAAAATAAGCTGTGCTTTTATTGGAAAGTTGATAAATTAAACAGATCTTTCAGACACTTGAGCCTACACACATTCAATTTAACTTCCAGTCATTAATTACGTTTTTCTAGATAATGAAGGTATAAAAAACAGGCCTAGACAATTCAACATTTGCTGAAGTCACGTTCTTTACTTTAAAGAATATGTGTTTATTGAGAACAATGTAGAAGTGTTCTGTAAGGAAGTATTTGTGCATTTTTGAACATTAGAAAACAGCCATGTCCACAATAACTTCTTTTTTGAGTGCAGATAGAAATAGGTCATCCAGGAGCAGATGACTTACTGTCTTGGAATAAATTACAATTATATCTCCAATGGTAAAGTACAACCTTTGGGTCTGGCCTGCAGGAAACAGAACTCTCCATCTGATACCACCCCCCTACACAGCATAAGTGGGATATTACAGCTCCAGGACTCTAGATAAGATTTGAGGATTGTGGTTCCTCTTTGAACAGAGAATATCTTCATGTTAACAAGTCAGGAATTTTGCTTTTATTCCTATTATTTTAATAGCCAGATCTTTATCTTCCTGTTGTTATTGCAAGATGGTATATTTATATACTTATAAATTTATAAATATACTCCCTTTAAACACACAGTGATTGGTTAACACCTTGGTGTTTCTTCGATAACTATTTTAGTTGCTTAAACTGAACACATTTCAGTAGCTCCTTCCTAGCATTGCCCACAACAAACCCCAGCAGGATTTTAACACCCATCCCTCTAGAGCATTCTGCTGATATGCTCAAAATATAAGTGTAAACTAGCAGGCATCTGCTAAGCTACTAAGGAAGTATCCAGTAAGTAAATAAATGCATCTGGGTTGCAGCCACTGAGATTTATAGCACTTTTCCCCGATTTCCTTTTTCACACTACAATAAATACAGTAATGGTGCTGGCTAATAAACAGCCATAAATCTGCCTTCCTGTGTTTATGATGTTTGCTGATTGAAAAGTAATGCTGTGAAACCGATGAAGTCAGGGACTATGAATGCAGG
Source organism: Gymnorhina tibicen (assembly GCA_013399875.1). Taxonomy (NCBI): domain Eukaryota; kingdom Metazoa; phylum Chordata; class Aves; order Passeriformes; family Artamidae; genus Gymnorhina; species Gymnorhina tibicen. Next base: position 704,392 of record VXAZ01005564.1, on the reverse strand, counting down.
AAGGCTTTGGGTGCTGGGGGGGGGGGCATGTTTTTAGTATATTTGAAACAATTCATTCTGCAAGAGGTCTCCACTCCCACATCAATAAGTTGGGGTTTTCTCATAACCTTCACCCCCTCTATTTTCCACATGTTGTAAACTAGATTTTTATTCCTAGTAAATTCAACAGATCCAGTGCAGATGTAGAATAGAAGAGGAGGTCTGGAGTTTTGTGAACATGGCTTCTCACCAACAACTTAATTCAGTTCCCATGAAGTTGTCGGAAAAATTCCTGTAGACTTCCATGAGAGTTGAATTGGGCTTCTGTTACTTCCTTCCTTCCACACTGTTTCTTTTATCCCCCTCTTCCATCCTTGAGGGCAGTTTGGGAGCAGTGGTATAGAACACACAGCTGTTCTTACAACTCAGTTAATAGAGCCCTGCACCAAACTTCTCCAAGTGCAGCAAATGTTGGCTGCAGGATCTCTGCAGGCAGAGCCTGGCAGAGAGCATCCTCCCAGGAATATCCATACTGATTCTGTCAGCATCTCAGATTGTGCTAACCCTGACAGGACTGTCCATGAAAGTCAGACATTTCTTTTCAAGTAATGACACTTGCGAGAAAAGTGATAGTGGGTTTTTTTTTTCCCTCAGACTTTTTTAGGTGTTAGTGTGAGAACTCAATCAGAAGCAAACAGAAAAGGTGACTTAATCAGACAATTTTATCTTTAGAAACTCCGGAAACAACTTATTTTATCAACTAAAGGCTTGGCACTTCTGTATGTTGGAAGTGCTATACACTTGTGAAAGGTAGCCCAAATTTTAATTAAATCAGTTTGCAGATGTCAAATCTGTGAGATGTCAAGTGATAGCTACAGGGAATTGGCTGTGTCTATATTTTAAAAGAGAGGAAATATTTTCCTTGCTACCAGTGAGAAGATAGACACACTGTTGGCATCAGGCAACAGAAGTGGTAACTTCTTTTCAATTCATCTCCTCTTGCTCACGTATACCCTTCCTTCCTGGCAGATGCGCTAATTTCAAGGAAATTTAAAGTGAATTCCTTCAAAGAAAATAGTTAAGACAGGCCTAGCTATGCTGACCTGTAAAAGGTCTCTCAAGAGGAAGCATAATTTAATTTTGACAACCTTTATCCCCTCCAGCAGTTACAGCTACCAGCTCTGCAGACTGATATAAAATCCCCAGGACTACAGGAACCTCAATACAAAGGAAGAGGTGAGACTTCAGTGACTGACTAAACAACAAATCCCATTATTTTCCTTCCACAAGAGCCTGTGCTACGGTGTGCCTCATCCCCTCACGGTGAAACGTGCCCTAATGCTCAAGGGGGAAACCCTCCAATCGAGCACATCACTACACAGGCAGAATTCCCACAGGAATTGCAATGGACGCTCTCCTTCCCAGCTATCATTGACTCCTCAGAGCTGCTCGAGCCAGGACAGGTGAACTGTCAGGAACTCACTGAAGTGCACAGAGTGGGGCCAACATCCATTTTTATTCCTTTTTTGATACACATACAAAATGTGCAGAGAAAACAATTTTAGGACTGATGCAGGCAGAAAAAAACCCTTTTTGAACAGGAGAATATTTCACTTTCTGTAACCAAATTATATTTTGCTCAATAATGTTTGAAATAGGAGTTAAACTGTTCACCAGGACTACCATCATTTTAATAGATTTTTTGCAGTAGGAGAAACCAAAACTCTAAATTTCAAGTGCAAAATAAAAAAAAACATCTCTGTGCAGCTCTAACACTGAAAGGTCACTGCTTATCTTGCTTTATCCCTGGTATGCCCGGTTTATAATTTTTCTGCTGTGTATGAATCTCCAGACTCATTTTTATTAGTGCTAAAATAGATTGTTCTCCCACTGTCACACCATCTGTCTTTTCCTCCTGCCTGCCAGTATACAGAATCTAAGAGTTGTTCTGAAAGGAGAAAAATGGGAAAGAAAGAAAACTGTATTGTTTTGGTCACACACTCTGCTGGTGACAGCCTGTTTCCAGCAGCGACTGTCTCCACAGAGGGACACATTCAGCCGTCGCCAGCCCGTGACACACTGAGTTAAAAAAAAAAACCAACAAAAACGCAAAACAAAACCCTCACTGGTCTGAAATGAGGAGAAATGAGATTTGCTCTCTGCTCTCCCACTGTGTGATTCCAGAGAAGGGCAACTCCTCCCAATATCAGCACTGCCTTGTTGACATTTCAGGTTCTTTATCGGAAATTTCTCCTGACAAATTCCTGATTCCTGGGCCTGAATCAGCAGCAACAAGACCTGTTCGCAGCACACACCAGGAATGGGATTTTCAGACAGTGACAGAAAACACAGTATGGGCTGTTGCTGCCTTTTTAGAATTTACTTTGACTTTAAATGCAAAAAATTCTGAGGGGACTTTTTAATACAAGCATCAAATTCCATTTTCCCCCACATAATAGCTCTCTGTATCAGTAGCAATCCAGGAGACTGCAAGCTCCACTTATACTCAAGACAAGCCAGAAATGAAAAAGTACTGAGTGGCACAAGTGGGGCAACAGGCTGTTATTACAAGGAGTGTCCTCACGGATAATTTTATACCTGCCTAACACAGCAGTCACATCTCATGAAATGAGCTGGATCGCTCACGTTGTGTTACGTGTTAGGAATAGCTGCAGATATTTTTCTAAGAGGAGCACACTGAGTCAATGGTCTGTCAGCAGGAAAAGGAAAAGGTACAGTGAGAATGCACCATGCAGAACAGATTATCAGGCTGACCATCACCTAAATCCTGCGAGGTCGTAAGAGGAGAGTGAGAAGGACTGAGCAGCACAAGATTCCTGCCAGTCTTCAGTGTCTGTCTACTGCATTTAATACATAAAACTCGTACCTCAAGAAAACAGTCAGATTTGTTTAGTCCCCGGGTTGGTGAATGAACACTCACCTCCCCTGCTTTGACTATAGGATATTTCAAAAGCAAAAAAAGAGTGAGCCATTATAAAGAATGAGGGATAAAAGAGATTCAGAAATACAAAAACCTGGAAAGTTTTGGAAGCCATATTTGCCACTTGTTTGCATGCATGAGCACTTAATAACAAAACTCAGTTTCACAGAAATAAATCCCAGCACTGTATGAACCTATTCCAGCATGTGACAGCACCTCAGAGCTCAGACTGAGAGGCTGGTTGGGCAAAATGAAGAGGGACAGCTCTGGAACTGGGGAGCTTCCATTTGCTTTCCATCCACTACCAGAGCAACACAGCTTCATAGTCTAACAGTCCTTGCAACATCCTGGCTTTTTCCTTCAGGCTAAAAATGAACTGCCATTGAAGTAATTTGATTTTTCAAACTTTTAAACATTTTTCATGGGAAAATAGCACCATCTGTAGGAAAAAAATGGACCAAATTTGATTAAAATGTGTGTCTATTTTCAAGCCATTAAGCAAAAGTTAGTACTTTCTAAGAATAAATACATTCTTTTACAAAGTGGACCCACGTTTTATCCTCAGAGGAAGCCAAATGGACTTTTGCTGATCTCATGAAGGAAGGGAATGCCATTCCCATCCCACGATGGGAAGGTGCTATGACAGAAAGCTTGCTAGTCTAATCCCCTCTCACACGGTTCAGAAGGACAGTCATCAACAGCCTACAAACCCCAAGTTCTTCTCCAAACACCACCATGACAGCAAAGTTATATGAGGCTATTGTTAGAACTACTTTTTAGCTATTGATAGAGAAGAAGAATCAGCCTTTTCAGTGAAGTTCCCTGACTGTTGGCCAAATCTCTCTAACATATGCATCTTTTATCTTAAAGCACACATATGTACTAGAGAATTTGGCTGCCTGGTGTGAATGAGTAAAACATTCAACAAGAGAAGGAGCTCCATAAAGATGTAACAGACTTCTAGTTGCATGTTCTTATTTAATGAGAAGATGAATATTATCTCAATTGACGACACAAATAGTGGTAGTAACTATTCTGTGAGCCATTTGCTCTCTAAAGAGAATCAAAGAATTCCCACTGCTAAATATTCCCTAGAAAAAAATTCATTTCTCTGGGACTGAGTCCTACTTCTACCCCCACCTTGCTGGAAACACTTAAAAATCATTTAAAAACTCAGCTTAAAATACAAGGAAAGTCTACCGGCTTTGGAAACATTTATAGTTTACTTCACACTGCTTGAAATGTTTATATAGACTGTACCTAATTTCCTAGCATGAATGTCATTCGATTCCTTGAAAGCCTTTAAAGATGTATCATGACATTTGTTGCTTTTAAAGGTAGCATTTCAATTAGCCTAATGATGGTTTCCTAGGAGAACTGAAGATCCACTTAAGAACACTGCACAGATCAGAAAAGCAAATGTGTGCATGTAGACATGCTTATGTCTGTCTTCATCAGATGGTCAGAACAGTGTTGTTAACTTGCCTGTGGACCTTTCTCTTCTTAATTTAGCCTTCACATTTCACTCCAGTTTCTAACTGACCTTTATTTCTTAGTGGCAGTTGGACTATGCCTGAAAGCAAAATTTAAGAGCCATCCTTGTTCACAATGCCTACAGAAAATCCTTGGGGATCTTTCATAATAGCTGCACCACAGCTGGACAAACTGATAATTCAAGAGATATTCCACTTGGCATGGAACTGTAAGTTGCATCAGATAACATTACTAATGCCATTTTATTTGTCCAGCCTTGAGGAGAGACGTGGAAGAGCACAGTGTTAACAAAGCCCCACCAGCAGCTTATTCCAGCAGCAGCTGTTACACAGGATAATGGACAAAGGTGGCCCTGCTGAACCCAGCAGCCCAGCTCAGCCAAGGAAGCAACCACACGGGAAAAGGGCTCACAGGAACAAAGCACTGTTCTTTCCAGAACTGCATCAACTTCTCCCTGGGAAGTCTGAGGGACATTTAAAAATCGATCTCTCACCACTGCTGGTTTTGAAGCTACAGAACAAGATGTGAAGAGTCAAAGAGAAACCTCTAAAACCAGCTCCTTCCAAAAGCCAACTGAGGGCTCATCACACATGAAATGCCATCCTATTCCTTTTGGGAGCATTGCTTTCTGCAGTTCGTATTTATAAAATCAGTTGAGGAGGGGGCACTCAAAAAGCATCAGCAGCTGCAAAATCAAGTCTTGAATGAACTGAAGAAAAGCTTCAAGACAGCACCGATGCCAGGTGGCATTAGCTTGCAGTGAGATCTGGGCATAAAAATAAGATACATGCTGTTCTCATCAATGAAGCACACCGAGCTTGTATTTAGTAAAAACTGCAAATTTGTTTGAACAGCCCAGTGGAGATTAATCAAAGACTGATTTGTTGCAATCCGCCATTCCCTCACTTGTCTTACACATCTAGCTTTGAAGTTGGAGAGTGACTTTGAAGTTATTTTCCATTTTCTGACATAACACCACCAGCTGTTGCTGCCTTCTGGGATGAGACAGCCCAGGTAAAATTCACCCATGTGGAGAGAGCTGGCTAAAGGGAGCCTCCACTCCAGTTCCACACTCACTCAAGTGCACACAGACACAGATACATTCTACAGGGTATTCTGCTCCAGGCTAAATTTCATTTAAGCTCTTTCTGAATCTGAAAACCTTAAACCGAACAGTGAGATTTTCTTAAGGTCTTCCATGTATGCCGAAGTCATGATGCTTAGGATGCTCAGGTTTTATTACAATGTTTCAATAAAGCAACATTTGTTTATTTTACTCAATATGGTTTTAGGACCTGATTTGAATTTGCAAATTGAATTTGCCTTGCTCCATTACCACAAGGCAGATTGCATAAAAGTGAGAAGTTTGTTCTTACTGTTTTCTCTTCCATTGTTCTCATGCTTATTATTTGCAGCACCCTGAGATTTGAACTAATTGTGCTCCATCAGAAAATTTCCACTTCACAGAACAGCTTTTCTGACCCCCTCAGTGAAAATTAATGTAAAATGTGTTTTTCTCTAACTTTTTCCTGTGCAGAAAAGTTAGATGTAAGCCTCCTCACCAAAAAGTGATGAGTAGGAATGGAATAAATGGGTCAGGTTTCAAGAGATGTCTAGCTTGCAGTGATATTTGAAGCTCAGGAATGTAACCTGGCAGACAAGCTGCCATGGGAAAAACACAGAAAATCTCAGCATATTAAGTAAAAGTCTTACCACAACTCCTTCTGCAGTCTTCCCTTGCCTCACCTGCAGCTAAGGAAACACAGTGAATTATAATAACCTCAGCAGTTTCACGAGTGTAATTAAACCTCCAAATTACGTGACTAACTCAGAGTAAAAAGACTTCACTAAATTCTACAGAGCTTTGTGCAGGTATGTGACTTAAGCAAATTTCAAGGCCTTATGGTTTTGTGCTGAGTCTAAAATTCACGCACATGAGCCTTTCGTGCAGAATCAGATGAAAACTTCACTTCTCCACTGACACTTTACTCTGAGCCTGGGTCCACTAGAAGCTACAAACAAAAGCAAAATTTGCCGAGAAAAAGCGATACAAAAGGACTGAATTTACATAACACAGAAACTGAAGGCAACATTTGCACGAGCCTCTGTGAAGCCCAAATCCCAAACGCCACAGAGCAAGAGTCAGCATGTGCTGAGAAACACAAAATATTAATGACACTGACAAAGCTCATACATTTCATCTCAGGAACAGGACTCCTACTGCTCATGTTTATATTTGATTTTTAAAAAGTAAGAGCACGCACACACAGATGTTGGAATTTCTGCAGCTCTGATTTGACTTGGAAAGCCATGATACAAACTGATAAATGAATTCCCCAAGAGTGACCGTCCCGCAGAGACATTTTTATCTTTCAAGACCTATCACACTTCATGGGATTGCACTGTAATGTAACAACGTGATGTGTCTGAATACAAATCACTGTCTTCCTGCTGAACATGTAAAGAAATAAAAAACAGACTTTGCCTTCCTTTTTCTTTGGTACATATTCTGAGTGAAAATTGTAAGACAGTGTCTGAAGTCAAAGGACTGACAAACAAAACTTCTCTGCCAGCATCCAAATCACCAAGGATACAAATGTTTCATTTGTCTCACTGTTCAAACAGGGCGGGCTGTTTTCATTTATTAATGCCAGCATAGACCTCTTTCCCTGCAACACTCTCACATGGCTCATCAGATGCAAGCTCTACTTCAAAAACTCTTTTCTGATGTTTAATATTGATGTGTCTGCAGACTGTTCTCATTGCACCAATTAGGAAAGGAACAACAAAGCATCTCTCAAATTACAGTATAAGGAGTCTTAATGTATGTTAAAGGTATTCTTGTGTAACGAGCCAGTGTAAATGTAAACTGAGCCCTTGGAATAGCAGAAAACAGCAGACCAAAAGGAGAGTACATGGAACTGGAGACAATTAGAGGAATAACCAGCACGGTCCCATGCCAGTGTGCCCAGGGGAAGCAGAGTTGGAAAGCTGTGCGATCAACATGGTCTCAGCACTACAACCTCCAGTATTTCAAGTCACACAAAAAGAGCTCAGCCATCTCTGAAAACTGAATATCCTCTTGCCTCAGTTCTGTTACTCTTGAATACTTAAGTTGTGATTTATCTCTTACTCTTGATTGTCATCTTCTTGACGGCAGTGGACAACTCCCTGCTCTTCTATTAAAAAAAAACCAGAACTGAAAAACAACCATGTTTCAGCTGAATAAACTTTCTTCCAACTTCTATAGTTACAGAAGAGAGGACAAGCTTCTTTGAGCCCAGCTAATCTTCCAAACTAAAAATATGAACAAAATTTCAATATATCATATTCTTCCTTCAGTCCACAATACCCTTGCAAGCAATCACTCACTCCCTATAGGATTACACCAAGCAACTCTTCATGGATATGAAGCCAAACCTCTAAACTCTGCTCTCCTTCCAAGCCTCTCTTTGAAAGGTCGTCAGCCTAAAATTTATTATATGGCTTCATCTCCACCTATTATGAAAGCTTAATCTCTTAACTGAGCTGCTTGGCTTTCCCCCCCCCAGTCACAGTTTTTCCTGTTTCAAACAAGGACAAGAAAATCCTTTGATTCATGCCCACAAAAACAAAAAGTCACCCAAGAGGCTTCTTATTGTCATTATAGGGATAAGCAACCAGTGTGTAGGGTCTAGATGTAACTGGACTGCAGTTCCTGACTACTTCACAAGAAAATCCAACAAAGACTACATTTTCAAAAAGCAATGTACAGTCAAACTGACTTTATTTTCTCTGGCACAGTTTCTAAAGGCCACAACCAGTCTTTAGGAACACCAGTAATTATACCAGTGATTTATTTTACACAGTGGGAACAGGATTAAAGGCATTCAAACAAAACTACAAAAACAACTGACACAGAAAAAGTCTTTAAATTCTGATTTTTTACACCAACCACTGCTTTAAAAAACCACCACTCTTCACCATCTGATACCACTGAGTACATTAAGATTCTGTTACTATTACTGTACTGAAGTATTTTCTTCCAAGGAAAAAGATACTGGTTGCACAGAATTTTTGGAAAAAACCCAAATCAGGAGGAGCAGAACACGCCACTTCCACTATCATCTATGATATTTTTCCAGTCCTATGACCTTCATTAAAAAATTTCCTACCCAGTCAAGTGATTAAAGTGATGAAAGGTCATTTAGCACTTTCTAGTCCTTAAAGGCATTCAGTCACACTTTGTGCTGCAGAGAGTATTTGTCTTCTCTCAGTGTTTACCACTACAGAGAGGGTGACCAGCAGTGTCATGATGGAAGAGTTGTTCATTTCTCTTACATCAGTTACACTTCAGTACTAACAGCTTCTATTGGCTGACTCTCTTCTTTTGCTACATGGTCACAGTGAAAGATAAATCTTACTCAAATTACTCAGGACAGACTCCATGGACTGGGTCAGTCTGACCCTCTTTCATGTTCCACTGGCATCTTGTCGAAGCTGCCTTAGAGCATTTCCAGTCACACTACCTGTGTTTTGATATACTTTTTACAAATATTGATGCAAAACTAAGTTCATTTTGCATTGGTTTTAATTGGCAAAGTTATTCCCAACAATAGTTTTCTGCTATAACTACCATGCTATTTAAAAGAAAGCCATCATTCTAACTGGTTTGTGAAAAAAGGAGGTTTATAGGATCATGGAAGCTGGTAGTTACATTTGCATAGTGACTAACCTTTTCTTTTTCCACACAAATTGTTCTATTCCTTGGAAAAAATTAATCAACAGATTACTGAAAAAAAATCTAAATCCATGCTTGAGTACAAACAGTTTCTTAACAACAAGCGCCACTGACATATGCGCACATACACTGATACAAAATTGTGATCTCTCAGAAGTTTCTTAAAATTGGCAACAAGCCTCTCCTTATCCAGGACACGCTTATAAATTCCAAACCAGACAACTTAAGAGTTAGGAGGCAGCACCTGTGTTCTAAGCAGCTTTTAGACCAGATACTAAATTTATGTGATCTATACTCAGCTTGCATGATGTGGTTAATACTTTTACATGAGAACATCCTTCAATAATGAAGAAATTCTTTTGTCTGCAAGATGGAACTCATCTCCGTTACACAGTAGAAAGCTACAGTTGAATGAATGAAGTACCCTACCTATCAGTGTCCAAAATAAAATAATAAGGAATTTAAAGCTAATAAAAATTCCTGAACTGGCAACAGTCTTGCAACTTGGAATTTGTTGGAGAGGCAAAGTGTACATGACATGCAAAAGATTCCTAAAGTAATCACCCATAACTAACAGTGCTGTGACAAGTATACAAAGAAGAAACAGTCAGTAGGATACAAACAGCACCAAGTTTACTCATAACGGGGTCCAACGTGTTGAGAGAAGGTTTGGGGTTGAAATGAAGACTCATAGTGGATGTATTCTCACACACAGCAAAGCATGTACAAAAACTCTGGAATCATCCAGTTTCTTAACTGGCTTGAATCCTGGAGAATATAAATCATTTCCATTGCTGCATTTCAAGGCAATTTCCCTTAGCACAAATTTTACCTTGTAGTGTTTTTTAGCATTATCTTAAATTAAAACACAGAATTCTTAAAAGAAAAATACCTACCAGAAAATTTGAAAGGAAGGAAAGAACTCATACAGAATAGGACATTTTCACGTTTTCAGTTATTTCCCTCCTTTTCTATTTGTTGGCTGATTTGAGCTGCAACATTAAACACTTTGGCAGAAGAGAGCAGTGCAAGAGAAAACACCACCTCTCTCATTATTGCTGCTACCCTATGGACCTCACCTCATGAAGAACCTCACCCAGATGAAGTTCTGCCACCATAGCCAATGACAAAGAAGCCACATCACTCACAAATTAAATTTGGCTGGAAGAGCAGCAAAGAAGAACAGAGTGCCAAGCATATTTTTGTTTTGCTAAATGAAAGGACGTTCTATCATTTCAGCTAGAACCCATATGTCACTCATACCAAGGGATATCAGTAACACATTGCCTTCTGAAGGAAGAACACAATGAACCAATTAATCCAACCTTAAAACGAGGATGAAAATTATTACAGCCATTTGTTAAAATACAAAAGGGCATTAAGAAAACAAACAGCAATATCTGCTATGGTTAATGCAGTGATATTTTCAGTACCCCAGGCTCGCAGAAAATTGGCACCTCCTTTCTGGGACTCGAGTGCTTCTGAATGCAGGAGTTTCTTAGCACTCTTCTCTGATTCACTAAAAATGAAGACATTTATTCTGTTTCCACCTAACATGAATCAAGGATAAGACTACTGAAATAAATGTGTCTGATTCTGCAGGGGCTCAAGTCTTTTTCTAAAACTACATGAGGCCATTTTGAAACCCTCCTATTTATGTACTTACATGACAGACAGCAAAAGCAGTGTTAAGCCCACCTAACTACAACCTGAAGCTATGAATTTATCTGAAGCTGCCAGCCTAAACTGTCATTAAATGAAAGAGGCACCTCCAAAGAGTGAATCCTATGACAGTTGATAGCCCAAAGCAAGTGTCTCATTGTTAGATACATAAAAAAAGGCAACGTAAACTATACAAAATGCCAGGAAATGGAGAAGCAGCCTCAATTAATAAGCTTACCTAATGTGTTTCAATAATTTAAGAGTCTCAAAGAGGTCCACAACATCAAGACTGGAGTACTACAGAGATGTAAGGAGATGGAAGAAAGACAAGACAGCTGTAGACCCACAAGCTCCACCTCCTTCTCCATTTTATCAGGAAGTACAGGTGGGGCATCTGCATAGACTGAACAGATTTTTCTGAAAACTCATAATCTAATAACATTGGCCAGGCAAATTTCATAGACAGAGGTACCATCCCTCACTAGACCAGCTAGCAAGCCCTGGTTTGTTACTGTGAATCAAAGACAGATATACAGATAAGTGAAGCACATCACTGCAGTCATTTCTGATGTACAGCTCTATCACCAGACCTCTTCCTTCAGCAAAAAAATAAAACCAAAACTCTGGAGCATTTGCAATAGTTTTTCTGTCCTTTTCACTGTCATTTTAAATTTTTTCAATGTCAGACAAAAAAGCTGGGCTAATTTCATTAACAATGAAGTATGTTCCTCTTGAAATCTTTTTTCTCAGGAGTAGTAAAGTAAAACTGAAGTGAACCACAAAGCACAGTGCTGTTCAAGCAAGTACTGGACAGTTGACAGCCCACAGCAGTTTAATTTCATTTTATCACAACACTTTTGTTGACAAACAGAATGAGGGACCCTTCCACGAGCAAGAGCACTTATCTGCAGTGTTAGTGCAAGCAGCTGGGCAGCTCACAGGAGTACTGATCTGGCCCTTGGACAATGCTTTCCTCAGAAGGGGGACTTTCTTACAGAGACACCTGCAGAAGTACAAAGAGCCTGGAATTTAGCCCACTCCTGTGAACTGCTGGGGCATTTCAGACTCACAGAATGGGTCAGGTTGGAAAGGATCACACTGGGTCATCTGGTCCTGCTTAAGCAGTGTCATCCCAGAGCTCAGTGCATTTAACCAAGAGACTTCAGGATTTTAGCACAGAAAGGTATTCCATTGGTTTCAGCAGAAAATCCAGGTGAGTCCTAAGGATTCCAGTCCAAAAGAAATTCAAATTAAGGCCCTCATCCCAAACAGTTAAGCATCTGCTTTGCCTGCTTGATTAAACAGTACAAGTGACTAAATAAGATTGCTAAATAATAAGTTATATATGAGCAGAACCTTTGCAAGAACTAACCCCAAAAAATTAAAATTATCAAATTGGAAAAGCAACACTCAATTTCAATTACAAAGGACAAAGCACTAGTGGCTGTTGGTCTCCTTATTTAAATGGTGTTTATTTAAAGCCATTAATTACCAAAACCCTGAGATCACACATAATGTTGCCTGGGTAGAATTTCTGTTTCCACACCATAAACACATGAAATTCAAAGTGAAAGGCTTAAAAGCTTAATGCAGTGAAGACAGAAAATATTAAACTTTTCAAATCCTCATTTCTCTGGCCTTTTGCTCACCCCAGTCTCCTATCACTTTTTTTTTTCCTTAAAAGACATTATGTGTTAGGAGAGCAAAGCAGCCTGGGGAGGTGATATTTTACCATTGTCTGTGCCATTAATGCAGTTAAAAAATCCTCAGACTGGAAAAATCAGACAGATGCATCTTCCAGGTTCACATGTGCCAACTCCATCTGTTAAATCATTAAAACACAGGCTTGGCAGATTCTGGAGAAAAACACATTTGTTTTCACTATAAAGAGGAAGAGTAAACTTTCTTTCTGTTCTTACAACTCCCCCCTCCCCCATAATTACTTTAATGTGAAAGGCTGCATGAGTGGGTACTATTTAAGATGCTCCTGAAAGAGGTTTTGATTGAATTGACATGTGTACATGTCAAATTATATGTCATAACCAGGTTAGTCAAAGAACTATTAAACCAAAGTCTATAGATACATTAAGGTGTTTCATCATTTGCCTTTTTATTGCATATATCATGTTACACCACCTATTTAAACACTGATTTTCCTTACAGGAATGAACCTGTTCAGGTTAATTTTAAAGGTGCAGTTTACATAAGGAGCAGAAAATCTGATCAAAGAAAGCTACCAAACCTTAAATAAAGTAATTAATAGCAATAAACCTTTTTTTCCAAATCTATAATGAAAAAAAAATTTTTCTACTTTCAGGATAAACAAAAGCAACAAAATCCTAACCTAAATTTAATACAAACATCCTGTATTTTCCCAATATCAATACTACTGATAATGGGAAAACAGACTTATGCTGTCTTTTTCCTACTACAGCACTGTACAAGAATTTTTCACAATGCAACATTACCTATAGTGCATACATCTAAAAACTGAGTATTTTGAGTAAAACTAAGTATAAAATAGGATGAACCTAGAAACAAGTATGACAGTGTGAATAATTTAAATCCCAAGACCTCCCATAGCTGCTATTAAAACAACAAATTGCTGCTGAATGCATTTCTTTCTCTTTGTATTCTATGACAGAATGGAATTTCATTCTCCAGGCTTGTTACTTGAAGTAAAATGTACCCTATTTAAAGCAAATGTTTGGAAATCTGGTCTTTTTTGTGTTTGCTTACAGTTTTGCAGCTATTTTCTATCATCATCTAAATAGATATTTTCTTTATACTGTTCTTAATGGCAAAGTAGAGAAATTAAAAGCTACTTGTGATCAAGATACCTGCTTTTGCAAAATAAATACATTTTCATAAAGCACACTCCACTGCAGTATCCTGAAGTTTCACCAAGTCAACATCCCTGCCATTCTGTGCATCAGGGCTCCTAAAGCAGACCTGAAACCGAGATCCCACTCTGTGTGTTACATAACTGTGACCTTTACTTCTGTCAAAGTACCCACAAAGTGGCTGTAGGAGCTGTCTCTTTCCCAAGAAGAGGTTGAAACATTTCTGTGACTGGAACTGGCAATTCTCCTGCTTTTGGTCATGGGTGAACATGTTTCACCCTCCTCCTCTTCCAAACAGCTTCTGAAAAACCCGATGGGACTTATTCCCACCAGCTATCTCTGCACAGAGCTGATGGTGCACTGTGTACTCCACTCACTCCCAACTATGATTCTTTTACTTATGCAGTCCCAGAAGCGTTCTTAGAACCTGGGAAAACTGCAGAACCATTGCTTTGAGTCATCCAACACTTTCCCAAATGTCCTCTTTCACATTACCTACGCACCACTCCCATATGGCTGGGGTCTCTCCAGGGAACCGGCTACAGCTTCTCCACTGGAGATCAATCTCGGTTAAGATTAAGCGGAACAGAAAATATTTCCTCAATACTGAGCAACATAATATTTACAATCTTATCATTTTTATAATTCCACTGCCAAAGCTGTTCTCAGGCAAGACCAAGCAAGCAGAATACATGAGTACACCAAAGAGAGAAAAGAAAACACAGGCATATCACAGAACCCAAAACAGAAAGAGTACTTAAAGCATTTTCCAACAAAAACTGTTATTCCAAGTATGTACTTTCTAGCAATTATTTTAATTTATATGCTCAGAGAATGCAGAGAAAATATATCCAAAAGAGACAATAACTTCATCATGTGATGGCTACAAACACAGAAATCTGAACTTGTAACAAATACTCTCTTAAATTAGAATACAATTAGATGGTGATATCCCATCACTGCCTGCAATCACCCTCAAGGGAAGCAAAACTGCATGAGACTAGAACAGTCACTTGTTTTAAAATTTACAGGAGGCTCAAGAAAGTTTCACATGCATTTTACCTCAGAAACAATGTGCTACTTATTCTTCCTAGCAATGATTTTTTTACATAGCATTCTGGGATCAAAATGTAATTTTCAACAATAACATATTTTCTGACGTTCTCTAAGGAAAAATTACTGGTTTGTTCCCTCTAAAAGGGTTTAGATGGAATAACATCTGTGTTGAGATTATTGTGAATACGTTAAACTGACAGCAAGTCTCTAAGGGGCACTGCTCATTAATGTTTTGTGCATAAAATTAAAACTTGAAATATATTTTTCAATCCTTTTTGAATCATTTAAGCAATTTTCATGCAAAGAAACTATTGTGGAGAAATAATATATTTGCAGAGTAGGATATGAAAGCGATTAAAATGTCCCAGACCCCCTGCCTTTCAGGCAAAAGGAAAAAAGGAGGCGCTTTCTGATTTGAAACATGCGCTGTATTGAAACAAAAAATACTTTCCAAGACCATGAAGAGTTTGATTTCAGTTTATACAATGCAAAAAAATTTAAAATTGTGTCTTTCTCCATCTTTAATTCACATGGTGCCTAGGTACTTCTCATATCAGCAGGAGAGTTCTGTTAAGTGTTGCACATTGGCATTTACAAGAAATGTTTCCAGTGGCTACAAGTGGTGGCCATATTCTCTGAAACTGCATCAGGGCAGCATCCTGCGAGCTCTCTGCAGAACTGGGGAGCTGGGCTCTGAGACAATGCCTGGCACTCAAGGACTTCAATGCAAACACCTTCCCTAATTTGAAAGTGACAAAGGTCTCCATATCCATAGAACAAAAATAATTTTGTTTGGAGGGCACGTATACTTCTTCCACCAAGCGCAACAGAAATGTAAGTGTATCCGTCAGGTTTAGTATAAAGCAGTCTCTCATGTAAATCTTTAGTTTGAACAAAAAGGAATGAATCTGCTCAAAACCAAATAAAACTCCAGGAATTATTGAATTTTTCAAGCACAGAAATCTGCATAAAGCTGTAGCTGTAAGTGCCATTTTATGGATAAAAAAGGAACGTATTATCATTGGGAAAACAAACATGCCCTCACTGTTTCAAAAGCCACTGGATAATTACAGCCACAATAAGATGAGAGTTCTAAATTTTGCCATAACATATAATGATTCTAACCAGGCTGTTGGGTTACATTCATAAATGGAAATTCAGGAACTCCAATTAACATATTCTTGATGTGATAGACTTTAGCAGGGTTTTTTTAAATGAAACCAGAGTCTGTGTCAATGGGACTTCATTACTTAAATCACAGTAATCATAACAAGGCAGTCTCAGGCTGCCTACATCTGAAATATTATGTAAAAACATTACAAAAAGACACTGAAGTTATGCTCAAATACTCCTCTTTTAGACTTCCACACCTCACATTGCAAACTGTGGAGCAGCAAACACAAAACTGCCAGTACTAACTAATATTTTTTGCAAACTGTGGAGCAGCAAACACAAAACTGCCAGTACTAACTAATATTTTTTGGTAAACATTTTCAATGCAAAAGCCTAAGCACAAATACACGAATGGATAAATAGACACCCAGCAGGACCCTGTGCTATAGAAGCTGCACAGCCCCCTGTGCCAGAGCTGCTCCCATGAAGAAAGAATTACTCTGTGTAACCATCACCTCCACAAGAAAACCAGTTTCTCTTATACCAGACCTTTGCTAGTTTGCTTCACAAGTGTTCAGAAAACAGGTACACAATTCAAAGGCTGATTTAGCAACAATTCTTTAGCACTTCAATCCAAGTATCACGTAGACTCAAATCTCAGCACATTCTGTGGGAGTGGAGATGCCCATAAACAACACTCTCAAATCCTTAGACAGAACTCAAAAGAGAACAGGTTTGTTTCCTTCAAGTAATTTCAGACTAGGACACAGAAAGCTTTTGTGTACTCATCTGGATACTTTTCTCCATAAACAAGCAATATACAAAGCCTTAACATTCTTTTATCAGGGTACACACATGAGATCTCCAGAAAACCAAAAATTAATTCAGATTTTGAAGAATGCAAATATTAACAAAGCCAAAATTGCATAGTACAGAGTCTTCAGCAGCAGTAGAGGATTAAGATATCCACCTACCCTGAGTTGCTCATTTTAGCTCACATCATCTTTTCCTGTCTCCATTGTGTCTGCTGCCTCCATGCAGAAGCACAAGTGCTTGTGGAGCTGTTCTGTGAAAGAGATTAAAACGGTGAGCTGACTTTCTGCAGAGCCTATTTAAGCTTATTTAGTTCCCTGACTTATTTCACAGAGCAGTACCACCTGTGTTTGTGTCAACACAACATCCTAAAACTTTGGGAAAACCTGGACCTAGCATCCAGCACTGCCCTCCTCTAAGCCCTCATGCATTGCCCCATCATGTTGGTCAAAGCATTTGTACAGCTACACAGAAAACTCTGTTTGGATTAAAGCACCTCATTTTCCCCTTGGTTGGTTTTAATCCCTATCCGTACCCAGCCTACATCAGAACACAGCACCACAAGCACTTCTTTTCACAAAGAAAAGGGAGTACAGGGGCTGTAAAAAACCCAAACTGCTTCCCCAGGGGCAGGGCAATGCCTGACACAGGTGAAAGGTATCTCAAACTCCAGATATTCATCTGCAGCTCTCAAGTTACGGACAAGTTGTAAGTTGTTGAAAAACACCTGTGAGTTGTTCAGCAGCAGCACTACTGAACAGCTGAATAATGGGGTAATTCCTAATTAGAAGATAACAGGAAGAATTGGAATTTCAGCATTTATGGCCACATCCAGATAGAAGTTACCCATCTTAAAGGCACCAAGTATCGAGACTTGATTCTAGTCAAAGATGATACGTTGAGTGATGTAGGATCTACTTCAACATTTGTCACGTGATGACAAATGCTGTTGTATGCAGCTACAAGACCCAGACTTTCCACAAAAGACTCTGGAATCTCAACAGACCTGTATTCCTGTCAGTCAGTGTCATTATTAGCTCATTAAAATCCTATTTCACTTTTTTCTCATACTACAGTTCTAATATTGCCCCGTGCTCATAAGAGCCTAATAAGACCTAAGACTAACTACTCATTTACTACGTTCCCTCACCTGAGAAATAAGTGCAAAAGACTTGAACATTATATAAAGTTCTGTTTTCACAGTGTCAGTATAAGAAGTTTCATCTCTCTTGACAAATGCTAGCGCAGTTTAAGCCCTGACACAATAAAATACAGATTTGATTGTTTCATTAACAAATTATCTTTTTCACGGAAAGCATCAAAGCAATAAGAAGGCTCCTGAGATAAATGTGACTAAGCAGCAGGAGTTAATTAAGTAGGACAATGAGTAAGCATTTACGGGTGTGATAGGAGACCCAGCTGATTTAATTGCTAGCCTAATTATCAATTAGAGAATCAAGAAATGGCATGTAAGTGAAATATTCCATTTGTTGATACTTTAATGATTTTCAGAGACCCAGAAGAGCAGTATTAATTGTTATTTTAGAACTACAGAAGGAGTTTTTATTCTCCTCTTACTCAAACAGAGGTTCTTAGTACTTCTAAAATGACTAATAAACATATATGGTCTTCTTGTACTCAAATATTTAAGGGTTTTAGGTCCTTTGGATTTTTTTTTTTTTAGAAAATCTAGTAATTCAAAGACACTGCCTATAAACCACTCAGCTGAAGTCAAAAACCTTTCTGCATTTATATTCTAATAAGGATAATAAGTGCCCAGTGGTGTGAGAGTCCCATTAACTATTTCCAGGGTGCTTACACAAGTCAATTTCCAGACAAATCCAAAGAGGTCGGGGAACCATTTAAACCCACAAGGGCAAAGAGCCAGCTGGCTCCACTCACTGGTGAAATATTTTATCCAGCAAGTGCAAGAAAATAAAATTACCAAAAAAATTCACGTAGAGCCAAAAATATTAATATATTGGAACACAATGAACCCTTTACAAGCTGTAAATATATCCTGGGTTCCACAAAGAAGCCAAAAAGTATGTTGAGGTCTTTCTCAGAAGTTCTGTCGCAGGCATGTAGCTTGTAAAGAACATTTATCAGGAAAAGGGATCAGACAGACACCGTATCACAGGACTGGTGGTGTTCCCCAATGAAGTTATCAAAAGACAACACTGCTGCATAGCAAGAGGGACCAGGAACAGGACAGCAGGTTAAAAAGGAACTTTCCAACACCTTAACCTAAATGTGTTTTCCTACGTTTAAAGACACACAAAAAAAAATTACCAAGCGCTTCCCCTGGCTTCCTGAGAGGCCTACAGAGAGCATGGAATGGGAATTTTTTGCTTTTTTCCTTGGGATACAGCTGTGGTGCCACCAGAGAGCTTCCAAAAACAAGAGAACAGTATCCTTCTCCTTAGAGAGTGTATGGGCGCTTCCCAACATTTTATTACACGAGTTCCCACCCCGCCCACCATCTTGTGCCCGCCCACACGAGTTCCCGCCCCTTCAGCCATCTTGTACCCGCCCACACGAGTTCCCGCCCCTCCCGCCGCTGTTGCCCAGCAACGCGCGAGAGGCCGCGGCGAGTCCCCTGTCCCAGCGCGGCTGAGGCGCCCCGGCTCCGGCCCGATGGACGCCGGCAACTTCATAGCTCAGGACGACAACTGGTAACAGCCCCGGCCAGCCCCGGCAGCCGCTGCTGCTCTGCTGCTGCTCCCCTTCACCTTCCCCTCCCGCCCCGCAGCTCCGCTCTGAAAGAGTTCTCGTGTGTTTAAAGAGCGTGTGCGCTGGGTAAAGCGTGCCTTGGTGAAAAAGTCAGGGCTTTTAGAGCTGTCTCCAGCGTCCCCTCCTTCCCTGCTGGGTGTGGGGACGGGGCATCTCGTCAGCCAACACAATAAATGAAAGTATGTTTGAAAGGACATAGGTGTTTACTTTTCAACCTTCTCCGCTTCTTAACAAACATAATTTAAAGGCAGTGCGTTCACATGCGCTGTTTCAAATCTTTGGAAAGTATTTTCCCATTAGTTCTGAGTCAGACAATGATAATGTGTACATAAATTTGCTGTTTTCGGGTGGAAGTTTAAAGATTCTTACTGAAGTGCTGTGCTTTGTGACATCAGTAGTTGGGTTGGTGTGTTGGGGGTTTTTTCACGAAAATTTTCGAAGTAATCTTAAATATTTGTCTGTTGGTTTCAGGAAAAACCGTGTTGAAAGTGAAAGAGACGCTGCAAAAAGATGGGCTGACAAATGGGGATTTTTGAAAACACCTCTTGAGGAGGTAAAATTGAACGGCATATAAGCAACACATGAAATCTGCTTGTGCACAAATTTATCTGGACACAAAATTATGGGAGCACAGAAGACTAGATGTGTACTGAGTATGCTTTACTAAGCTGGCATCCGAGGTAGCAACTGCACTACTTTTGAGATGGTTCAAATATTCAATTTTCTTCTGAATAAAATACATCAAGTGGTAATTTATATGCCGTGCATATTCTGATATATTTCTCTTGAGAAGCATGACTCCTGATAGTGCTAACAAGTACTAGATGCACACTGACAGGAAAATATTTCCCCTTTGTCTCTCCATATGGTATTCTAAAAATCTAGGGGGAAAGGTTCCAGCTAATTAAATTGTCAGTGGGGGAATCTACAACAAATGAAAATATTTGGAGTGATGTCTCTTCTCAGTGATGTTTAGATATTAGAATACAGTAGCACATGATGTTACATTTGGAATCACAGCATTTCATTGCTAAAGAACAGGATGGATGCAGCCCCTGCATAGTTATAAATGTAGTTTGCATGTCTTCTGGAACAAAATAAATCCAGTAATTTCCAGAGCACTGAAATAAGTAGTCCTGCTTGAGGTGGAAAGAACAGGAAGTTTAGATGCAACAATGAGGGGAATCATGTGAATATCACGTATTACAGTATATTTCAAAAGGTAAAGAGTCCAGTTTTTAATTATGTTTTGGTTTTAGTTGATTGGAGATGAAAAGAAAGAAGATACAAGGCCCAAGATACAGCTTCCAGATCACCTGCAGGTTCGACCTGTGACACCTGTGGAAAAATACATTAAGGTTAGAAAATTAGATTTTAAAATTGCAATACAGCAACATCTGTCTTAAGAAACCACACAAGCTCTAAAAACCAGTTTTCTTATAAAGGGGAGTCTTTAACTAAAGGTCAAAGAATTTTTGCACCCCAAGCTATGCTTTCAAAGCATTTGTTTAAGGCAAGGAATTGCCCTTTGGATATGGTTGTAATTTTTCTACCTTTATTTAAGGGTCTGCTTTTTGGCAGAGACAATGCCACTGTCCTCTTCAGTAGCACAAATTAATAAGAAGCCAGTTCTAATAAGCCAAGTCATAATTATTTTGTTCTATTTGATTTTTATGTACATTCAGAGTCTTAAATCTGTCAAACAGCTGGAGAGAAGAATGTGACTGATGGTTTAATTTATAAATACAGTGTATCAGGATCACCAATGAACAGGGTAACTCCACATGCAGCTAAAGCAGTGACATTGGGAGAGGAACGTACTCACAAAAGGGGGAGCAGAATATGCTAACGAAAAGGAAGCTTAGTCCACTTAGAGAAGATGAGGGAAATAAAGGAGATTGGAAATCTTACTTGCTGAACTAGCTCTCTTTCAAAGGATTCTGAGGGTGGGGAGATAAGGTAAGGAAGTAGTAAAAGCTTTTACTGACATTAAATTAAAATTAAGAGCTAGTGCTGAGTGTGGCAAAGAAATGAAATGGCATAATTTCTACCATTAGTGCTGCTTGTTCTTCAGTTTTGTCCAAAACCTCCAATCTCAGTCAAGTTGCAGTTTCAGTCCAGTCTCAGCCCCGTGAGGGTGTTGGTGCATTAACAAACCCTGCAGTTACCAGCTGCTCTACAAGTGTGCAGAGCCTGGTGCACATTGGAACAGAGTTTCCATTTCCCGTCAGACTCGAGAGGAAGAGAAGGGTTGGCTGTGATTTAGGTCACCCTTTACATATTCAGAGTGAAGTTTCGTACATCCTTTTCAGAACTGTGTGTCTTTCTGCACATTTACCTTGTGGTAACAGTCAAATCTGTTCTCTCTAGGTTAGACTAATAAAAGCTTCTGCATCGTCCCCTCCCCCAGACCAAAAGTGGGACATGATTTCCTTCATTATCCTGCTCAGTGGGTGGCACTTTTGGCCATAAAAATTATCTTTTCTGAGGAACTGCTCCACCTAAATATCATAAACATTTTCTAATCTTGGCCAGGGAACAAAGTGAAGCAACTCTGGCAAGAGAACTGAAACATTGTTCTCTTGCTGTGTATTTCTCTGCTAAATCCCCAGATGCTGAAATGATAGAACGTGCCCAATTGAGATGATTCAGCCAAAGTAAGCACAGCAGTCACTGAACAGAGTCTGTTGGCTTTTGTTTTGTTTCCTTTTTAGCTAGATTAGTTGCAGATTAACTCACCCATCTTTTAAAGCAGAAAGAAGGTAGAATGAATAAGTAATTCTTGATGCAAAAGCCAGCTTGGTCTGCAATAACTTTGGCATTTGGACTTAAAATTATTATTCCATAGCTGCATTGCTACCAAATATATTACAGCAAGGACAAAACAGTATTTCTCCTGTTTACAGAAGTTAATTACTTTTAAAGATGATGATGATGATGATGATGATCTTCAGCTTTAGTCTTTTTTCCATATATAATAATGATAAAATTCTTCTCCTAATAATGTAAAGCAATTAAAGCCCTTAGTATTGAACCAAACTTAAAAAAAAATAATTCCACCATACACTACTAAACAATGATTTGATTTTTGGTTTTAGAACACTACAGCACAAAAGGCAATGTTGCATGACAGAAACTGCAATCAAAAACCTCTTCATTGTTCAATTTTACATGTTACTTTGATTTTAGGTGCTTCCATCTCCTCCAGTACCTAAAACTACCCAGGGATTTATTGGCTGGAGATCAGGTGTTCCAGGGCTGTCACTTGAACATGATTATCAAATCCAAAGCTGCAAAGGAGCTGTCTGCAGTATGAAGTGACCATGTGAGCCCTCTGAGTGCCATTATGAAATAAAGAGTTAGGCACATGGATCCATCTGCATTCCTAAGGAAACATCCTGTAGTGGACTGTTGGACTGTTGATCATTTATGCTATTTCTGTAAAAGTCCACAATAATTTTGGTAAAAGTGTGACTATTTTCATTTTACTTAATTGAATCTATGGCCTCCAAGCTGTTAACTTCTGATTGTAACTTAGAAATAACAATGAATAAGCTCAGATAAAGATCACAGAGCAGGTACTATTTTTATTAGCACTAATAAGACTATAATTTAAAAATATTCACTGGAAGCTGGAATGACAGTGCAAATTTTTATAATTGTTTCTCCATGAGAACCTGTACTCATAAAATACCCATAATTTTAAAATACACTGGTGTTTGTGTTGGGTGTGCTTTGCAGGTGTTTTGTGCAGTTACACACATAAGTGAGTAGTTCCCAGTAAAGAAATAAGGTACACAAAGGCCACAGTGACACAAAGTCACTTTGAAAAATCAGTTTTGGTATCAAAAGAGGGATTTTTTCCCATTAGCTGATCAGTATGCAAATGGGTTACAAAGGATTTGTGTCACTTCAGTTTCGTGTATACCCATATTTGCACCAACCAGGAAGAGATGCTCAGAGCCAGCAGAGGATTGCACCGTGAGTTACTGGGGTAGCTCCCTCAGTGCCATGGAGTTCAGTCTTGCACTTCATTATGTACCTGAAGACTTGCCAGGATTTCTGGAAATTCAGAAGGAGACTCGTTTAGTTGCAGCGACTCTTTGCACAATATAATTCTAACTGGCCAGGGTGTTTAAACTAGAAGGTTGTTTAAACAAAAAAGACCCTCCAAGAAATCAACACAGGCAGCTCCCTCTAACTCCTTATCACTTAAAGAGGAAAGGTTTTCCTCTTTAACCCTGCTGCAAGATCTCCTTTGTGTTCTGCAGCCATCAATATCTACTGCTTGAGTCAGCACTAAGCCCTTGGCTTTCACAGCAGTAAGGCAGCAGTTAGTGTTTGTTCTTCCCTTCTTCCCAAGAAATGACTCACAATGATCAACATCCCACCTTTTTTTTTTTTACATCCATTTCCAAATGCCCACAAAATAATAATATTTTACTTTTTTCCATATTCTTTACAAATAATGGAGAAATGAGTCATATCCTTTGGAAAGATTACCCAAGAATGAGAACACATAGCAGAAGTAACTTCAGACACTTTACTTAAAAACCAGAATAAAGAATAACTTGGAATCAGACTCTGGAAATTTAAGTTAAATTGTAGTTTAGCTACTAACCATAACCTGTGCACACTGTTCTTTGAACAACCAAGATAACTGTTAGAACAATATTTTAAATCAGTGTGCTTTCTTGTCATTGCCAGGTTTGTATCTCTTGTTTATTTTAATCATGTGGTATGTGGTTCTTCAGTTTATTTTAAGGTCATAAGATCTTAGTCTTGTCTGATTTATATAAACAGGTATAATAATGATTAGTATGTACTTTAGTAGCAATTACATTAATGAAAGGGGAACTTCAAGACCCCTGGCTTTTAAAGAGTTATATTAAAGAACCAAAGCTGGCACCAAATACCCAGTGGATGTTTGTATGAAGTGAAATCCAAATCCAGATGAACCATGGTTTGATTTTGAAAACCAAAATAAATTCTTTGTCCAGCATCTACAGTTGGACATTCCTGAATCCTATTCCAATGTCTGAATATTAACTCTGTTACTAAGTAAGGGTTTTGTATTGTACATTCTGTCATTTAAGGTACCTTTACTTTACTTGATAGAGACTAATTTGGGATGTGCAAGGAGTATAATCTAAAATTTTAAGTCATTTCTTTATCATAAATCTGTCAGTTGTTATTTGTCCCATGTATTCAGGGTTTTGGTGTTATGTGAAACTCTAAACCTGACTTTCTTTTCCAAACACTTCCAGCATTTTACATGAAAAAAATAGTGTAGAAGTTGTGGATTTGCAGCTGACAAAGGACTGTCCGGTCATCTGCCCCAGCTGTGAATCCTGGTCTAAAAGTCTACAAGTCGATACAGAATTATTTTATCACCTTGGAATGTTTGAGACCTGGCCTTTAATTTGTGGAAATTAACCTATTTATTGGAGCCAGGTTGGGTACATAAATGCCACTGCACACTGTAAAATATCACACATCTCCAAAGTCAGGACAGTGTTAGTAAACTCTGCACACACCAGAAAATGCTTCAAAACAACATTAAATCACTTCAAAAATGCTGCAAAAGTCTAAACGATTTTATATTTGGATGTCTTTGATGCTTCAACCAAAATTTCATTTGGTCTTTTGCAATCTTCTGGTGAGCACAGGGGGCTGCAGAGCAACTCCTTGGTTGACTAAAATTTATCAGAAAGCTGAAGCCATCTTGCCTTTAGTGTTGTTTTCAGGTAAACTTTTCTAACAGACTCATTCTACAGAAGAGCTATGGATGGTCTTTCAGAACTGCACACACAGAAATGTTACTGGATCTCATACCCAGTCACCAGAGCCAGAGGTGGAAACAGGTCAGCCCCACATCTGCCACCAAGGATGTGTTCCTGCAGGTGCTCTCCTGGGTGTGTGACGAAATAACAGCAGAGGCTTAAATGGCAGCTGTATTTAAGTTGAAGAGCTATGAAATCACAATTATCTTTTTCACAAGCATTTACTTTACAGACAACAACATTGGGGGACAAAAACCTGGTGTTTTGCTTCACAATGTGTTCTTTTCTGTGCTGTTAGAACTGGCACAGAACTGGTACTTGCTATTTATAATTCCATTAATATAAGATACTTTACCAGGAGCTCAGAGTCAAAAGATTGCTATTTATTTAAAATGCATTTTACAGGGAATAAAGATTTTTTTATTAGATCGTAGTTGCTGGTGATTCTGAGTAAGTAGCACTACGGTTGCAATCACCATACAAGTGTTGCTGTACACGTGGGAAGAACCGAAGTGAAAAGCAACCACAGCCTGCACACAGACAAGTGATCCAGTGCTTAAAAGGGTGCTTGGAGAATAAACCTGCTCAGTGCTCTGCATGAGACATCTCTGCAGTGACATGCTGTGACATCCCAATGACACCCACTGCAGTCCTAAGCCTGAGCACAAATTCCTGTTCCCAGTTCCTCCTATTGGCTGCTCTGTCAGCCTGAGGTAACTTTAGTTCTGAGGTTGTTTCCTTACAGAACGGAGGATGGAGATTTTATTATTAAAATTTTCAGACTCATAAGGCTTTGCATTCACAGACATAGCTTCCTCCTTTAGTGAAGGATTCTTTTTGGTTCCTTCCACATTCTACAAAGTAGCAAAGTGACGAATATTAATCTAAGAGTGTCCGTGGCAACCAGACCAGAAACCTCTGCTCCCCTCTGAAGCCCTGCCCAGGCCCTCCTTGCTTTAGGTTCCTCAGTGTGTTGTGTTTTGTTCCCCTTGAAACCGTGCCCTTGTAGCAAGACAGATAAGGCCTGCTCACAGACTATTACCTTCTTCCTGACTCCTGTGGTTTTCACATCCCATCAAATTGTCATTTAGCTGAAAGCATGTCAGACCATTTCACAGGGCCGTACTGGAATAAATTTAACTGTACTGGAAATTGATACTGTTGTGCTGTGAAACTGATTGGGTTGGAAGTGAACATCACATCGTTCCTCAGTCATACATGGAAAAGACTAATGGTATTGAGAAATAATTTTAAAACATAACAATTCTGTTAACCTCATGTGTCCTGTTTTAGGTGAGCTGCACTCTGCAGATACATATGAGATCTGGCTGAAATTTGGAAGTGATTGGTCAGTACAATTTGCTTTTACTAATGGAAATTACACCTTTACACCATGTGGTCACAGGTTGTGGATGTGGCCCAACTGACTCAACTTTGAATTTGGCCCTTTCTCTCATATTTTCCCCCTCCCTGCTTTGTCTGCTTCACTAAAGAAGTGAAATAAACTAAAAATTCACTATATATTGAAATAAACCTGCAGACTTCAAAGCCCAAAAACAAATGCAACCATGAAGAAATAAACAGAACAAAGAATCTTCACTCCCCACCAGCACCAAGCTTTCAGTTTGGTGGCTCCACTGACCCAGCAGCTTCCCTGGGTGCAAGATCAGCCTCGCAGGTACCAGACTGGGATTAAATGCGGACGCAACTCTTCGTTAAGACAAGTTTTTAACAGCTCTAATAACAGCATTATTTAGAATTCCAATACAGGGAGTGTAGAAGTGGCCATTTTCTCTGCTTCCTTGATAAAGGCTCTTTATTCAGTCCATTTTTCTGTCTGCTTTCCGGAAAGATCATAAATGAGGAGAGCAGCCCTGCACCCAAACAAGCCATGGCAGCCCTCACCCCCCACCCCTGCACACCCATTTCTGTCTCCGGCTTTCCCAGCGATGCCTCCAGGCTGCCGAGTGACACCCGGCTAATCCGTGCTGCTGCAGCCTGACCCGAACCTGACAATGCCTTCTCACTTCCCGCAGCCGCACAGCAGCCCCCCCTTCTCCTCCCGAAGTGAGAGACGGGCAATGCTTTTATTCCTCACCGGGGAGCAAGACGAGCCCAGCTCTGCTCGTGAATCTCCTCTGCTCGCTGACATGCGTCAGACACAACATTCTCATCCCTAAAAGCTGGAGCAAAATAAAAACAAAGCAAGAGCCCAAAAAACCCCAGTGAGCTCCAGTCCCTGTCTGGAAAAATTAAGCAGCCATTATGCTCTTATTGCCAGCACCCAGCGATGTCCTTTGTTTCAGTGAAAGCTGTGTGATTTCTCTGCTGCCATCACGTGCATTACAGCTTCCATCTCGGCACTACACTGGTTAATGAGCAAACCCCACATATTTACAGTCTCTCAGGAGAAGCCGAGATCCAACTGACAGGCTGGCGAGGAAGCATGGGGGGACAAGGTTGAAGGGTTCACTTGGACATGGAGATCTTGTCCCCCACCTCACTGCCTTCCTGGCTGTAGTCACAGGCAAAGTTGGGAGTTCTCTGTGGCAACAAAACAGCCCTTCCTGGTTAAGCCCAAGGCCTGAGAAGTCAGGCTGGCTGTGCTGCTTCTGCACAGACAACAGTATAGGGGCAGTGGTGCTGCTGGGTCAGAGAATTCTGCTCCGGGAAATGGGCCCTGAATATTTAACGTAGGAAAATTCACTTTAACCTACAATTTTTGGGAGTCTCGAGCCAGCTCTGGCCAGGGCACAGTGCCAGGTAAAGGGAACACTCTGCAGTGCAAACTGGACAATAACCTGGTTCCCAAAGAGCACCGCTGATACTTGTGTTCTCCCAGAAGCTGTGTCCACAATAATTCGAGTCACTTATGTGCCAATGAGGAAAGTTTCAGCAGCTCTCACCATAGATTTGACCAAAGCAGGTTTTTCACCATGTTCATTTACCTTTTTGGGTTTTTTTTTAAAGTAGGAGTGCTGAGCAAATCAGTATTTTACTGGGATAACCACAAGCAATGGACAGCTCGAGCCTTACTCCTTCACCTTGGGCTAGAGCTGTTTAACTTGAGAGGGAACAACCTTCTTCCTACTCAACAAATCTCAGTTACAAGGTCCTGCATGCATACATACAGCATTCTACACTTAAAGGACTCAAGAAGGAGAAAGGATTGCCTAAATCTGCTTTTCATCTTCCTTTCATTTGCACTGTTGGAGTCACTGCTAATCCATCCTTAGCTGTCAGCAGTGACAGGCAGGACCAGGCTGGTTCTGCTGGGCAGCCAGACCCCGGTACTCTGTGTGCCCCTCTCAGCTCACTGCTCCTGCTGGGGTTAACCAGCTGTTGAGTGTCTCTGGAACACAGAAAACACCAAATTACATAAACACTGCAATTATTTGGAATGTATTTTACATTCATTTCATGTGTGTGTTTGGCAATGTTGCTGGAGTTATTTTGGAGCTGAATAAAGCACATGCAGAGAGTGGTCATGGATGTGTAAAAGCATCCAAATATGAGAATGGCTCTTCAAACCTAGTGAGCCAAATCTCTTTCTCTTTTGAAGAAGGGCTCTATTATGATGATTTATACATTTTTACTGTGGAAAAATAGATAAATACACAGCACTGCCTTGTAAGCCTCGTGAACAGTCCCCATAAGGGCAGGTGACAGCCAGAATGCAGAGTTTATCCCATACCTTTGCTTCCAGAAGCTTTGTTCACCTGGTCCTGCCCAAAACCCATGGGGCAATATAATGAAACATAAAAATACGAAGTCTCACAAGACTACAGTAACAGCTCAGGTCTCTCACAATGCTAACCAAACAAACAAGCTTCATTTTCTCTCCTGATGACTACAGCCTTCCCTGAAAAATTACAGCTTTATTATGCATAATTCAATTTCATCAACTGCTTTTCTTTATTGTCCCTTCTAATTATGCACAGATATATTTGTTATTTATTGCAATACATAAATCATGCCCCAAGCATGGCACAGAAGTACACACACACTTCCTATGTAAGAAGAATGGAAAAATCAGTCAGGCCAGTCATGGATTGATTTACTCCCCTGTCCCATTCTGGATTTGTAGGTGTTTGTACAGATTCAGAAACCACATCTGAATTCTGTCTAAATTCTCTCTTGGGTTGTTACAAGGGCATTAATTATCTGCATTCTATAATGTATCACAACACCTTTAAATGGTTTTTATTTCTGAAAAACAAGGCCAGATGCACAGAAGTTTTTATGCTGCTGGCAGCCTAATGATGACATCACAGTAACACAATTTGTTGCCCAATTTTGGCTCAGTGAGTCTCAGGTCAGTGGTGTTTGATGTGTCACATGGATTACTTTTAAACTCTGGTCATGATTCAGGACTTCAGTCCAAATTCAGACCTTTAAATGATATACCACAGGATCCTTGTTCTCCACAAAGCTACAGAGGGAGTTTGGGCAACGAGATCTTATCTTTAGCCTTCAAAGGTATTGTCTGAAATTAGTCCCTGTGGATAAACCCCTCCAGGGCAGGACGCCAGGGCCTTGCAGGAAGGCAGCATGTGGGACTTGTTCTTCCTGAGCCCACTTTGACTGTGCTGGCCACTCACGCTTCCCTGCAAGAACATCTGCATACAGAAAAACTGAGCCAAAAAGTCAGGTTTTTTCCAGCACACATTGAACCACCTATGGAATATAATTAATCTCATGTGTACATTTCCTCTGCAAGGTGTCAGGATAGCACAGAGTCCAGAGGCATTTATGTCCAGTGAAGAACGTAATGCCTGCAGGTCTCCCTTCTCCCCCAGAGCAGAGAGACTTGAGAGGCCCCTGTAATTGATGTTTACTTGTCTGTGGTATCAATTTATTAGTTACACACTAATCATTAATCAGCATCTGGTGCTCAGACAGTACCAGGGGTCACACAATCAGCCATGCAGAGCATCACCCTCTGCCCTGCCAGGCCTCTCCAGAGCTCACAGATGCTAAAACACCAAACAGGGAGAAGAGGGGCTTAAATTTCACAAAGTAAGTGCCAACAGTGCTTTGCAGTCCTTGGATGAGCCCAGCCATGGAAGCTCTCCTTACTAGACCAGGGAGCGCTCCCCTCGTGTCCCTGAGGTCACAGTTTGGCTAAACATATGCAGAACATGCTTGGCTCATTACACATGTGCATATCAAATCCACATTCAGCAACAAGGGAACAGAGAGACAATATATGGTAAAATACTGGAACTGCACTTCAAAGATCAGGATGCAATTCCACGGACTCCCAGGGTGACTCTGGCCACAACAGTCACCTCCCCTGCTCCAGCTCCCATCTGTAAAAAGCAAAATAACCATCCCTCATTTTTACTTCATCCATCTTTGCAATTTAGACTCAGAGTTCTTTGTAGTGGTGTCTCTCTCAAAGTACATCCAGCTCCCAGCACACAGTGTCCTCCTCAGAACAGCCTTATGGAAATGTATCACAAAAAAAAAATAAAAAGAACCATATAAAACATCCACTGATGAGATAAGACCACCAGCACAACAATGCAATGAACAGCTGTAATCTGTGGGAGGATTATTTCTTTTTGCCATAAATGCCATCTAATTTTGAAGACAAGCTCTTCCCTTTCATAGAAAAGGGAACTCATTATCTGCAGACAACTTCCCTTCCCACCAATATGGTTTTTAAAGGCTCCCAGTAGTTTGTGACATTAGTTAGAAGATGTCACCTCTTAATGACAAATATTAGTACTAGTCTGCTTGATTAACCTAATTCATTTCTCCACTGGATGTTTTATTCCAGATGAGCTGCTTTTCATCCATCCATATTTGCTGGGGGAAAAAAATGCATCCTGACATGCAATGTTAATGTGCCCTCTGTGCTGACCTCTTATCTCTTAACTTTTCATTCTCACCCCCTCCCCGTTCTCCACAGTGCCTGGAATGAGTTTTAGTAGCAGCTCTTGGTCAAGACTCTCATACACTGGACCCCTGCCAAGGCTTTTGGGGTGTTTAGCACTCAAGGTCTATTCCTATGACACACACATTTAAATTTAGCACTAAACTGGTGGGCAAAAACAAGAGAAAAATATGCAAAATGTCACTTTCTGACAAGCAGAAAATTAGAATTCATTCCCCTGAGAATTAAATGGACTTTTCTGCTTCCAGTCACTAACTATGACAAGGTTAACATTTTTCAGTCTAATGACTAAGGACATTAAGTGTGCATGTGAATAAGAAATAAAATTACTGGAGGGTATTAGCTGAGTGTGTGACAACAGCCCAAGCTGACAACAGAACTCCGAGGCTGCAGATTGTAGCCAACACTGATCCTTTGCCGTGGAGAACCAATGGATACCAGAACATGGAGGGCATCCTTCTGTCCTTATCACTGTGACAACACAGAAATCACAGCAAGCTCCACATCTGGGCTGGCGGGGAGCTCATCTCAAAGGGCATCCAGCACGTTCCCAGTATCCCAGGCAGGGACACCATGTCAATGCCACAAAGCCCTGAAGATACTCCCAAAAGAAAAAGTCCCAAGCACATCTCTTAACTTCCCCGAGGATTCTTTCACAACTCCTGATTGAATTCTGATATGACACAAAGATTAGGGTAGGAGATTAAGGTATTATTTGTGACTTGCCTTAGTTCTGTCCTTCCTAGTTCAGTTTTCCCTGTAGCTCCTCAGTCTTACTCAGCTGTGGCAAACTGAAGCTGTGTCTTCCAGACAATAAAGGATCTCATGGGCTGCAGCACCAAGCAGGGAGGGCTCAAAGGAAAAGAGAAGTCTCTGTGTTATTGATATGCCCTAGGTATTAAGGTACTGGAAATTATTAACTACTGGGAATCTTTCAGGACATATATAAATCTGGGCCACTAAAAGGTAAGACAAGAAGATTATATTTTCAAATATCTAATTACTTCTGTGAAAAATAAGTGTAAAAATGACATTTAGAGATATGGGTCAAGTTAGAGAAAGCCCTTTTAAACAGGGACAATTAATATGGATTCTATGAGAACACTAAAAGCTGCGAGGACATCGACAGAATTCAACACAGAGAGCTCTCCTTTTATTGTTTCTGCCTTTGATTTGGTTTCAAAAGCTGCTTGGCCACATCTGAGAAAAATCCAAAGCTTACAATTTAGGGGATAAATGAAACATTTAAAAAATGAAAACAGACATTAGGACTAAAAAGAAGGAAAGAAAACCAGAAGAAAACAAGTACTTTCAAAACCACAGAATCTACCTCTATATTAGCCAACTGGAAGAATTCACCAATTTCTCTTTGCTTTCCTGTGGCTGTCAGGGCACTCGTGAGTCCAAAACAATGCATTTTTTATCTTTCTTATCTGAAATCATTGTGATGAACTATTAGGCAGCTCAGTTACAGATCGTGTTTCCTGCAACATCAAGAGCTGGATTCTCCTCTCTGCATGTAGAGCTACCAAACACAGCTCAGCCTCTGAAAGGTTTGTACTTTGCCAAAGCAGCGTGAGAGGATTCCTGCATGTTTGACACCAATGACAAGTGCTGCACCTGCCCTCCCACGAGCTCTGATCCACATTCCACACCACCCTCACTCTGACTGCACTCTGATTACTTTTGGTCCCTGGCCTCATTACCTCACACTTCCCTACAATAAACTGCATAAGCCACTTACCTGCCTGTAATCCTGATAAATCCAAATAATCTTGAATGAGTTTGTTTTGCTCCTCTGCCCCTCCAACTTCCTCAGCCTTATTTTATGTGCCTTAGCATAGTTCAGGCACTTTTGAAATTACATTCTGCTCCAGGTCACTGCACTCATTTTAATTCCAACCCCCCCCAGCACATCAATGCTTAAACTCCCTTCTGATTTATTTATACTGTTTATTATCAGAGCCCAATTCAATCAATAAAAGCTGGAATTCAAACACATGCACATGTTTGAATTATGCATACAAACACTCATCAGGGGAGAGAAGACAACTGCTATGGTCTAGATCATTCCTCTAACATATGGCACCTCATAGGTAAGGAGGCTCATAGCCATGGATTTTTAGACCTTGACTTTTGCTTGACCCCCGTGGTTGTTTGGCTGCTGGAAACGGAATGGATTGAAATAGCATCAGAAATTCCACGGAAGAGGCTTGGGCAAGGGATCTCTGCATTTCTTATCCCAAGCCACTAGAACGTATTTATGGCCTTTCTGAGCTGACAGTTCCTTTATTAGCTCCTGTACACACAGGAATTCCAGAAAAACACCAGCAACCCACACCAGACAGTCATGTCAAGCAAATGCTGCAAACAGAACAGCGTACAGGGGACTGGAACTTAAAGAGAAACCAAAGCACAAACCTCAATTGTAGCCTGTCTTAGGCATCAAACCAACCTAAACGGGCTGCTGGAAGCAGAGTAGGAAATTAATAGCTTTTGGCTCCCCTCTGCAAACCACCACCCTCCCTAAACATTACTGGTCAGCAGATCCTCAGGCACAGCTCACTGCTGGCTTCTGCTTGCCTTTGAACACAGTTGGTGGTTACAACCCTACAACACTGCAAGTTCAGAAAATGAAGGCAGAGAAAGCTTGTGGACGTGGTTTTGGCCACAGAGATTGAGACTACCTTTGGAACTGTGTGCCCCAGCTCATCTGCCGTTCCATTGCTCTCAGTCCTTTGCCACCTCCTCACGGCTCTTCCCTCTCCATCCCCTCCCTACCATTCACCCTTTGCAGCCATCCCCCATAAGCAATCACCATCCTTCCTAATCACTCTTCCGAAAAAGCTTCTATTTTTCCTTACTGCTCCAAGCTCTTGTGCCACAGCAGAGCTGCACTGGTCTGTAACACATGGAGGCATGGCCTGAGCACTGAGGACTAAATCACAGCCCCTCTGCCCTCCTCATGAATTTGACAGTGACAAAATTCCCTCCTGAATCTTCTCTGGCCTAGAGTTATGTGAATTCCAGGAGTCTCTTTGAAATTCTGTTTTAATATTTCACAATTTATGCACAGAGAGTATTTTGGCTTTTCTATCAATACATTTCTGCTTGGTAACTCCCAGTTTGAATGCTGATTGTGTTTTGCATAAATTAACTAAATTGCAGCCCTTCTGTTTCATTGGTACTTTTTGTCTGCTTCCATCAGGAACAATGTCAGGGAGATTGCAAGCTGACTACAATTCTTTCCTAAGCAAGAGGAAAACACGTAAGAGCCCAATCAGCACCAGTTTCCTGATGTCTGTTGGACTTTATAAGCTGTATTATGCTCTGGCACTTAACAATTTCTGTTCATTTGGTTCACTTTAAGAAGGGAATGTAACAATTGCCACAGTGTTCTGAGCCTCTGGTGTCTATTGATAAATATGGAGCAGGTGTAACAACAGCTTCTCTTTCTTTCTCCTTAAAAATTCCCTGAGCTAACAAGTTGTTTGTGCAATGCCAAAGCAAGGACAAGTCTCTGCTCCCAAGTTCCAACACTCAGCTTCCACAGGGAGATGTGCAGCAGATTGGATTTCACAGGTAAGACAAGACCTACAGTGGTGTGAGGCTGCCACAAGCACAAAACTCTGCTCAGGTGCTGCCTGAGCCTGAAAGGACCCATATCCCCACAGGCTGGGGAAGTTCCAGCAATAGAGGGCACATTTGAAAGATGCTTTTACTACACAGCCTGAAAAATTCCACATTCAGCCCTGGTCTGACAGCCAACAGTGTTTACACCTGGGACAGGTTTCATTAACCAAGGAATACACTCACATCTCACCCACGGCAAAAATCAGTTACCACAAGTTGGTTTATAAAACAGTCACAGGATTTATTGAGATAAATACAAATAGAAAGTTACATAGATTCTTTATTCTGACAAATGAATGACACTTCCAGAGTGTCCCCACTTAACTGGGCTCTAAACACCACCGTGTACAGACACAGCTGCCCCTGGGGCAGCACCTGACTGCCACGTGCTCATCCCACCAGGGACACGAGGCTCAAACCTAAGCAACATGACCAACATGCTTTGGATTACAAGTGCTGGATCATTCCCTACAGCATCACAGCAATATTGCACCAACGACTGTCACTGTCATGTTCCTTAGCTAGAAATGCTAAAAAGTGATATTCTTACTGGTGCTGTGAAAGTGGATGGATTACCTAACTTTGCTCCACCTGGCTTTTTAAATACATATTTTTGCATAATTTAAACAACCCAGAGAACTGCACATGAACACACTCATTGCATACATTTGTCTAGGACAAGACGTAAAGTGCGGCCTTTAGTCATGCTGAAATCATTTCTAGTTTAAAACTAAACCAAAAAGACAAACTTGCAGAGGGTAAATCTGTGTAACAGACCTGCACGTTGTCTACAAAAAACCCACCCCAGAACTATGCTGACCCCCATTAGGGCATGCAACTGTGCAGTTGTAACAGGAGGTTTTAAACGCTCGACTGAAATTGCCTCGTTCAAAACCGACCTGAATTTGGGAGCCGGAGAGGTACCAAAATATTGTTAAAAACAAAGAACTTTGTTCAGCCTTTTAGTGAACTTTTACAGCTGGTGGCTTACCCTTTACACACATCCTAGTTAAAAACTCCTACTGAACACTAACCAAACATGCTAAAACCTATGGAAGCTTGTGTTTTCCAGTGGATTATTGCAAGTCAAGGTAACTATTTAAGGTGATCTGACAAACAGCAACCTGGGTTGGGTTAACGTTCAAGGTATTTAATTTATATACAGTACGTTTCAAACATACTTACATATACACACGCTTAAAAAAATCTGTTCAGTGCTGAGAGGTTTAATGAACTGATAATAAAAAACAGAAGTGAAACCTTGTCAGAAAGGCCTTAGAAAATCTGAACTGTTAGAAAATACCAGTATAATGCCAGCATTAGAAAAAGATATTAGAACTAGAAAAAATTAACTTGAGGGGTCTTTTTGTTAAGAAATTGCAATCATAAAAAGTCTGTACTGAAGAAGCATTTGTTTTAAATTATAAAAAAAACTGTAAAAAATTAAATGTAAAATGTTGCAGAGTTTACACTGTTTGCTGCAAGAGCAGTGGTACATTTCTGCCTGCAACTTCCAAAGAGCATTTTGTGATCTTACAAGGAAACGATTTGTTACAAATACTGTACATATTATAATACATGACTGGTTAACTTATACAAAAGTGAGCCCTCCCAAAATACAGAACCCAGCTGAGAAACCTACTCACTATTGCAGACAAGCCACATTCAAACAAAACCAAAACAGTTATTTCTGTGAAAACCTTCCCCCATGTGAACTGCTTACTATGGAACATGAAATAAGGGCAAGTATTTACAGAGGTCTGCTCAGGAGAGAGGACTCTGCTCTCAGAAGGAAAGTAACTGTGATCACACAAAACCATTTCTTTAGTATTTAAGCATTAGTTTTTGAGCAAGACGATGTTTCAATCCATAATTAAAAAAAAAAACAAAAAACTTTTTTTCCAGGACCCACATTATTGCAGGTTTGGGTTCCAAGAGAAGACAGGGTCCAGGAGAAGTATAAGCTTTATAATTTTTCTGAGGCTACTCAATTTGACTAACACAATTCTGCTCTTCCTTCCAAGCCCCTGTTCCAGCAGACAGGAGACATCCCACTTCACCTAACATGTCTCAGTTGGTGTTTGCCCCAGACCTTGCCCTACAACCCCCAGAGGCTGCAGAGCAAACTGTGGCACCACCTTTCCCCGGAACATTTCTGAATTGGGGTTTTGCAGAATTTAGAGGTGCTTTGTTTCTTAGGAAAAGCTGTTTGGGGTTTAAACACCGGGCAGGTTAAAAGGTGTTTGTTAAATGAGGTGTGCATGTAAAACAAACAAAGCCTTAGGCCTGTAACTCTCTGTGACACCCTTGTGCAGCCACAGCTCCTCTTGCAGAACTGAACCTCTCAACTCAAGTGACCTTTGCTGGGGCAGAACGAGGAATTTTCCGCTTAGGAAATCCCCAGTCTACCTGCTCCTGGGAGAGCCAGCAGTGACAAAAAGTGACCTGTGAACACCTGCAAGGGCAGTCATAACCCCATTATGACCTGTTAACACTAAAAGGGTATAGCTCAGAAGTAACAAATTAATAGAAACCTCACAATGTTTCTATTGTGAACTCTCTGTGCTTTGAAAAATACCACACATAAAAATGACCCATGCTTAATTCTAGCAGTGTAACTGCTTTAAAAAATGAAATTATTTTTGAGCTTTTCCCACTGATATAGAATTAAGTTCTTCATAATATTTTGTTACAATTCAAAACTATTCACATATATACACTTTTTTTTTTTCAAATAAATGCAATAGCTGAAACAGTACAAAGATTATAATAAAAGTGAGGAAAGAATAGCTTCAGGGAAGTTTGCTATAATCAGGTTTTAAGATTTAGCAACCTTTTCAAGCTTATAGCAGTCTTGTACTAACGGAAACGTTTTGTTAAAAAAATGAAATGTAAATTCCAATTATGCTGAAACACTGAGTGTGGTGTAAGGCTTCACAGACAATACTGAAGTGCAGGTGAGGTCAGAGTTATCACCCACATTTACAAAGGGAAAACCAAAAGGAAGGAATTACTCACAGGAATCAAACACACCACTGTAGAGGAAATAAAGTCATGAAATGAAGACTGTAACATTTCTCAACACCGCCTTTCCTGCTCAAACAGGTAACAAAACCCACCTTATCTGTCCTCGTTACTCACACTAACAGATACACAAGGTGAAAAACCATCCTGCTGTTCAGCCTTCACTGCAGAACAACCTCTTAGTTTTGCTTTTCAATGGTGATATTGTCCATGTTAGCCTGTTTCAGTTTTATGGTGGCAAAGAAACACACATCTTGATCTCTGTCAGCTTGCAGGGCTAGAATGGTCTCTTCTGCAGCTTCTAGATGAGGATTGCCAACACTTTTAAAATAAGCTGGAATAAAGGGAGAAAAAAGACAATTTTAATCAAATCCAAAAGAATAAACCCTAGGGCATAAGTAGTGCAGAAATACAGAGAATGCCAAAACCATCTGGGGCAGCTTATCCAGCTTATAGTCTTACAGAAACTACAGGAAACTAAGGAAGCTGACAGAGAAAGAGAAATATGCTGCTTCTGATTCATCTTATTAGGTACTGAAATACTTCTAAAGATAAACTTTTTGCTGAGCCCTAAATAGAGATGTATCAATGAGCAACAGGAAGCTCAGGAAGCTGCCACTGTACAATGCATTCCAAAACCTTCTCCAGACTTTATTCTGAAAAAAAGATAGGCGATTTCTGTCCTTCTTCCTCTGAATAATCGGAGAGCAGCACACAAATCACATTTGAGATACACCAAAATAACCCACGGTGGTGTTTAAGAGGAACGTTAGATCCCAAAGACGGAGCCGCCTTGGGCGCGGTTCGCGGGGCCGCACTGCCCCCAAGTGGGGCCACTCGGCACCTGCAGGCCCGGCCAAGGCAGCTCCAGCCCTTTCGGGATGATGAGCATCCCAGGTTCCAAGGCTGCAAAGCCACTGAGTAGTCTCAAATCTGAATTTAAATCCTACATTACAGTGTCTGATTCTGCTTCACAGCCTTGCACCGACTGAGCCACAAGAGCTGTGCTGGCAGAGGAGAGCCAGCACTCCCGAGATGCTGGATCCTTCCCAGGAAATGAAGGACCACACCTTTCTCCAGCAACGTCTGCCTGAGAGCCTTGGCGAGCAGGACCCTGACGTTTGGCACAGGATCTGATGCAAGGCTTAGAAGGCTGGGGAGTAAGTGTTCAACAAACTGCTCCACAGGCATGCACTCCTCTTCTACTACAGCCTACGAGACAAACACAACAGGAGAAAGCAAGATTTATGTTAAAAATACGCTCATTGCCATTTCTTTCATTTCTTTCCACCTTATCCTTAATTTGGCCTGTTAAAAAAGCTCTGAACAAGAACACACCCTGGTGTCTCACCATTCTGAGGTTCAGCCAAAGATGGGCCAGGAAGAGCAGATGAATTTCTTTCAAGAATGTTTTAGGAAATGCTGCTCTCTTGCCTGTCATCACCCTTTTCCCTTTTCATGTTCAACCCTTGCTCCTCATTGCTACCCAAATAAGCATTTTTGGTTTGGAGGGGGTGAGTGATGGCCATAAAGAGGGAAATAGTTCCTGGCATTCAGCACCCATTGGTGGTTTGAAGAGCTCTTGTGATCCTTTATCCTAGCACAGCCAAGGATTAAACAAATGCATCTCCATTTGGGACTTAATTCTTGGCTTTGCCACTGGGATACCAGAAGGTCCAAGGATCAGCTATGGCAGCTGGAAGCACAGACCCAGCCAGGGATACAGCCTGGAGCGGGACAGCCAAATGCCAGCACTGAGATCACACTGACTCCGACCAAACCAAAAACGACCAAAAAAATTGTGAATCCAAATTTCAGTTTTGCCCACGTTGCTGCAAAGCCCCAAATTTAACATACACATAGAAACAGAGAGAACATTCCAACCTGACAAATGAAGGCAAAGGCTTGTCTCCCGACCCACTTGGAGCAGTGGCGAAACCGCACTATGAGCTCATTGATGAAATTTAATCCCAGGGCATTTGCACTGTTTGCATAGAACTTCTGTAGTATTGCTACAACCTGGGAGCCAGAGGAACAGGAAAAGGAGGGGAACAAAAGAAGAAATGAAATTTCAGCTGCAGCCCTCAGACTTAAAAAGACATCATTTCATTTGAATTCTACAGGGGAGACTGTATTCAGTGTAGTCAGCTGTGCTTGTAGGCTTCATAACAAATGAAATCAGCTTTGAGGAAAGATCAGTAGTTGGTTGTTTTATGTTTTGTTGTGGGTTTTTTTCCCTAGAGCTGGGGGAAGGTTTTCCAAATAACATATACTGGTTTTCACTCACTTCAAAAGATTTCTCATTCACATACAACCACAGAGAAAGATTTCAATATCTGTGGCAGTCTGACAACTCAAAATATTTTATAAACTTTCCATTTCACTTTTTTCCATATTGATTCCTGTGTTTATCAAAAGATCCCTATTCACCCTACTTGTGTGAAAAAACAGTACCCTCTCCAGGACCATTTTCCTGCTCTCCTGCCAGGAAGTGAACTAAATCCCCTACCAGCTTGAAGGAGATCCACCGAACTTCTGAAACTTTATCAGAGCACAGAGTTAGTGCAATGTGCCTCAAGTAGTCATAGACATCATTGGGATTGTAGAGCTCCAGGATCAAGATCAGCTGCCTGGAACACAAAGGAAATCATTAACTGTACCAAGTGCAGCATCAGTCTGCTGCCATTCACCAGCTCTTACAGGTGGGGAAGGAGCACTAAAGCACCAGGGTTACTACAGAGCCCTTGAGCAGTTTGTTCTTCTCTTCACTTGTTAGAAGTTCAGCTTTAGTCCATCAGGGAGGCCAAGTGAAACCACATGTGATCCAAACACCATGTACCAGTGTATCAACATGATGCAAAAGAATAACCAAAAGCTACAAACAAAAACATGAGAAGCTTTTTTCAACTTCAAACCAATACCCTGTACATTCTTGCAAAGCAAAAACTGAGTATTTACCTCAGTGTAGAAATCTACATTTCAGAAAATAATTCCTGTCTCAGAACCACACAGAACTCACTCCAGCCATAGAACCAGCACAGAACCAGCACAGAACCAGCAGCCACACAGAACCCAGCCAGTGGCATCTCCCCACCAGGGCTCAGGGAGCTGCTGTGTCACTTCTGTACCACTGTGAGTTTGTTGTGCCAAACTACAAAAGGAGAGAGAGTCCTCAACAGCCCAAACACAGCAACACGATAAACACAAAGGTCAGACTTCAGCTGCAAACTGCGCCTACAAAGGTGCTTCAAGTATCAACAGGGCTTGTCGAAAAGGAACTGTGGGATGTTAATCTACCTTTGTTATATAGCCAGTCTTATAGAAGTACCAAAGGAATAAACTTATTTTTTAAGAGCTGGCTTTTCTTTCCTACGCATTAAAAAGAATTACTTTTTACATGCGTTTCACTAATTTTTGCAAGGTAGTCTAGAACTAATAAATTCTCACTGAATAGTATCTATCAGATTGTCACGTTTCATTAGCTGCAAGTGAACCAGACCTCCATTTCAGTAAAATCACAGACATTTAAGTTTCAGTCACAC
The DNA here is from genome assembly GCA_013399875.1 of Gymnorhina tibicen. Lineage (NCBI taxonomy): Eukaryota > Metazoa > Chordata > Aves > Passeriformes > Artamidae > Gymnorhina > Gymnorhina tibicen. Next base: position 663,154 of record VXAZ01005564.1, on the reverse strand, counting down.
ATTACAATGCAACTTGTGAAAAATAAAAAACCCAAAAAAACCCAAACACCCTCAACTCCTCCCAAACAACCCTAACAGCCAGAGGCTTTTTCCTTCCTTAAAGAATGACTGTAAACTTTTAGCTCCGAATCGAGATGTGCTAACTTCTGAATGTAATTACTTATTTCCAAGTTAGTAATACAGGTTAAAAATCAGAAGTTAACGAAATTACATACTCTGCCAGCTCGTAACGAAACCTCCAGTTCCTGCTGTTATCAGTCACCACAAATTCTTGCAGCTGGTAAAGATACTCTCGCCTTTTGTCTGCATGAAGTAGCTAAAGGAAAAACATTACTGGTATAAAACTGATAAAACTTCAAATTTGCAGTTCTCTGGTGTGTTACTCTATTCACACCTACGTGCATTTTCCTACTTGAAAGCAAGTGACCACTGACAAGGTGCTTCCTAAAAACTGTGCACAATCACCTGAGTGCCTGGACGCACACAAGTGACATCCAAAGGGCAAGAAGTCATCCCTTTAGCAACACCCAAAGCACCATCTCTGGGCATAAGAGGGAGTAACCAAAAACTAAGGATCTGTGTGTATTCCACAGCAGCCCACCAGGATCTGCTCTCTTCTCTCCCAGCCCCAAACACAAATTGCTAATGGGCCAACTTTCCCAGTTTACAACAGCCAGCAGCATTTACAACAACATTTACAAAGGGTTTTCAGCTTTGGTATTTTGTTGGGATATGAGAGAAAAGAGGCGAGGCACATTAAAAGAAGGAATAGAGGCACACACACAAAATGGCAGCATTGTAGAAAATGAAAGATTAATTAGATACTGATACATGCACAGCTCATTCAAAAACTCTTCATATAATGGAGTCAGAAAAAATTTTATGCTGAGAAATTCATTACACTTCCCTACCTTCAGAAAGTCATACAGATGTTTGAGGACACCAATACGCACTTCATCCAGGTCTTTCAAGAACCCATTGAAAATGGGCACCAGATCAGCAGCTGTTAACTGATCCCCCAGGATCACAGCCAGCTCGTGGATGGAGAAAGCCAGAGTGCGCCGCACCTTCCACTGCAAACAGGCCAACAAGGGAACTGCGTGAGGCACCATAACTAAAACAAACAAGCTTGTGAACAACCCCTGTGTGAGGATTAAGACAACAGGACAAACAGGGCTAGTAGAAAGTGTTAATCATAAGTCTGATTTAAATCTGTAATTTCGTATTTTTAGAGCATATTTTTTCCCTTGTAAGAAATTACATAATCTTATAACTTCACTGCAACAAACTGAGCAAACAACCCTCACAATTCTGATTTATGGTTATAAAACCTTTTTTTTTTTTTCCCCTACCTGTACATCTGAAGCCAGTGTCTCATAGGTGTCCTTGAGGCAGTGCCAGTTCTGCCTGCCCAGAGTCAGGGCCACCCCAGGCAGGCTGTAAGCACAGTGCTTGGCAATCTCAGTGTCAACAGTCTGGGCCCGAGCAGGGTCAGTCATGGACAGGTACTGGTCCAGTAAAGGCTGAGGGATGATGTCCTACAGACAGACACACACTTCAATTTAAAACCAGAAAGAAAATACACCTGCTGTGCTACAGTTCTACCAAGCAGCCAGCACCAAAACACACCCCTTGTGTGTGTTACCCTCACCAAGGGACCATGACCCCAATGGTTATTTGTCCTCTCATTAGGAGAGAGCAGTCAGCAATGAACAGTCATTATGGCTTTATCAACACCTTGCATCAATCAAGCTGAAAATTCCTTCTTTGCTGATGCCAAACAGTAAATCAGTGACAGAACAGTACAGTCAGTGCCCACCTTGGTTGCACAGGTTGCCTCTAAGGCACCAAAAAGGCAACAGAATGTTTCTAATTTTCTCATTTAAAACAGAGTTTTCCTTGAATTCTGGAGTATTCCTTCACATTCTGCAACTGATCCACTGCAGAAGATACCACTGCATTAAGGGTAAGGTGAACTGTAGCCAGTACTCCACTAAATCCATTTGATGCCATTTTAATCACCTGTAATTTTGACTTGTCATCTTCAAATGGTGGATTATTTTCTTGCTCTTTCCTCAAAAATACACTGGTTCCTCTGTGTTGTTCCTCTGAGTCCTGTAAAAAGAGGTACCAGGTAGTGAAATGAATGAGACTTGGTGCTGTTTGGGATATTTCAAAGCATCGCAGTGGAGAACAATGGAGCTCAGATTGAGAACAGCCCTGCACAGGCAGAGTCTTGCACAGGCAGAGCCTTGTTCAGTGTGTTTATGCAAGTACAAAAAGACAACAGTTGTACACTGAGGCAAACAGTAGAGACTGCAGCAGCAACAAGGGCAGCAGTAGTTAAGATTCACTTCTAAAGAAAGCAACCTAATTTACCACCACAAACCCAACATTCATACACATTTTGGATGGGTACTTTTAAATAGTTTTTATTCTTGAAATCAACTTGAATAATTTAATTCTGACAAATAATTTAACAGAATTTCACCAGAAAAAAAACCTACAAGACTACTGCAAAACTTTAACTCCTGGGTCATTTGGGTGCAAACAGAAATGATAACTCCTAATGGCTTATCTTTTTTTGATTAGACTAAGTAGAATATCATACCTGTGGTCTAGTAATATTCAAATGCTTTGGATCAAAAGTGGGTCAGTTATGCCAGGGACTACACAACCCCACACAGTTCAGACATGGAGCACGTGTACTTACTGTGCTTTTCAGCACGCTGGTAGTTGACTGGTCACTGATGTCATCCTGGGAGGCAGGGGATGAAAGAGTGTCCCCCTGCACCTGGTTGCAGGCAGCATCTGAAACAGTTGTTTCATCCAAAATCATTTTGTTCTGAAGATTGTCACCACTTTCTTCCATTTTTTTGGTCTCACAGTCACCAACAGAATCAAACTGAGCAGCTCTGAGAGCAGCAGACAACACTTGGACCTGAGCTGTTTAAAGCAAAAGATGGTTATTTAGTCTCCCTCCTGCATTTAAAAGCATTAAACTTGTAATTAACTCATCTGAAAAGATAAAAGGTACCCAGAGTGAGCTGCACAGAAATGGTGTATTAGCAAACATTTGTTCTTGGAAAGAAAAGGTCTTTTACTCCAGAGCACTCAAGAGGCTTGGTGAAACAAGAAACTGAGCTGACTATGGATGACAAGAGGGATTTGGTCCGTGAAACACAGATCCCACCATCAGGCCAATATCCTTCCAAAACTTTCAACAGAGGGCCTGTTTCAGGCGGCTAAGGAGAGAGAACTCGAAATTAGGGCCATTCTCACTCAGCCAAATATTAGATGAATTCAGCTGGTAACACATAGCACTGTCACTAAACCCATGGTACCTACAATACTTGAAACCTGCTAAAACTATCTTTAACAAGCTGTTTTCCCCTTTGTAGTTGGATCAATTTCTTTTTCATGCAAACAAGCCAGGAACACCTCCCCAGATGCTCTAGAAATAACTCAGGTCTTATGAAAAAAGCTGTCGCATGACCTTCTACTGTAATTTACTGCTCTAGGTAGGCTTGTCACCCTATGAATACCAAGGCAATTAAAATGGAGTCAAGTGTTTTATAAAGGCCAGAAAACCTGCTCAGAGAAAATACGATTTTACTGTCACAGAGTCTCACCTTGAACATCTGGATCATCTATGTGCTCCTGTAAGCTTTCCAGAACCTTTTTTATTTCACTGCTAGCAACGCAGTTATTGCATGGCACAGAGCAGGCATCGCTGTGCTTCTCAGCCTTGAACTGCAGCAACTCCAGGTCCTGACTTATGTCAGGCAGAGGAGGGCGCCAGTACAGGAATGTGTTAAACACGTCCTCGGCAGACGGCAGCCTCGAGCTCATCCCCGGAAAACTGCTCTCCTTCGCGGCTTCAGTGGCACCAGCAGCGGCTTTGTCACCCTGGCACAAGCGAGACACTTCTTCTCCAGGGCTGGCACAACAGTCTGAACTTTCTTCTCGTGTATTTTTATTCAGGTCCTCAGAGAGCTTTGTGTGAACTGCTGCTGAAGTCTCCTCAGTCAATGATTCTGGTTTGATTTCCCTTGGTTGTTCTGAGCTGGGAACAGACACAGTTATTGAAAGTAAACTTTAAGTACTCTGTAACAAGAGGTTTTCAGTGAAATACTTCATAAAAGACAGCAGCAACAAGAGAAGCTTTTCTCTCCAGAAAAACATTAGTTGTGTTACCACTATGCTTTTCTTCACCAGTTTTCCCTTTGCTCTCCTGTGAAGCCAAAGTGAATTTTTCAATAATGTGGCTACACTCAAATGTGTGATCTCACTCTTCAGACTGTTTCTAGAACTCTGTTCTCAAATTGTAATTTTTAGCCTTGACGAGCAACAAAAACCAATTACCTTTTTTTAACCCTTTCCACTACACCACACCTTTCCCAGGATTTACCTGGACAATGCAGCATTTGCACTGGAAGACATCAAAGTGATGTTGTTGCTTGGCTGACAGGAATTGGAATTCACATCTTGTGCTGATGGTCGGATACTCAGTGTCCCATCTTCTCGAATGTAAAGACCAGCACTTGAAGGGTTTGCAAAGGTAGAAATAAATGGGCCAAGAGACTGAAAAGCAGCCTGACGAACCTGTGGAGAAGTAAGAGCAAGTCAGGCTTCATGCAGCTCTCTCAGAGTTGAAAAATAAAAATTTGGTGCCATTTTTTAGTAAGAACCAACTAGTTCTAACTAGAACAGCTTCATTTAATACCAAATATAACCAATTATCAAATAAGTGCCACTTAAGCAGAGGGTGATACACCTAAGCATGTATCTACAATCATTGTACAGAAATCTTTCGGAAGTTATAAATTTGAAGGACATCTGTCTACTTCAACTCATCTACTTAACACAACCAACCTTTTCTCAGAAGAGTATTTACACTTACAAACTGTTGAGAGAGAGGAAAAATAAGACACTACCTTATTAGAGATCAGTTTTTAGCACATTAGGCTCTGATCTCAGCAAATGTACTTCAGAGCACTACTAAACTTGCCCATTTTTTGTTCAGGATCTAACTGGGAGGATGCATCAATTCCAGAGTGAGGTACTCACCCATCTGCAGGTGTCACTGATCAGGCTGATGAACAGTGGGGACAGTTTGCTCCTGCGAACTTCCGGGGACGTGGTGTAAGACACTGCCATAAAGCATTCAGCACAAGCCTTCCTCATTCCCCAAACACTATCAGAACAGAGCTCAAAGAACTTGGGAATCTGCCAAAAATAAGCAAACCCAAAACTAATTAAAGACTAAACAAAGACTGCAGCAATATCAAAGTATTTGTTTGAAAACTGGAGACAATGACAACTCAAGAGAGAATAAAATAAGTGAAGAACAGAAGAAACAGGGACAGGTTAAATGCATGCACTAACTAAAGGAATTGGGAAAAAAGCCATCTGTCTCTCACTTACTCCATTAGGAACGTGTGTACAACTATATGCAATAAGAAAGAACAGAAAGAATTATTAATGGCCTACGAAATCATAATTGAATTGATGATCATTGAATGATCATCTAGTTCAGGGTAAAATGAAAGTGGTAATTCTAAAGTGTGTATATATACAAATATGTATATATATATATCTGCTGTCAATTACATTTTAAAACATGTTTTGCAAAACAAGAACTTTGCATCTCTCTTAATTCCCAGTTTTGCTGTGTAATTGCAACCAAGCCCTTAGCCAAATCAATTAAAAAACGCAGGCACACTGATTAATTTATAGAGAGGACAATAAAGGAACTCATTATTAAACTTTCTGAACTGAGAAATACAAGCCTTGCAAATTGATTTGGTTTTTACATACCAGCAGTCTTTCTGTGGCTTCTTGCCCAACTGCATTACAAATGTCACCAAAATTAGCTGCACAAATCTAAGAAATAAAAAGTCATTAATAACATTGTTTCTATTTCAAGGGCATTACTTTGATTATCAACTCCACCATGCATTATTTATCCCATGAAACAACTGCACATGTTTTGACTCTTCCAATTTCAGCCCTCTAACTGCATCATGTAATATTAACTCATCCAAACAAAGACTCATGGGAGCAAGTGTCCATACACCACATGCCTCTGGAATCAATAGTAATAAAGGTTTCTGCATGAGGAGCATCATCTGCTCCAGTAACCACCAGAAGGGACAATAAGCCCACATGACAGTTTAAATCACTTTGAGCAGCAGCTGTCAAACCCAAAGCAGGCCAGAACATGATACCAGGGTCAGGACTTAGGTGTACTGACAGCACTACCCTGGCTCAAGGTGGCTTAAGTGCTTTGCTGAAGCAAAATTTAATCAAGGTCTCAAGTTCATGCCATTTACAGAGTGTTACAGAAGCTCTAATTAAGGCAAAAGAGATATCCCCTTATGCTGGAAAAAGATGTTGGCAAAACCTGAAATCATTTAAGACAGAACTGCGTTAATACATGTTCTAGTCACTCTCTGTGCTTATTTAAAAGGCAATAAAGCAGCTCAAATTCCAGCAAGTGCAGCTTATGTTGCAGACCAAGCTGAAGCTCTGCGTGACCCTTAAGTCTACTCAAATATTTTAATACTTCTCGTGCTACAAGTTTCCTTTTGTACTCAAACATCAATTAAAGTAAGTCTTACACTTCAGGGATTTCTCCTTTCAATAGCAAAAGATTTTTTTTTTAAAAGAAAGGATGTCTCAAACATCTATTACTTTTGAATTTTGAAATAAGATGCTAGAAATTATGTAAGTTGCTTCCATCCTATAACCAAGCACAGCAGCTTAAAGAACAGTTGTGCAAAGCTATTAAATGTGCAAGACCAGTTTAACTACTGGACCCAACCTACTTGCCACGGGCTATTATCTGTTTCCTTCCTGAACCACAGAAATAGAACCATGTCAATAAACCAAAACTTCTCTTCCAGATGCTTTGAAAGTTCATCAGCTGAAGTTATGACTAAATTATGCAGGAAGGCATTTGAACAGCAATGTACAAATTCCTTTTTAGGTGGGTTAGGGCTGGACACACACCAACCTTTCGGACTTGAAACAATTTCCCATCACTGCACAGCTCACAGAAACGAGGAAGCAGCATGTGCTCAACTGTTGTTCTGCTCAGCATAGAAGCCATTTTACAGATTATCTGAAAATCAGGAAAGGAATACGTGTAAGGAGAAGAAAATGATAAAGCTTGTAAGCACAGCCAAATATTCCTCCTAAAAATTACCTCAGGGAGCAAGACAGCGATTACAATCAAATAGATTTAACTGCTACACATTATTTGTATTTTCATACACCTGTTTTATGTGAAGCACAAATATAGCTTTACTTTAAATCTTTCTATGCCAGAACATAACATTTTTGCATTTAATTCCTTGTCTTTTTTATCTGGTTAAATAGGCTTCTATTAATAGATTTGTTTTCAAGGTGTTTGCAGTGTGGCAAACACTGGTATTTTGCATGGAGAAGACAGAAGTTCCATTGCACTAAGCACCTTATAAAAATCACGCTCTTTAAGCATGTTAGAAATATCCCAAGCTTCAGCACAAGTAAGACACCGGGCTTTAACAGTTCAGATACTGAAAAACATGCACAGTCCCAGTTCTGTAGGCTCAGATATATCACAGTAAAACAGAAGTTTGCCATACAACAGGAGACAAAAAAAGGGAGTGCAAGAAAAACGAGTTATTTATGTGAGCCAATGCACACTTCACAGGAATGATGCCCAGGAATTTTAGGAGCTAACAGTGTATAATTAAAGGAAGTTAGTAACATGCTCATTAATTCAGCTTTCTCTGAGGAACCATCAGTTTCCACTACCAACACAAACCATGTTTCTGCTTGAAAATCATGTGCTTTGGGTTGTGTGTTTCCTTTCAACCCCCACTTTCAGGGAGAAGTTGCTGTAATTCTTGTACTTGCAAGAGTAGGAAGCAAGGGGCTCTCATGCACCTTTCTCCTCAACTGCTCTGCCTGCAGCACCAGGGGTTTAATGCTTACACAAGTGTCATCTGATTACAGTCCTCATCTTTTTATTTTTCAAAAAGTACTGGAGCTTTCTACCTTCACAAAAAAATAAGCTTTATTCCTTTCTAGGAATAAATCCTTGCCTTTGTAATAGAATGCTTAATAAGAACTAAGGAAGAGACCATTCAAGGACTTTCCTACCAAAGTTTCCTACTTTTCAAACTCCTAAAAGGCATCTGGTGCTCAGATGTCATCCTGGAAAATTGCCTAAGCAATTCCCAACTCCCAAACAAGGAAGAGGAAAATCTAGCTGGTAAAATATTTTACAGGTCAAGTGTCAGACATCCATGCTGAAATGTAATTACACACCAGCACTTTTCTGTGGAGTCAACTGATTTCTTGAAAGTCACCAGGCAATGTTTTTTTCAAAACACTTCAGAACTGAGATCAGGTCATATTTCTACAACATTACTGTGAAACCTGGTAAGAACATTCTGGGGAATGTAACAATCCTAAAAAGAATTTTTAAAAAGGCTGCCCAGGACCAATTGTATTTTAAGCTATTCAGCTACTATTTTGACATCGTTTAGCATCTCGAAGTATAAAGATGGTCTCTTTTTAAATCTGATATCTTAAAAAAATCCAGAGTAAAAATTAAAGACTTTTTTTGTTAAAGTAAAAATCCAAATATCTGAATGAATAAACATGAAAGTTTGATTGTTTACTTTATTTAATGTCAGCACTATTCCTGGACCTCATCTTTAATCACCACTATAAATTAATGTTATCAACTTACATTCACAGCTTCCACCTTGTACTCATCATCACTGTCAGGGGCAGAGAGGTCCAGCAGAATTGGACACACCTTATTTTCAATGTCACTCTGAGCCACAAGGTCTTGTTCCAGCAGTATCAGCAGTGCTTCCTGACTTGCCTTTCTGACCTATAAACAAACACAAAACCAGTTTGTCACTATAAAAACAATGTTTACAGATACGAGAACCACAAAAAAAACCTATTCTTTGAATGGACACACAGGTACAAGCTAAAAAAAACAAACCCAGGAGAAAAGTCTCAGTTTTATTATCCTATGGAATTAGTAATAAACACTAAAGTTTAACATACTCAGTAGATGACATTTAATCACATTCTGAGAATAAGACAAAAGATGAAGACAGGATTTGCAAGTCATGACTCCTGTAACAGACTCTGTCCATGTGCTGTTAGGCAAATGCTGAAGTTTCCCAGTTTCTGCTAAGGGAAGTACTAAAAAAAAAAATAAAAATCAGACCTCCCTAGTGCAATGTGCTGAAACCAATAAACACAGAGCACTATGTAAAAGCCAGATATCAACCAACATGGAATTTCCTCTTATTTCTTCCTCATTCCTTAAATTCACTGAACCACATTGAATTTTTCAATGATTCAACTCCTGTTGTCTGTTTTTCCTACCTGATTGTTAATATCTGTGAGGTACCTCACTACTATGGGCATAAGGTATTCAAAAAATGCTGTTGGGAATTTTGGTCGACTTTCTTGTAGAAAAATGGCAATAGGAGGTATCTGTTCCATCAGCTCTGTACGAACAGTTGGCTCTGGAAATGAAAGTCAAAATTACATTAGTAAATATGAAATGAAGATCAGGTACCTCAAGGAAAAAGTGGCATTTTTCTTAAATGTTTTCACAACAGAGGAAAACTAAAATAATCAAAACATAAAAATAGCATGACTGAGATTGCCTGTTCTTAAAGGAAAGCTGAATAAAACAGAATAGCCTTACATACATCATCACAGTTCAGAGACTTGGGATCAGTTCCCAAATCAATCCTATAAAATGAGATCACAAGCTGGAAAATCCAGTCACCATGAATGTATGCACAAGAACTATTAAAATGCACAACTGCTCTGTGCCACTTACACCAGATATAACAAATTAAATTTAACAAATTTCTTGAAAAATATTGCTTCAGGCCCTATACTAAGAAAGGGCCTTTCATTTAACATTTACCATACAAAATACTTCAAAAACAGAGACAAAAATGAATCTGTTTTCACTGACAGATCTTCCTGCTAGATGATTCAACTTCCTCAGTTCACTCATTGCCTTCTCAAAATCGGAAGTCAGTACTTCCTATGTTGCAATTTACATAAAATAGCTTACACAAATTAAAAAACAAACAAAAGCAAACTTTCAAACCTGCATCTTCAGAGAGCCTGACCACTATTTCCATTACAGTCAGAAAATCCTCTTCATTGTTACTGAAGTCTCGAAAGACATCCAGAAGACCCCTGGCAATAATTTGCCTGTGGAGTGAACACATTAACTGCTTTAATATCCAGCCAACGACACATAAATGGGATGCAAGGGGAACTTAGCAAATGTAAATGGCATCATAAAAAAGATCAAGCTCTTCTCTGAACATCCTACATACCAACAAAACAAAGATGGAATCGAGAGATCTTATTTAGATAACCAAGAATGAAAATCTCTTCATGCAAGTGTTTTACAAGTTATTCAAATAGAAATAACATCAGGCATGTGTTTGGGAGAATAATGAAAGACACAGCGATGTCTTAACATCCACAGTGCACTCAGACTCAGGTACCACCAAGTGTGCCAGTTGTGCCCTTACCTGTTATATACATTATCACTGAAGGCATATTTCTCTAGACGAGCCAGTGGAGTTAAGTTATCCTGCCCAGGAATATCCAAGAATGCTGTTATCCTCATGCTACCGCAGTCTTGTCCATAATCTTCAATGCCAACTGGAAAGACGTGAAAAGTAACCCAAAAAAAAAAAAAAAAAAAAAAAAGATGTAAAATAAAAG
>VXAZ01005564.1:623895-652326 GCA_013399875.1 Gymnorhina tibicen | reverse complement strand
AAAAAAAAAAAAAAAAGAAAAAAAAGATGTAAAATACAAGAAACCAGTAACTATTTCTTTAAAAGAAATGTAATTGCACATCAGTGGAAACAGCTTACAAAATCATCTTAAATTGTATCTAATGAAGTTGAGTACAACACTTGCACACAGACTTGTAAATTCAAGCTTTAATATTTAACTCAACTGTCAAAATCCTTGGCTTTAAACACACTTTACTTTGCTCTTTTAGTGGAGGATCCACATCCACTGAGTTAAGAGGGTTCAGCTGACACAATTGCACATCACAAACCGACCCACACATTCAAAAGGAACGTAAGTCCCATTAGAAGAAACTGGAATTTTACCAATCATAGCAAATTTCAAACTGTATTGCTTTAAAACAGCAAATTGTTATTATTATTCTGTTTCAAAGTTCCCAAGGTACATTTTCCTCACTGTAGTTACTGGGTCCCACATACCTAGATCAAACAGGTAACTTTGGGAAAAACTTCAACTGCACCATTCTTGTGAACATCCTGGGAGCTCCCAACTGCACACCTATCAACTATGGATTTTTCTGTGTGAACCTACTCTTCTCTGAATCTTTTCTGTATTTACAGCTCCAGATTCTTACCCAAATACTATCACACCAACTGTTACAATTTGCCTCACCAAGCCTAACAGTCACCATTACAGACCACAGGCAGGAGCTATGACTGTGAAAAGGAAAGGGAATGGGATAACTTTGTTGCCAAACTCATTTTAATCCTTCATTCTTACAACCAAATGAAATAATGTGCCTGCAACACATAAATCTTTCACATAAACACTCTTATTTAAGCACTGAATATAGGAACTCCACAGAAATAGTTGCACTGGAGTAGTTAATATTGCTGCTCTGGGTTTACAGCTGTCCCAAGCACTCCTAGAGCCAGGCACACTTCTTTCACACAAATAGAGCAACTGGGATCATACTTAAGTAAATGCAAATTCTGCCAACACAGCTTCTCACGTGCATGATGTATCTCACAAACCAGCACGTGTGCTGACAGTGACAACCACTGAAGACAATAAGCCACTTCTTTGGCCTAAACTCCATTAGCACCTGTTATAAATCACTTTAAATGTTAAAAAAACCTCTGTTACTGAGAGGTACCAAGCCTCAGGTTTTTTCCAACATTTCCTATGTAAAACTCTGCTTTCCAATTATTCAGCACAAGTCAAAACACTCTCAGAAATACAGCTCAGTAAAAGAGGAAATCATCTGAACATACTTGGAGAAAAATGCTATACCTGGGTCTTCAGGGGAAAAAAAAAAAAAGCAGAATTGGTTTAAGGTCTCCAAGAGACCCAAGTGAGTTAAAATACTACAGCAATTCCAAATTCTGCTGCTCTTGCAGACAATGTGCTCAACAGGCTCAATAGATTTCAAACAAAATAGAACTGTGGGATTCGATTATATGTTGACATTTCAAATGTACACAGATACTAAAAGTGAACTCACAGCTACACAATAGGAAACAGATGCTAATTATTCCTGGCTTTTTAGAATGATGACATATTGCACTGACACCCTTATTTCCACTCCACTGATCATTATTATTTCTCATGGCTGCTCCTTACAGAAGGGTCTGTTTGGTTCAAAACATTTATCTGCACAAATGTAAACAATTTACAGTGCCCAGGTCTGTCTGGGATCGATCTGCTACAGGACTTTCCCCCAGTCAAAATATCTGAAGAGAAAACATCCAGATTTGCTGCTTCAGAAGAAACTTGCTGTATCCCTGACAGCTCAGGGGAAGTTACACGGTGTCTGTAGGATTGCAGATTTCCCTTCTGAGGTTGCAACAAACTTTCCATACCCAAACTCTGGCCATCCTTATATCTATGCAATTATAGTATATATATTTGAAATTCCACACAGACCAGACACTCACTAGCTGATTTTTGAGGCTAGTCACCTGTTACCCAAAGAAAGACTGATTAGAACCAATATACTTGCCATTAGCTTTACCTAGTTCCCACCTGTCCCCAATTAGAAACACTTTAACCTTAAAGCTATTAGTTCACTTCAAATATTCCAGAATTCCTACCAATTCAAATGACAACAGAATAAATCCCAGGTCTAACTTTGATTACAATACCACACGTGGGACTAATTTTGTAAACATGATGTACATGTTTAATTTTACTACATGGAGTAGCTCCGTTATTCATTTGAAGTACTTAAGCACACACCAGTGCTTCCAAGAGCAGAGAGAAAACAGAGCACTGCTACTTATGCTCAGGATCAAGAGTTAAATACCTGAAATTTTTTCCACACACTCTCACTACACATAAGTAAGGAATAATCATGGCAGAATCCATTTTGTCTTCTCTAAAGAATTCTAATTTTCTTTTTCCATAAGATAAGACACCATTGGTACTCGCAAGTTGCAGAATACACCAAGGACTACAAAGCAAATCCCAAATACTGAACTACTATTTCTTATCTAATGTTCTTTCACAGGTACATCTAATATTCAGTATTTTACCCTCTAAATAGATCAAACAAGTAAGCTTGAAACCTGTTCAACTATAAACAGAAATAAATGTGACAGTATTCTCAGCTGAACTCGAGTTCGCTGTGCCCAAAAGCTGCTCAGAGGTGTAAGAAACTCAGGGTCACAGGACCTAACGGAGCAATTCGATGTCACCACCCAGCATCACCATCCACATTTCACAGCACAGATGAGTAAATAGCACCAAGCACAATGGTTTAATGAGCTCAGGGAGGTCATTTTCCCTCCTGGTGTTTGCACAATGAAAAACAAATTTTTTAAATACTTTCTTATTAATTACACAAAGGGCACAAATAAGCTAATTATTTCTTCCTGATGATCCATTATCTCATCTTATGAAAAACAAGTTTTAAGCTTGAATTTAGATAGATTTTACTACAGCTTTTTCCCACATTCAGAATAAGCCCCTAGACTCCCTGTTTCAACACAATTAATCTTCAGTGTGCATGACACTATCTCACCAATTTAGTTAAGCAAGTAAGAATCCAGTTCCAGTGATTTATTTCTCTGAGGCTTTCCTAAAACACATGCTGAACTCTTTGCTAACCTAGTAACTGGATTAGCACAACAGTATCTCAGTCATAGGACACCTGAACTCTGCTACAACAGAGAGCTTTTGATTCTATAATTCTAAAGGTATCATCAAATTAAAGAACATTATCAAAGAATATTTTTAAATCACAGAATTAGATTTTAATAAAGCTCTAAAAGATACATTTATTTACACGCTCATCCTGAAACTGGTAATTTCTTTTATGAATTACCACTTATGGCAAAACTGTATTTATCTGGACATTTTTACTTACTAGATTTTTGCCTTACAAGCATCAAACTTCTTAATCAACTTAGCAGACAAATCTGTTACAGTCTAAACAGAACAGCCAAGGAGTGAACACTAGCGGAAAACAAACGCTTCCAGGGATGGTCACCCCGGTCAAGGCCAAGACCCATAAGAAAACTACTACGAAGTCTGCATTTATTTCTGCTTCTCACACTTTACACGCTGCTACCTGCTAGGGAAAAGCAGAAACCTCAAAGTCTGAGAGCAACAACTAACAGACTTGCACAGAACCAGCTCCTCACAGAGGCAATGTCCCTGCGCATCTTCCCAACAGAAGACTTTAGATCCCACTCGTATTCCAGTATTTCCCCTGGTGTTCCTGAAGACCACCTTTCTCCTAAATCAGCTTTCTCATGTTCAGCTGGGAAGGTGGGTGGGATGGGTCCACCTGTTTCACATTTCCCAGCGGTATTAAACAATAAAGGTCTCGTGAGAAACAAATGAAGTTTCTCACAAGAAATGAATACAAGTACCACTTTTCTTTTCTAATAGAAAAGTTAATCCAGCATCCAACGCGCCAATGAAACCACCCCACAGAGAGAGTTGCTTTCTAAGGCCATAGAAGTTTGTATCACTGTTACTCACAGCTTTATCTCCTGAAGTCACAGCGCTTACTGGGCTGGTTCAGGTCTGACAGATGCCCAGCTCTTCTGGAACACAGCCCTGGACTACACCGGCGTGTGATGGAGCTGTTCCCTGCTCTGGGACTCAGGGCACGGTACTCAACCCAAACCCATCGGTTTGTGCGATCCAACCGGAACACACACGGCGATTTTCTCTTTATCCCGAGGTCCGCTCACAGCACATCCCCGGGATGCAGGAGCAGCGGAACGCGCGTCCTCGCAGCCTCTACAGCTTTGGAAAGTCTCACAGCAAATGAGCAATCCCTGGGCTAATTATCCTAATTCCCACCAACAACAGGAGCGGGGCTGATCCCCTCGCCCCCGCCCCGTCCGCCTTTACCAGGCTCGGGCGCTGCTGGAGCTGTGTTTACACCGAGCCCAGCGGCCACTGGAACCAGCGGGGATGGTCCCAACGCCCTGGGAACCCTCACCTGCCAGAACTACCTCAAAATCCTCCCCTCGCCCTCACCCGGGTGAAAATGCGGAGAGGGAAAGAGGGCGACAGGAGGACCCCGGGGTGGAAGCGCGGGCCTGAACAGGGAGCGGAAAAATAAAAAACAGTTACTCACAATCATCTAAGTCATCCTGCAAATCCACAAAATACAATGGGATCCCTACAAACAAAAAACAGAAGAGAGATACCAGGGGGTTGGTTTCGGAGGGACAGCGGCAGCTCCGGCTGAGCCGCCCGCCCGCCGGCCTCACTTACCGGCCATCTTGGAATGGACATGGGCGAGGAGGAGGAGCGGGAGGGCACAGGGAGGAGCTGCGGGTGCTTCCTGCCGCCGGGTCAGCCCCGAAACGCCACCGGGTGAAGGAGCAGCGGCTGCCGGGGGTCGAGCGGCCCCTCAGCGCCCGAAAAGGACAACAGCGAGCGGGGGGCGCGGGTGGGGATTCCGGCGGCCGCCCAAGATGGCGGCGCGTCCGCGCAGCCTGAGGAGGAGCGCGGTGTGCGGGTAACCGGGGCGGGCGGGGGGCGGCCGCCGCGGGGACGGCGATGATCGTGCTGGGCCGCGTCTTAGGCGCTCGCTGAAGGCGCTGCCCGCCCGGCCATGGCTCTGAGGGAGCTGAAAGTTTGCCTTCTGGGGGTAAGTGTCGGGCGGCGGGAGGGAGGGTGGGAGCGGGATGAAGGGCCGGCTGGAGAGGCTCTGTGGTGGCGGGGAGCCTCTTGTCAGAGCTCCGGGAAGCCTCTGTGGTGATGGCGGAGAGCCTCTGTCAGAGCCTGGAGGGGCTCTGTGGTGATGGCGGAAAGCTTCGAGCAGAGCCTGGAGAGCCTCTGTCGGAGCCCGGAGAGGCGCCGAGTGTGGGGAGCTCTCCCCGAGCGCGGGGTGGCCCTCACCCCGGCCCTCTCAGGGGACCGGGCGGACGCGCCTTCCCCTCCGCGGGGGAGGCGTCTGCCAGGGGTCAATATCGCTCCTTTTTTGCCCTGTTCTCCTTTTAGAAAATTAAGAGAGGAAGCACGAACGTCCAATGTGTACTCCCTCTTCCTCCCAGGCTGTTTCGGGCTTGGAGTTCACAAAATAAATAGAAGCACCTGAAATCAAACTGGCGGGAGAGAGGGAGGGGCCTGAACTTATATTGTAAGAACATATGTAGGCTTGAAAGTCTTGCAGGTGGTGGAATGAGGAGACAGGGAGCCAAGTGAAGCAGAAGTTTAAAAATTGAAGGGTGTGAAGCTGCGTGTTGGCTTGGTTTGGTCTGAGAGCCCCACGTTGAACAGGTAGAGGTGTCACCACCTGCGTTGAAACCCTCTGTTGTTCAGAGTTGTTTTCTGCTTCTGAGTGGCCACATTGCCCTTCAGAGGGGAAGATTATGTGTTTGTGTGCCCTTCGTGTTATGAAGGTATTTGGGGTAACTACTGTTTGTGTTCACCTGGCCTGAGAAACCTTTTGTCACACAAGAAAAGGAGAATAAGCGCCCAGGAAAACTTGTCCGTGAGCTCCCCAAGCCAGGAACCGCATGTGTGTTTCTCTTTTTAAGATTTGCTCTGATTAATGAGACTGCAAACAGTATAAAATACAGAGCTACGATAACGTGCTTTTCCTCGAGAGGAAAACAGCTTGGCAGGATGAACACAGTCATACACAGTGTACCCAAATTACTGCAATATTCAGGAGGTTAAAACAAAAAAAAAGCATGAATGACGTAAAACTTCATTTTCAGTGAAGCAATTCCTCAGGGGTTTATTCCTTGAAGTTTTAATGACTCGGGAAATGTAAAGCAAAAAGTTTGTCTTCGCATGTCTTAACTAAAATACAATTTCAAATGTCCAGCTTCTACTGAGAAGTGTTTTACTGCCAAGAGTTTATTTCACTTCTAAATGTGACTCCTATATATCTTTTATTTTTTAACCACGGAGTCAGTGGTGCAAAAATATACACAATCCAGTATTTTCATGTCATGTTTCCTCTTTCACAATTTTTAGCACTGTAGAGTTACATTACTAACACGTTCCAGGTGTGTCACAGAAGAAATTTCAAGTCTTTCATTAAGCAGGGTGGGACAGCATTAGTCAGAGGTTGAATGCATGTGTCACACTTGTATAATTTCATGTGCTCCCCTGATCCTCCATCCTGGCAAGCTGTACTCAGTTGCCATATATATTACGAAAAGTGGTCTTTTCCCACTGCTGTTCCATTGCAAGGTGTGCACAGCTTTGTAAAAACCCCCAAAGTTTGAGTAATAATAAGTGTGAATGCAGATTTTTGTGATCCTTCAAAAAAAATCTTAACAATTTTGTTTAGAAAACTGTAACTTGTCACAGACCTTTCATTTTTCTACTAAATTAGTATGATACCTGAAGTATTTCTCAACTTCTCAGAGATTCTCTGCAGGAATGTGTTATTCACTACAGTGTACCACAGGATTTGAGGAAAAAATACTCAAAGAAAAAAGAATCATCTGTTTGTAGTACCTAATACCACTTTCAACTGTTCCTCTTCTTTTTTTAGGACACTGGTGTGGGCAAATCAAGTATCGTGTGGAGATTTGTCGAAGATAGCTTTGATCCCAACATCAACCCAACAATAGGGTAAGAAACTAAATAAAGTAAATGTGATTTATGCAAGAGTAAAGTGAAATTACCTGAATAGATCATTTGGGAATTCTTCGTGTGTGGCAGCTAAATGTGGTAATAAACATGACTGCAGCTTTAATTAAGCTCGTGAGCTACCTCAGGACACGTAGGAGTGTTCTCGGCACTCCTGCAGCTTCCATTTTCACGTGTAAGGTCTGGATCCATTTTGTATTGTTAATCTAAGCTGACAGTGAATAAATTACACTACAGATGCTTCTGCTGAAGGGACAGCATGCTTTTCTCAAGCACAACCCTTAAATTTCAACATCCAATTACTATGCAACTCCACGGTTTCTAATTTTTCTTTTTTAAGACTCAAGTACAATAAGTCTCCTAGGTTCTTGAGGGTGGTTAACATACTAATTTAGATAGGTCTCGCCATTAATTAGTTGAAGTGTTACACATCTGTATGCAATGCACACGCAAATCTTACTGATGAAACTCTTCCTGCAGTTGGTCTCATAGGTAAGGGGGATATTTGAAACTCGAGCCTCGGAGTAGCAACATTATTGATCTCAAATCTTTGAATGGATAGAAGGAAGGGCGAGCATCAGGAATTCTTGGAGTGGTTGGATCTTTTTATTTCTTTTGCTGTCTTTTTTTTTGCTTGGCAAGTGTCTTTTGGGCTGCTTTGATCAGAAGCAATTATTGGCTTATGGAGGACAGACTTTGCTTGATGCCAAGAGGTGTGTGGGGGTGTCAGTACAATTTCCTGTCTCAGGGGTCACACAGGCTCTGCTACAGCTTCAACCAAAAAAAGTCCTGCTGATAAAGATCGCTGTGTCTCATCCTGTCCTTCTGAAAAACTGGGGTGCCCATGATGTCTCTCTTTTCCCTTACACCCCCTCTTTTTTTTTGAGTATAAATACTGATGTTGAACTGCAAGACGTTCTGTAGGAAGTGTACTTTTGTTTAAATTTCCCTGTAATGGAGGTTTATTGACAGTAGTGAGATTGTTATAGTTGCTTGAAGTGACAGACTAAAAATCTATCTTTTAACAGTCTTAACAAAACCATTCACTGCTCTGAGGACTTGGTATTTTGCTGTTTTGCTGTAGTGGTATAAATGAATCAAATTGCCCAAATGCAGGGGTTGTGTGAAGCTCCAGTAAGATACGCAATCCCAAAATTTTAAGCAAATTTATTTTGACTTTGTTTTTATACCTTGCATTTATTTCCTCATTGAGACTAGTAGGTGGAAAGAACAAAGTGAGGATTAGAAGAGCTTTGAGCATCTTGCAAAACTAAAGCTGAGAATGTTTCAGCTTTATTCCTGGGTCTTTGAGTTCATGAGATATGATCTTGTTTCCTGTCCTGTTTTCGGTCCTCTTAGAATTAGCTGAGCAATCACACTTTGTTGTTCTCAGTGTTCATTGCTCAGGTTCTGATATGGGCAGCTGCAGAAGTCCTGTCAGAACTGTGCAACTTTTCCCCTCTCAGGGTGATGAGGGCACATTTAACGAGCATATAACTCTAGGTACTGCAGAATATCTAGCCTTTCATTCTAGCATCAAAAAGGAATATCAAACTGCTTTCAGGTGCATCTTGTTCATGTAGTTATAGTGCCTACTTGGCTGGGAGAAGCAGCTGGGAAATTTAGTAACAAAACATTATTCCTAGTAACAAAGACATTATTCCTACTAGAAGTCATCAAGGATAACTCCAGTTTGAAGGGTTTTGTTGACCCAATTGTCAAAGAATTTCGAGAAGCATTTAACCTCTTGTCAGGTACTACTTGGGGTGGTTTAGTTGTGATGTGAATTACAGAAACACAACTGTTCAGTTGACATTGACTGTACAGGGATGTTTTGGTTTATAGAACCAAGCAGGATAAATTCAGTGAGAATCTATGATTTAGGAAACTGTTTCCATATTGATCAGAGAATTCAGGATGCATAATTGGCAGCAGTCTTACGGAAGTGAAAGTCTGCTGTGCTTTACAAGAGATACTCCTATCACTTTGTTTTTCTTTACTCATTGCAGAAATACATCAGCCACTAAATGGTGTTGAAATGCCTTGCAACTAGGCTCTTCCTTTTTAGGGGAGTTGCAACTTTATATTTGGCTTTTTAAAGGACTAATTAAACTTTGGGGGTTGGCACACTATTAGGCAAATGATCTGGGCTTAAGGAATGGGGAGAAGGTTACCTCTTAAGAGTTGAAACATTGTGTAACTGCTCCCTTTCCTTTTCTTTAATGTAGCTAGATAATTATCCTCCTATAGCGTTGAAACATGTCCAAAGACTGCAGTTACTTCGCTACAAAAGTGTCAGGGACATCATTAAGTGGTTCTTAAGCCCCAAGATAAACTGAAGTTCAGAGTCCTGGGCTCAGGTATTTAATGGTATTGATCATGCTGAGACTCTTGCTGTCTGAGTCTGACTGTACAGCAAGTTTGGGGTACTATAAGAAGCTCCAGTGCCTTCAGAATCCTGTCAAAACTGACAGAAGAACAAACTTGGAAATCTGCAGTATTTTCAAGTGACAGGAGTTAATCACACAAAAGGTATTCAAGTTCAGAGTGTAGGATCTCATGTGCTTAAAACAATTATGTCACCTATAGTTCCAGCTGTACAAGGCTTTGAATTTGGTGTGTGGTTTTTCTAGTGAAAAATGTGCCTACAGGTAAGAGATACAGCAAAGAACACTCTCTTGTAAGAGTAGGTCACTGAATTCATGTTCTTGTGGGAAATACACTCATTCAGCTAAAAGTACTTTGTACTTTGCAATATTTAACAAAAGTACTTTGCAATATTTAACTGTAAAACATCTAGAATTTGGGCAAGGGGAGGAGCATAGGAGAGATTTTCCTGGAGCATAGGAGAGGTTTTTTTTTTTTTTTTGTTTTGTTTTGTTTTGTTTTTTGTTGTTGTTGTTGTTTTTTTTGTTTTGTTTTGTTTTTTTGTTTTTTGTTTTTTTTTTTTTGTCTTCTGGAAGTCCAAGAGCCTCTGCAAACTAAAATAGGTAATGCCAGACAGGATCTGGAAGCTGTACAGGGTGCAGACAACAAACAAGTTACTCTATTGATTTCTTTGACCTGTTAACACCTACCAATAGTGATATCCATCTCCTGTTTTATTCCCAAGTATGGATTTACCAGCACCTACCTGAATGTTAATACAGAGATAGAAAAGCTGATACAAAGGGAAGGATTTGACCTCTTTCCCCCCCGGAAGTTTCCAGTGCATTGAAGTGATTGCTGTGAGGAAAGGTGTTGTTAAAAGGCTGACCTTTCTGGGGTTTTTGGTCTTACATCCTTTATTTTTTATCCAAAGCTTATAAACAATTAAAACTTATAATTTGCATTCATGATGTGTTGTGTTAGTTGAATTTCAGTGTCTGAAAGGAAATTTCATCCTCTAAATTTCAGCCTTTATATCTGAAAGTCTTCATCAGTTTGTGTGTTTATGTGTGGGGAAAGCACTTTTATTGGAATGTGAACCTTTTTGCAAGCTCATGGTGGTAATGAATGTTCTAAGGATGTATTTATATTCTCAAAAAGCATGAACTGTGTATTTTTTTTCAGAGCCTCATTTATGACCAAGACTGTACAGTATCAAAATGAGCTGCATAAATTCCTGATTTGGGATACAGCTGGACAGGAGCGGGTAAGTAAAGTCAATATCTGTGGAGAAAGTTTGGGCCAGAGCTTGGGCTGCTTTTCAACTCTGTCCCTGAAAGGCACAAAGTGATCTTGTTTCACAAACATGTATTAGAACACTTGTTTCTATGCAGGTTCCTTTAAGATGTGGGTGCTATAGATACGTTTTTATTTTTCACTGTTGTCATGATTGAAGTATAAAGGTAAGGAAGATTACCTTATCTGTAAGATTACCTTATCTATTGTTTCATCAACTCCTATACTTAGGAGTTGATGAAACTATAGGCTGGGTTTAGATTCACTGAAAGGGAGTGGTCTTTCCAAAGAAAGCAAGGCTGGTGTGGGGGGGAAGTCAGCAGCTGTCTCTAGTACCATTTCTAGTTGAGTTTTTTAGATGTGCAACTGCAATATTTGCAGCCAGTGCAGCACCACAAGAATCAAAGTGAAATGAATTATCATGTTTCATAGTACAAGTAAGGCCTTGATTCTGGAAAAATATACAACTGCTAACACATGCTGTTAGCTTCACTGTTAGGGTTATAAATGTGAGTAGGATGTAGATTTAGGCTTTCCAAAGCAGAGTGTCAAGCAGTGCTACAGGTGATAACTGCTCTTTTATTCTTTTGTAAAGTTTTACTAATCAAATCTGATGGTGTTAGAAGCTATGTCAAGGAATCTACTTTGAAATTTAAATTTTAATTTGGTAGTTTAGGGTTTTGATCTCTGCAGCATGCATAGTTCTGAGGGAGGCAACAAAAGCTTTGAAGAAAATGACTAGTCAGATGAAATCCCAGCTAATTAATTTGCATGATTTTTACTTGGAATTTAAAAGGAAGACTTTGCTAGAGAACTTGCTTGCTTATATATTACTACTAACAGTAGTAGAAATCACAGTAACTGTATTAACAGTGCTTAATCTTGCTGTTTCTTGACTGCAAGTGAGCTACTGGCAACTGCCAATTACTCATGATGAGTTTATTTAGGATGTGAGGTAACTGTGACAAAGGCTGGGTTATTACTTTAGGAGGACAACTGGCAAACACAGCTGTACTACTTTTCAGGATTGGCTTGAGAAACAGCCCAAATAAAAAACCAAACAAAACAACCCCCCCCCAATAACAGCAAACAAAACAAACACCTTGTAAAGCCTCAGTCATTCCTATCCACAGGCACTTGACTTTTAGGATTCCTGGTGGAACTGAGCTGCCAACTTTTTGGCTTGGTAACAGCCTTGATGGCTAGGAAGTAACTCAAGTATATTTGTATTGTGATTTAGTGCTGTAGATTTTGAATGACAATTTATTTCCTTCAGCACCGTGTGAAGCAGTCAGCATTTGCTGTAAATAGTTTGTCTTAAGTGAACATTGTAGCCCATTCTGGAATGTTAATGCTGCAAAGTGATATTCTGAGAGGTAGAGTATGAATTTTTAGAGGTTGGTACTCTTAAATGGAAAGCTTTATAAACATGCCTGCCACTATTTGGCAGGAAACATCCATTACATTTTAGCATTCCATCCTGTTCACTTTAACTGTGCAAGCAATGGGAGGACCCTGTAATTTGGATTCAGCACATCTAATCTGAGGAAGCATCTCTGTACATGACCAGCATGTTCCTGGTCTATTTTTAGACTCTCAGTGATACCTCTTTCATTTTCTTCTGTACAAGTTGCACGATATCTTTATTGAAATCAAAAAAGGAAACGTGTCTTACCAGGGCTCTGACCCAGGAGCTGTGATACCTGTGAAGTTTATATTCCATATCTGAGAGAAGTCACCTGAGACCCCAGTACAGCCAAGGAAATAAGTGAAATGTGAGCAAGGATGTTCACTTTGAAATGATTCAGTATCTTTGCAGAGGTTTCTTTCTCCAGAGCAGGACAGCACTATCACTGCTGTCCCAAATGGACTGTATACCTGCCTGGCCCTGAAACCTGTAGCACAGTTTTCTGGTCATGCAACATATCTGACAAGGAATTACGGAAGGGATTCCTGTCGTGGGATAGATCTGGAATACCAGAAACGTCCACACCATTCTTGGAACTGAAATGTGTCTGCTGAGCTATGATGTGGAATGCACGGAATTCATAGTCTTGGCTTCTTGAGGAGTGTTTGCTGTTTCCCATTTCAAAAGCCCAGCTGCAAATAGTGCTGCACTGCTCTGGGCACCCCCTTGCTCTCAGTGGCTTCAGGGTGGCTGGATAGCCTTGTTCCAGAGGTGGAAATGTGCACCAAGTTGTTTCACACACCTCATTTACACACACACACCTTATTTCTTCTCTCATTTCTTCTCCACTGAGTTAAATTCATAGGAGGTCACTTACAGTAATGAGGATTTTTGCCTTCCTACGTAACAGTTTTGAGTTTCCCTGCATAATTACAATATGTTGTCTTAATAATTCTGTCAAAACACAAACTGGAGGCTGGGGGGCAAACTGAAGTCTTTGGAAAAATTGGAAAAGGAAAATCCAGTGTTTCGGGTAACATCTGTTTTGTTAATATATTTTATCTGCCGACTGCTCTTAGGTGGAAAAAAGTATCTAAGTGTTAGCAGACAGGAAATGAGAGTAATACAAAATCAGCAAGTGAAAGTTGGTTTATTCCCAATGTAAATAGTGAAATAATCAAAAAGCCAGGTTGCAACCAGTCCAAGTGGTGGTTTACCAAATATATTTCCCTTTATATTTTAGTACTTAGAAGGAAGAGAGGGATTATGTCCCAATGTGAACTGAGTGCCTGCCCATGTTTCCCTTTCCCACTATGAAATATTTTTATATTCTGAACCTTGTGTTCAAAATCCTATTTTCAAAATAGAATTTGAGAGCCAAATGTAAATGGTCTGGAATTCTGCTTTATAGCAAGATTTTTATGATTTATTATATTGCTCTCAGTTGAACTGTACTAAGCAAAAGGAAATTGGTATTTTATTAGAAATGAATAAGCCTTTATGAAAAACTGTATCCAATTCATTATTTTTACCCTGAGTAATAAGATGCACAAAAGCTTTAAATCATATATGCTTACATGGGACCAATACATGCAGTTCACTCTGCACTTTGATGGAGAGGTCTGGTTGCTAGATTAGTTGTCTTGTTTTTTTTTAAATTGGCAGAATATCCCACTGTTCTTAAGAATGCTTCATTGATATTTTTGATGCAACTTGATCACTTTTTTTAGCCCTGGATTCATAAGGCTCTGTCCACACAAAGGTACAGGCCCTGCAAAGCAAACAGACCTGCTGGAGATTTACTTCTGCAAATCACAAGAAAATTACTGCAGCCTTTTATCTAGAGTGTTCCTTAAAGCTCTGATTGCAACAGGGTGCATGGTTGTGGGCTTTTGCAGTTTTTAGTTTTAAACATGCTTCTGAATTTGAGGAGAAAACTGAAGCAAAATCCTTAAAGCCATAAGTTAGATTATGAAGAAATCAGCATTTCTAGCATTTAAGACTGATGACTGATCCATGGGGCTAGAGGCTGATAGCAGCTTCTGAACGTTTCAGATCAACATTAATATATGCTAGTTTTCTTCACATTTTTTTCTTAGTCAAAGTTGACCTTGCTTCTTCCTGCATTTTTGCCCTTGTGTGGTGTTTAAAGTTGAGCACATGCATGTTTGTGTAGACAGTCTGTTAAGTGAGAGGTTCTAATCTATGCAAAATAAGATTGAGTTTGCCTTTGTGCTGTTTGCAGTAGGTGAGCTGCTGAGCCCCACACGATTTATGGCCTGGCCTTTGGAGAACAATGCCTTCCTGGGACATTATGTGCTCTACTGCACAGACTAGTTGTGACTGTAAAGGGAAGTTTTCCACTGCTGTGATCCCGGTTTTCACTTTTTTCAATAGTAATAATAATGGCAGTGAGGTTCTGGAGGTCGGTGGAAGATCAGGTTTATGTTGTCTGGTGTCTTTCTTCCAGTTCCGTGCTTTAGCCCCGATGTATTACCGAGGGTCAGCAGCAGCCATCATAGTGTATGACATCACAAAAGAGGTAAGAAACTTGATCTTGACCCAGCACTACAATTTCTGGGGTTTTTTGTTATTTGTGTCATGGGCCAGTTCTGACTCTTAATTTCTTAATTCCTTCCGTCTTTTTTTTTTTTTTCCCCCCACATTAGGAAACTTTCTCAACGTTAAAGAACTGGGTTAAAGAGCTTCGCCAGCATGGACCTCCCAACATTGTTGTAGCTATTGCAGGAAATAAGTGTGATCTTAATGATGTCAGGTAAATAACTCTTGTCAGTTTTGAGGGTTTTCCTTAAGCCCTAGTGTTAAATATTTTAAGATTTTAGAGCAGCTGAAAGGTATAGAACAATTTAAGCTGTTCTGCTCTAGTGTTGTAGTTTCACAAGGGGTTTGAGCTGATTCTGCTGTCAGAGGACATGGGGTTTGAGCTGTTTTTGCTGTCAGAAGATGTGGTTAGTCTGCCCTTGGATGGTCTCACCCACTTCCTCCCCTGTGCTGATGTGAGTACGCATGTGACTGGGCAGTAAACTGGGCTGTAAAAGGGATCCAGGTTAAAACTAACCCTTTAAAAAAAAAAGAAAACTGATCCAAGTATATCTATCTTTCTCACACCATGAACACTTGCTGGCATAACGGTGTGGGGATAGCAGGGTTAGGAATGAGCAGTTTACAGGGAGACGGGATTACCTTTTCTGGTGGCAGTGCCAAGTTACACAAACCCAAACTGCCTGTGAAACTATAGTGTAATAGAAGCTGTTTACCTCACTTTACAAGAAGTGCCCCTGTCAGTCTGTAGCACCTCATTTTGTCAGGAAAAACACCAAGCCTGTTGGAAATCATTGTGTAGGTTTTTCTGACTTGCTTGTTCAGGTGCCTTCCTTCCCTGCTTAAATATTGGGGTGGAATTGGCTGTGGCCAAAATAGTTGCAGGGAGCGGGAAAGGCTCTTGAGAAACTTTATGAACAGCCAAACTTTCAGGAAGGCATGTACTAAAAACAAAAGAAGGCCTTTTTTATTGATGTCCTGGTTAAATAAGCCAAAATTTAGAAAGAAGGTGTGTGTAAACTTCTTGGGTTTAGGTTTCACTGGAAAAGGCACCACAGCTGGTGTCTCAAAGGAGGCAGCTGGTTATATGTTTAAAGAACCACTGCAAAGGTGGCTCTGAGTATGGTTTTACAAATTGTTAATACCTAGAAGTTATCTAGTGAGCTCTAATAACTTTTGTTATAGGTAGCATGTCTTTTGAAGGGAGTGTAAAATTACTTAGAACAGAATTCAGTCTCACATGCTCAGCTAGTATCGTAAGTGTAAGCATTGCTATTCAAGCTAATGAGGAAGATTCTTTGTATTTTAATCAGAGGCAATATTTGAGTCACTGATCAAAGTCCATGCTCTTGATATCCTAAAGTCCCTCATTACTGAAAGTAGCCTGTGTATTGTAGAAATTCTATGTAAAGTGATACAACGTAAAGTCCAGACCTCCCTACAGCTGCTGGGGTTTGTATTTTTAATTTTTTTTAAAGGAAAGATACAAAATCATCAACTTGCCTACTTTGGGGTGCAGAATAACTTCTACACTTCTGTATGCTCAGTATAAAAATATTCCTCTTTTATATCTACATCTTTATGCAAAGTAAGTGCTGCCCTGATGATTTGTGCAGTGTAGGGAGATGCTTTGGTTTTGTAAACAGTCAAAAGAAATGCACAGGATCATTAGAAATAATGCTTTAGGATCTTCTCAGGACATCTAAAGCTGGGGGGGTGAATAACACACCTCAGAAGGATTGATTGCAGACCTAAGCTTAGAGCACTCAAGACAAAACCATTGCAATGTTGTCAGATGGATTAAGGCCTTGGGTGGTTCATGACTGCTCGTACCTCAAGGCAGGGAGACAGCACAGAGTAAAGAATGAGCTTCAGCATGAGGGAGCACTGTGATGCCAAACAGGTAAAATAGTCATTATAGGAGACACTTAAAAACTTAACCTGTCCCTTAAGGTTTTGAGTAATGGGGTTATTTTGCATTCATGAATTTTTCTTTGCTTTTTTTTTTTCCAGAGAAGTCATGGAAAAAGATGCTAAAGACTATGCAGATTCCATTCATGCAATATTTGTAGAGACAAGTGCAAAAAATGCAATAAACATTAATGAACTCTTTATAGAAATTAGTAAGTATTTACACAGTTAAAGTACTTTCTTCTGCAAGAAGTTCAAGTAGAAACTTGATTTCTGTGTTACTTTTTGTGCTGTTTGGGTGAGAATATACTGACTTAAATTTGTTACAATCTGACATGACTACAAACTGCAAAATGAGCTGAATGATTTTCTGGTCATCTAATGTCCTCTAAATATTCCTTCTAGAGATTTTCAGCCTACTGTGATGCTGCTGGATAAATAGCAAGGAGGGTACTCATGTCAGAAGTCAGTGTCATCTTACCATGTCTGTTACTGAATCTTTCAATTAGTACTTCCAAGGTTATGGAAGGGAAAGGAAGTGGCATGAGGAAGACCCAGACTTTATACATCTGAGAAAAGGGATTAAGTTCTCACTTTTAGTGCTTGTACGTAGGCTAAAAATCTGTGTTTTTAAAAATACAAGAATTCATAAATGCCAGATTACTGCATGGGGAATAGCAACTACTGCATATAGATTTTCCACAAGTATGTTTGTGGTACCTTGGGGTTTTTTTATATTAAATTGCAAATCTTTTCTGTCCCATTTGTGGTGAGGACAACAATGATACTTTTTATGTGTGTAAATAAAAAGCAGACAGTATTCCAAAGTTAATTGTATGCAATATTATTTGGAGGATATGTGTCAAGTAGCAGCACCAATGTGCAGGTATGTCAGCCTGTTAGTGAAAAGAGGACTAACTACAGAAACATCAGACTTAAGAAAAAAAATATGGTCTTATAGAATCAGTTGAATATATTGAAGCTGATGTAAAAAGTATGTGCTGTAGATTAGCCTCCTGATTTACTGACTTAATAGTTGCTCTCTAAAATTGATCTTGAATAAATTATGGGGGAAAACAAATCATAAATCCTCCTCAGAAGAGAATGCTCAACCAGGAACACTCCATTTTAAAGAGTGATGAGATGACTAAAGCAGCTCTCTCTACAAGCACTCCTTTGCTAAGCCCGATGCAGGTGATCTGTGGAAATACAGGTCAAGATGGTTGTTCTCAAGCTATTCCAGATGGTATTGCATCCTGCAAAGTATTCTCCAAGTGCTTTTACAGCTCAGCTGTCCAGGTCTAGATGAGCCTGAAGTGTAACCTCAAAGTGCCTCTGCTGTCCTTTTGTGCAGCCGTCCCTCTTACAGACATAACACAGACTGTTGCTGCCATCGTGCTGGGCAGGAATGTCATCCCTAGTGACCCACAGCTAATTGAAGACACATTTTAGTATACAGAGCGTACACCGGATGCTTAGAATTAGTTTCAAGTATAACATTTCCTATAAATTTCTTTTTCCTGCCTCCTTGTAGGTCGCAGAATTCCATCCACTGACTCCAACCCCCCGTCCAGTGGGAAGGGCTTCAAACTTCGACGACAGCCATCGGTGACGAAGCGCAGCTGCTGTTGACTGACCCCTTAGAAAATCAAACTTGTTTATACAGTAGGTGGTCTTGGAAGTTAATAGTTCATGTTGGGTTTATATTATCAGTCTTAGATCTTTATCTGCTGGTGTTCATACACCCGAGGTCCCCAAAAAAGGGACCGCCTCATCTGACACCCGTACGCACGCAGAAAAGACTGCAGTCGTCAGGGCAGCCTGCTGGCTTCCACAGCGTGCAGTGTCTCTTGCATTCAAAGGGAATCCATCATCACTTTTTTGGCCTTGCTTGATTGGAAGGTGACTACATGGACGGTAGAACTGAGATGTTTTCATAGTTTTGTAATCAAGGTTTTGGGAGGTTTTTTGGTAAAAAGGGAAATGAGCACTTTTGTGGGAGATTGGGTTAGGAGGAGTCTGGAAGTTAGATGTCATTTCTTCCTTTTCTTCAGTGAGCCTTATTTTAAATTTTGGTGTAGCTGATCCAAGGTATGATGGGACACTTAATGTGAGATGGCTACAGAATAAGCAACTGAAGACAAACAGTAGGCAAATCAGTCCATCCAGTCCCCAAATCCCATTTGCACTTTTTATTTAAAGATGATCTGCGCTAGGGGTGGGGACACAAGCAACAGATCTTAAACCACAGACAATCTTCTTTTTCATGCTGACTGTAATCACTTTAAGGCAAACTGATATGCTTATAGGCATCTTTTTGTTGTTACAAGTTTTTTTAATATTAAGATGTTGGTTGAAGAAAATTACGTGTAGATCTGACTAAATTAAGTGGTTACTGACTAAAAAGAGATGCTGTAAACAGATGCTGCCAGTGGTTCTGATAAGACCTACAAGTTTTTGGGGAAAACTTTTAATTTCTTGGCATGTGTAAAGTGTTCATATTATATTTATGAGACCAGTGTTTAAAGTGTTATAAATTATGTAAAAACAGTAAAAAATAATACAATCTTCTACACTCCTTCCATTCCACACCTAGGGATAAACTCTTGGGGAATCTCCATCAGGGTTTTTTTCCTGCATTTTAGGTATTGTCACTGTGAGTTCATCCAAAGGCAGATGAAATTCTTTCTCTTTCAATGACATTTGAAAGGGTCAATAGAGAATCCTGTTGGGGCAGCACGAGGCCTGTCTGTTGAACAAGCTTTCATCTGGGGTGCACCCAGTCCTTCCTATTTTGGGCACAAAAATACACATAGGAAGTAACCTTAAGACATGTGGTAATGTAGATCGTTACCTCTTGGTTCCTGGGGTTTTTCGTCTGTGAGGGTTTTTAGCAAATCAGTGTTTAGCTTATTCTGTATTGGGTTTAGTAGGCTTTCAATTAAACTATAGGTTGACCATACCTGTTTGTGCTATTTTATTTATTTTTACTTTTTGTTTCTTACCAGCACTAGTGAGAAACTTTTATACTTTTTGAAGAAAAAGAGCTTAATAGACTTGAGTATATACTAAAATATGCTGTTTAGCTTTAGTATCAAACTGAGGTCATGATGATGCTTATTTTTTTTTTAATCTGGTTTTCTATCATCTCAAGTATTTTCTCTGAAGGAAATGTAAGAAAACTTGTAAGAAATGAAAAGGTCTTGTACTTCAGATTCATTCATGTTAGTGAAAATTCTTGGAGAGCTGGAGCAAAACAGGCAAACTGGTACAGTGAGGTTTTTGGACAGGTCAGTGAGTTTAATGATATTTGGTGACTACATTTTTGTCATGCCTTTTCCTTACCCTGCCTGCATTGCCAATTCTGCCTTCTTTGCCACAATCCTACAGGCTCCATGCTTCTAGAGAGCCCAAGAAATCCAACTTCATGGGCATACCTCCTACTCTTTCTGCAGTTCTGATCTTGAATTACTGCAGGTAATGAACACATGGAAACAGCCAGTGTTTCAGATTGTCCAAACTGCCAACCCCGGCATGAGGCTGCTCTTTAACACTTGCCTGTTTAAAAAGACAGGTGGTTGATGAAAGTTTTCCTGAGTCAAGATAAGTGTTTATTGATCACTGGCCCTGCTGAAAGCTGGAATGCAATCCTCCCCGCATGAGATGCGCATGCTCATTGTTTCATTTTTGGTGGAGAAAAATGGTTTCTTTTGTATTAATAATTTGTCAGGTCAGCTGCTTTCATCTTGCACTAGGCTTGCTGGAATTGATTATATTTTGTCCTAACATAGCTTCTCTATTTGGACATACAGTGATATTGGGATGTTTGGAGTGCTGATTATCAACCATTCCAGCTAAATTTTGAATAACTTTTTTCCTGGTAAGAAGTTGTTAAAAAAGCTCAGGATTAAAGTTTTATTCCGCCATGTCTTTCTGTCTAATGAGTGGAGCTCGTCAGAGAGACTAAACTTTCAGCTACTGTCAAAGGGAATTACACAATCTCAGAATGGTTCAGGTTGGAAGGGACCACAGTGGGTCATCTGGTTCAACCTCCCTGCTCAAGCAGGGTCATCCCAGAGCACATTGCACAGATTAATTTCTGCAGAACAAGTTTGAAAGGGCAAAGTGTCACGTATGTAAAAATGTAATGAGGTGTATGTTATATCATTGATCCAGAGCATTTTTTAGCTGAAAAAAAAAAAGACTATTGCAACTTCTAAATACCACCAGTTCTTTCTCATGAAAGTTACAGAATTGAACAAAAATAAAATTTGATAAGTATTTCATTCTTAAGCTTTGGAGCAACTTGAATGTGCTGTCCAGGTTTTGGAAGGTGTCTTCATCTGACCCTCTGTTGCAACAGTCACTTAGCTGACTTGCCAGGCTCCTAATCTGTGCTGTAGGTAGTTTTGTAGGATATTTTGTATACATGCAGAGAACTGGCACATTAAGTGCCCGAGTAGGTGAAATTTGGAAGCTTACATTTAATAACAGGAGCATCTAGTAATCATACTACTGAAAATTGCTATAGGTGCTTTGAAAAGTTCTAAGACAATTCTAACAAATTTTGCTGTTGCTGTGAAGGTAAAGACTTCATTATTGGGTCCAGCAAATCACTGCACTTCAGATCCCTGCTGACATCAGTGAGACACTTCCTTTAAGTGC
Source organism: Gymnorhina tibicen (assembly GCA_013399875.1). Lineage (NCBI taxonomy): Eukaryota > Metazoa > Chordata > Aves > Passeriformes > Artamidae > Gymnorhina > Gymnorhina tibicen. The sequence continues at coordinate 631,064 of VXAZ01005564.1, read as the reverse complement.
TGCAGGATCAGACAGTTAATGGTTTAGAGGGATGTTTTATGCAGACTGGAGTCTTTGATGTGTTGCTTTACATTTAATGCTACCAGCCTGCTCAAGAAGGATTATTCACTTGCTTGGGAAGAGAGTAAGAGGAGAGGAGACAGGACCTACTTATTGATTTGGAAGTCTAATCCTTTAACCTGGTTGAGGGAGAACTACATTCTTGGTTAAAGCTTCATTTTAATTATCAAAAAGTAATTCATGGTGAAATCTTGAATGGTTTAAAAGTTGGCCTCAGCAAGATTTTTTTGTTACACTGTTAAGCTGAAATTATTCTTTAACATTAGTGTAAAGTTCCAGTATAACACATTATTAGTTGGAAAAGGAAGCTTTAGCAGTGATGTTTGAATGACTTGCTCGTGAAACAGTCTTTAGTGTGCATTAAGGATGGTGTAGGCTATTTGTGGTGTGCTGTGTCAGCAATCTGCAAAGACTATCTTGGGAATGGATGATTTACGGGACAGAAGCTGTCAGAAGAGTGGAGCTGCTCACTCTGGAGTGAACCTCACTCAGCAGCAGTAGCTACAGACAAGCAGGTCAAAATCATCTCCAACATGAGGAGAACCTGCATAATTCACTGGCTTCAACTTCTACACTGCCTGCTCATTTTGTACAAAGGCTTCACGTATTTCTCCTGCATACTTGCAGCCTCTAAAAAAGGCTTTTTGGCTCATAGTTGAGAGAGAAGGAGAAACTTTCTTAGCTTTTCTAGCAGGAAGTCATTTTACAGCCACCTGAGATCGTTTGTACATTAGAAGTCAGTTACTGAAAGCAGGAGAATTGTGTACTTGGAATTAAGCCCCTAAAAATCTGCAAAAAATTCCCTAAAGAAAACTGTTGATGTTTGATGTTCAGATCCCATCTCTAGTAACAGATCACAGCCTAGTGATGGTAGGTGACAGAAGATTTACAGAAATATGATGATGGTGTGAATTACCAATGGAAATATAGGTTCTAGTGTTAAAAAAGTCATGTTAGCTTTCCTTTGAGTCATATGGCTCCAGCTTGTCAAAAGGAATGTGCTTGAAAATATATATTTGTATGTCATACAAAAATTCAGGTGCCAAATGTAACTCCCTAAAATTATTTAGGCCTTCTGACACCAATGTTTCTGAAAAATCCCTTCTGATATTCTGGAGGTCTCAAAAGTCTGAATGCAAACCACGTCTTGCTCAGCTACAGTCAAAAATGCACAACTTGGAAAAAATCAAACAAGCATTACCAGATTTTATCCCTGAAGTGTCACAGATAACAAATCTTTCAAGGGATATAAGACTATCCTGAAATCCAGGAATACTGATGAGCTTAGCCTCTGACATGTCAAAATGTTCCTAGGCTCAGCTTTCTCCTCCTTCCCCTGCTCCATTTCCTTCCACCCCACCCACCCCTGAATTTTTAACATAGTGGTGTCAGAGTGTACCTGCTATAAAGAGCTAGTCAGAAATACTTTAAAAAGTTCTAATGGCTGAGAGTTATTTGGTGCTCCCTGTTTTACATGGAGAATCAAGGCAGTAGGATGACTTTCCTCAGTCTAGAATAAAGACTTCTAAGAAGAAACAATTTTGGTGTTCCTGTTACATCAACCTGCAAATTGATGTTCTTAAATTTTTGCTCAAACACTAACTATAAATTTTATTTAAGGAGTTAATTACCTTTGTAAAGGTTTTCTTCTTTTGAGAAGGTTGGGCTTTGCTTTGCTTGGTTTCTGTTGATGTTTTCACATACATATTATTGAACAAACCAACTGCTACTCCTTTTTCAAATGTTGAAGGACACAGACCACTCTTGTGTCATGCTCTTCATCACTGTGGCCATGATACTCCATCCAGTTGTTGCACTTGAATATTCTGTAACTCTGACACCTTGACAGATTCACCGCTACTATCTTGCCTCACTTTACTGGTGTTATAGTATGTATTTCCTATTAAATCCATTACGTTCTCTTGGCAGTTTGTTCTTCGTTTCCTTATGGGATTTAGACAACAATGGGTGGTGAGTGTCTCTTTTGCCACAAAGTTCTAGAAGTATCTGTCACAGCAGCAAATATTTGTAAGCAAAATGGTAATTCATTAGCACAGCCTTATGAAACTGTTACAGCAGCTGAGACCTGTGCCATGACTGTATTTTACCACATAATGGGAGGCTAGAAGCACATTCACCTGGAGAAGCAAGTTATTGTAAGCCTCTAGTCAACTCTTCTGTATTTTAACTTTCTTTCTTGTACTTCCTCTTTCTGAATATTGTGTATCCAACACTGACACTGTGACAGTGAATTAATTGATTTAAGGCACAGAAATGAATTGCATTTCTGTAGCTGAGACACTTAAGACTTCCTGGCAATCTTCCCACTTGTACCCCCCCACACTGAGGAGAATGAAGAAAAAAAAGTGTTTTTTCTGAACAAGAAACTGCATTTGTGTGTTCAGGACACAAAAATAACCTGATATGCATAGAGCTCTTGCAGTGTAGTAAATGTTTGCCTGCAAAATTAGGTGTGAAGGTTAACCTTTGTATCAGCCATTCTTTTCACTCATAACAACATTCTGCCTTTTCATTCTAGGATGGGGTTAACCTGTTACAAGGGTTGAAAGGTCTGTGCCTTCTTACTATATTATCTCTTACTAAAACAAACTGAAGCCGCTCAAAGTTACAGAGCATTTGCAGCACTGTAAACTGCACAAATTTCCAACCATTGCTTCACTGCATGAAGTGTAGTCAGATTACTAGTGATGAAATATTGTAGTGATGAATTCCCAAGCTTATGAATGTTTTGAGACTTTTTTTTAGTCTTCTCTTGGGCTGGTCCTGAGAGCGTGTACAGGTTTGTCTGTATTGTTGGTTTGTAGATGCTAATGAGGAAAACCAGGCTTTTGTTCTCTCCTTTTTGTTTGAATTGTTACACTCCCATATCGTGCATAGAATGCAAATAAAGAAATGTTGATTTGACATAATGTAAACAGCCTTTTCAGCCTAAGCATTCATAATAAACTTTTATAGTGTAATAACATGCTAAATCACTACCAGTCTGATGTATTGTGCAAAAAAAAAAAACAGGTGTAAACATTTTATTAATAAAAAGCTTTGTTTATAAATATGCTGGGTTGTTTATAAATGCTTCCAAAATTCTCCACATCTTAAAAAATAGTCTCTATAGCAATATAATTACAGAAGAGGAATGTAAGCAATAGCTTACATGTACAAATGACTGGAATAGCTGTTTTCCAGAAGTCCTGACTACTGGTGTTCAGAAACTGGAGCTTTTCCCTCATTTATGTACACACAGACAAAGGCAGAAGATCTTGTGCAAAGAAGGGATGGGGGGGAAACAGCAGAGAGAATGCAGCTTTTGTGTAACACTTCCTTTCTTTGCAGCACCATGTCTGAGAAACTGCAGGCCACACACAGTCTTGTCAAGCAGGGCAAGGCCTGACAAATTCTAGCAGGGCCAAGTTATTTAATACATTGCTTTTACCTTAGACTGCATGAAATGCACAGTTCTCAACTGCTTAGGCCAGGTTTCTGTCAATCAGAACTAAAGTGCTTTTAATATCTGCATAGTGTTGTGGGGCCTGTTGTGCTGGAAAGGAATCTTCTCCTGTTTGTTAGTACAGCCAGCTGGTTGGTAGCTTGCTTTTTTTAAACCACTGCTCTGCTGCTTATGTAGTACCCAAAAATACGGAGTTGGCTGCAGTTAACTCACTTGTCTTACATGATGCTTAAAAGGTATGGCTTTGTTGTTTCAGTCTAACGTACACATCTAACATGTTAAGTTAATAGCAGCCTTCAAAAGCTAAATAAACAAAAAATTCCTGTTTCTGAACTGCTGTTTCACCTGAAAAGGTTGGATACAAGCTTTTACTAAGCAAGTGGCTGCAGTTCTATGCAGGAAACACAGACTGTGCCATCTTTTGTTTAACAGAGACCTGGAATAAGTGAAATTTATTGTTACCTGCTATTTTGAAGTTATCCTCTTAGATGTGAGCAAACTGCTTTTGAAGAGTGTCAGATGGGTTTGTCTAAAATGGCTTGAACATGCCTTGGGGAGAGCATAAGAAGAGTAGACACAAGGAATATGCTGGAATAGAGAGAAAAAGACATTTGCATACGTTTACATAGGGAATCTGGGGAACTAAATGCAAACCACCTGATTTGCACACACACAATGAGAATGTTTCACTTGGATCAAGTCTTTCATAGCTTCTAAGGCAGAAGTTTTGCAACAGATGAACTTGTTCTTTAAAATTGTTTCAGTACAAACCTTTTAGGTGCTGTCCAGCGTTTCCCTGTAGTGTTCATCCCAATTTTCTCCTGTAAATCAAAAACCCACGTGGGCAACAAGTTGCCTTTTAGTCTGGTGGCTGAATTGTTCCCAAAGAGGGCTGTCTGTGGAACAGGGATGTGGTATTGCAGGTGGCCTCCACGCACACCCATTTCAGTGAGTCTGACCTGCACAACATTAAATGTACACACATTATTTACATGCAACAAAAACCTGACAAGCTACATTCATTAGACTTCATAAATTTTCAACTTAAACAATGCTGTGCTTTATAAAACCTTCAGCCTGGATGAAAACGTGGGCGAGTCCTTCAAATACAAACAGGTAAGTTCAGAGCTGCCAATTAGGTCAAGGTGATACATCTTGGCAAATCCTTTAAGAGAAGGATCATCAAATGCTTCAGGGGGTTCTTTTTACTTCTTTCAGGAAAAGTACAACTCTGAAAGGTCTGGGCAGCAACACTTAATAGTTGTTTACTTTAGGGTTTTTTATTATGCATGACTATATGCTGTGTAGTTTCCTCTCTTACTCCTCGGCGTTAGTTTGCAATTAACTTACAAATATGTATAAAGCTTGTCTTTTCTACTAATTACTGGTTCAAGAATGCCTGGCTTACAGAGAGAATCTGTTTATAAAATAAAACCTCAGAGATTAGGTAAAAGAAGGTAACCTTCCCACAGTACCAGCCAAGAAAGCTTAGAAGTATGAGTGAACTCAATTCTCTCCTGACTTGAGATCTAAAATGTTATGACATAACCTGTAGTTTAGGCTAAAAAATACCCCCCTCCCCCCACCTCAAGGAGCAAAAATAATAAGACCATCCAAATCTAGTTTCCTGAAAAAGAAAATGCGCCCCTTTATGATGTTATGTGACCATTCTTTCTCCAAAAGAGAAGGAATTTAAGGAAGAAGAACGGTATTTGAGTGTATTGCCCTGCAGTGCTGAAGCTTAAAAAAATCAGTCCCACTGTCCTGGCTGGAAGGAGTTGACAGGTTTCACTTGTGTTATGCAAAACTAAGAGTTTTGTACTAAATACAAGTATGGGTTTGGTTTGGAATGGAATGAAAGATGTCTCAGAACAAAAAGGATGAAATGGGATTGGAGGTGTTAAAGCACATGAGCAGAAAAACAGTGATTGTGGTGGACAGGAGCAGCTGAAGGTGTGGTATAAACACTGCAGATGTGCTCAGAGCAGTGAATGCCACCGTCCTGTTCAGGGGTGTTAATTTTAACATGTACATCACTCATTTGATATTGCTCTCAGTGCCAGAAAGGAGAACGACACTCTTGTTATAGTTCTAGATCTTTTTAACTACCTTATGCATTTTTGGCATTTACTAAGTCAAACAACATGATAAAAGAATTTGCATGAGGGGGAGGTGCACTGCATCAGGTAGATTGTACTGGTGTGAGAAAATGAATTTTCACAACATTTAAACATTCTTATTCACCTCTCAGCTGTTTGCTCATCAGCCCTGCCTATGACCAAACATAACCCTGTGCTTTGAGTTGCTGTTCTTTGGAAGTTTTTTTATTTCTTCAAATGCCATCTCCTCCTGGCGTCCTGCATGTATAAAGTCCAGTATGTATAAAGTCCAATGAATGTAGGTAAATTACCATTTTTAAGACCAGCATGTTTCTGCTGCTAACAGGGGCATCCCAAACTCCTGCCTCTGACAGGTTACAGCGATGCTTTATAAATTCTTAGGAACTTTTCAAATTTTTAAAACAACCTGAGGAGAGATGGGACCAAAAAGTGTAGTGTTGCTGTAAGTATGCTGGCCTAGGGCTATCAATAAAGCAGCACTTTATATTAAACCACGCTGCGAATTTAAAAAATGTTTTAAACCATTGGAGTAAAACCCAACCGACCAAAACTAAACACAAACAAAAAAAATTCCCCAAAACACAACCACCACAAACCACCCCAAAACAAACAAACAAACACAAAAGCCCCAACGAGCAACCCACAACTTTGGTTACTGTTAAGAAAGGGGAGGAGGGATGTCTTAAAATCTGAGGTGACCTTAAGTTCTGGTTTTATTCATTAAAAAGCGAGCATTTCCTGCAGCTCGATGCCAGTTCCGAGGGTTGCCTTGGCGCTGTAATGCTGCGCCCCGAGCCCTGCGGCCCCGGGAGCTCCTCCTTTTCCCGGGAGCGCTTCCCTGCCCTTCCCCGTGCCTGGCCGGAGATCCCGGCGGCGCTGGAAGCCGGGAAGGGGCGGCGAGGGGCCCGAGGGCTTCCCCTGCAGCCCTGAGGCCACACGGAGCAGAGGCCTAAAATAACACGCTGCTTCTGGAAAACAAGGCGTTTATTACAAATCACGCTTTCCAGTGACGATTAAACGTCATTTATTAGCCCTCTTTCTTCCCGTAAGGCTCCGGGGACGCACCTCCAGCCACGGGAGCGCCCGAGCAGCGGTGGCGCCGGGCCTCCCCCCGCGGCCCCTCACGGCGGGGCCGGGCTCACGTCAGCCGCCGCCGCAACCTCTCCGCGGGCCCCTCCGTGCTGCATCATCCCGCCTCCCGCCCGCCCTGCCCGGCAGCGTGTGCGCCGCCAGCCGCCGCCCGACCGCCGGCCGCGCCTGTCCCCGCTCCGGGGCCACCGGGAGAGTGCGAACAACCACCCGGGCGAGGNCTCCGGGGCCACCGGGAGAGTGCGAACAACCCCCCGGGCGAGGGTGAAACAGCACCCGAGCGACGAGCGAACGAGCAACCCGGACACCGTGAACCCGGGCGAGGAGTGAACCCGCTACCGGGCGCGCCCCCCGCCCGCCTTCCCTCCTCCCTCCCTCCCTTCCTCCCTCCCTCCCTCCCCTCTTCCTTCCCCTTTTTAACTACCTTATGCATT